>OZ010795.1:256835763-257345943 GCA_963932465.1 Maratus speciosus | reverse complement strand
GGCATTCAGCAAAGGTGTTGAGGAGCGCTGCAGAAGTATAAAAGCATTGTTGATACTGATTTTCGAAAAAAATCGTCGATAATTAGTCGAGATAGGCCACACAGAAAGAAACAATAGACACACACCTCCCAGTGCCCCAGTCATACGTCAAAAGGGTCCTTAGAGCAAGGATATTGACGCGATGGCAGGAGTACTGGGATACTTCAAAAAAGGGCAGGCACACATATAAGCTAATTCCTAAAGTTTCTCTCACACTATATAACTTAACACCCTACACCAC
This sequence comes from Maratus speciosus, assembly GCA_963932465.1. Classification (NCBI taxonomy): domain Eukaryota; kingdom Metazoa; phylum Arthropoda; class Arachnida; order Araneae; family Salticidae; genus Maratus; species Maratus speciosus. The sequence continues at coordinate 257,345,663 of OZ010795.1, read as the reverse complement.
TAGCTTCTTAACAGGACATGGCCCTTTCATGGCATATCTGGACCGCTTCAAAATAAGATCCACTGCCACTTGCGTCTGCGGTGAAGATGGCACTATAAGTCACCCGTACTACAGTTGTACTCTCACGCAACGCTGGCACTTGAGGCGTCCAGACATACTGCCAGTCAACTGGCTCCAAAACGTCCTTTCCCGCACCCTCCTACTCAACAAATTAAAACACATTCACAATTTCCTTACATACTTAACAAACTTAACTTAAGCCCTGGTTCTGCTTATCCAGTCTCACTGCCACCATATCAATCTTCAAACAGCACCAGAATCCAGTCCTCTTTGTAGGCTCCAGTAAATTCTCCTACTCATCAATGTGTGGTTTCCTACGATCGCAAGAGCCTCTGCTCGTGCTTCTGACCATTCTATCAAGAGACACATCTCCAATGGACCCTTGAGTATCTGCTCGTGCCATCTTACTTGTGCCACACAAAGCATTACATCTCCAATGGACGCTGAGGCTGAGTATTTGCTCGTGCCATCTTACTTGTGTCACGCAAATCATTACATCTCCAATGGACGCTTGAGTATTTGCTCGTGCCATCTTACTTGTGCCATGCATTCCATTCTTTTCCCTTCCTGCCGCCCCTTGTCGCGAGAGGGGTTCATACCCCGGCGGCCAGGATCAGTGATGTTTATTATTATTATTAATATTTATTTTATTTTATTTTTACTTTAAATGTTCTTATACTCCCGCCCTCTGTCGCGAGTAGGCGTTTCCCTGGCGGGAAGGCATTCGTCTAATTTTTGTAATCCCACTTTGTTCTTTTACAAATAAATTCTGGGTTCTGTGGTCGGTGGTGCATAGACGCCCTTAGCGGGTGAGCGTCGCCCCTTGAGCATTTTGTGTTTGTCCGTCTGCATACGGCCGGACAGGGCTGGATTCACTAACGAGCCCCAACGTGTCGGGGAACATACCGGGAGAGACGTTAATCTCTAAGGGGCAGGCCTAGCCGGCCCTGAGCAGTCTCTCTTAGGCTGCATAACCCTTAAATATACGGACGGTTTGGACATACATAATGACAGGGGCGATGTACCCGATCTTCCATCGACTTTTAAAGCCCAGATAACAACTTTTAATGCTATATTTGTGTAATGCAATGCCGAGTAGCAGTATAAAAGCAATAAACGTCAAATTGTTAAAAACAGACTCATTTATTGGGTCCTGTACCTTTTAAACGCGTCGAAAATTAACGAAAAACTTTTTATGTATAAACATCAAATTTTGGATCTTGATTAAACAGATTGTGCTTTGCAATATGCTACTATTAGAAATTTATTAGCATTTTACAGAATTTGTGTATTGTTGAAACTCAAAATAGCTCTTTTTTTTACTCCATGAGTCATTGCGCGCATATCTTGAGAAAGTATGTATGGAATGTCATGAAATTTGGTAAAGGTACTAAACGAATATGTGTGTTTAAAATTACTACTTTTAAGTATTTACAATGATAATATTTTTTGTTATGACTATTTTTATTCTTTAAAAATGTAAAATTTTGATTTTTTTTTTTTTTTTTTTTTTTTTTTTTTTACTAGGGGGCTCTGCCCCCTACGAGCTACGCTCGTCAACCCCCGTTCAGATACCGCAAACTCTAACAGCACCCTAATTTGATCGCCTTTAAAAAGATTTCGGAAGATTGAATTATAATTTGAATCTGACAATTATAATCTGACGTAATTTTCACCAAACTTTTCTTTCTCTTTTTAATATTCACGTCAAAATACTTTTGTTAGAAATGAAATATTATGATCATCTTAAAATGTCAAGTAAATGTCTCGCGCAATTTTTAAATTAAAACTGTTTTGCAATATTATTTTTTGTTCATTTTACGTAATAAGTGTAATATGACGTAAATTCTCCTATTTAGGACTTCTAACGCATGTTACTGAATTTATTATTTTACAATATCCTTTCTCATTTAAAAATCACGTGTAACTATAGTTTTTATGACGTAATTTTCAATGAGTTCCTGCTTTTTATATTTTTTGTTTATAATAGTCACGTGTAAAATAAATTTTTAATTTGAAGCAAACATTACTTGTTTGCGCTGTTTATACAGCTGGCAACAGTTTAAATTAATACAATTTTCTAAAATCTCTCTATTCTTAAAATTCTAAAAAAAAGTACCGCTGTCACCGCCGCTGCCGCCGGTTTTGATTTTTTTGTGACCGGAGGCCTTTCTTCGTTAATATTAACAAAAGTAATGCATACAAAAATATGAAAATCGGTGGTTTTATACAGAAATGTTTGATAAACACGCTGATGCGGACAGTTTTCAAATCGAAGAATTATTTTAAGAGTTATTTAATGCTAAAGTTGGACAAAATCGTTCCACTAAAAAAGTTTTATAGCAGCGAAAACTATACATGGCAGTGTAATCATTTTTAGATCATTTTATGCGTTAGAATTTGCCGGAGTGCAGATTGCATTAATTTTTTTATTTTGACTCATTTTTTCAGGTTTTATTTCTATTTTAAATTGAAATTTTCAGCATTTCTAGAGATATTTTTTACAGATTTCAGAAAATTGTACTAATTTAAACTGTTGCCAACTGTATAAAAAGCACAAGCAATAATGTTTGCTTCAAATTAAAAATTTATTTACACGTGACTATTATAAACAGGAAAAAAACTTTCAAATTAGAATTAAGTAATTACGTATAAAAAGCAGGAACTTATTAAAAATTACGTCATAAAAAGTATACACGTGAATTTTAAAAGAGAAAGGATATTGTAAAATAATAAATTCATTAACATGCGTTAGAAGTCTAGGGAGAAATTACGTCATATTTACGTCACATTATAGTTATTACATAAAATGAACACAAAATAATATTGCAAAAAAGTTTAAATTTAGAAATTGCGCTAGACATTTATTTGATATTTTGAGAATTAATTTAAAATGTCTCATTTAAAAGAACTTTCTTTTCGCTTTGTTAAAAAATACCAGGAGACAAAGACTCTGTTTACTTAATTCCTTTTATATTAGCTTATTTTGAAATGTTGTTACACGTGTATACGTCATCAAGTTATTAGGTAGGTTTCGTAAGAAATACTAACTATTGCAGTCGTTACTATGGTGCGACTTTTGAAAAATTCCTTCATAACTTTTCATTATAGGACCCCAGGATCCCAAAACCACCCCTACCTAAAAAGTTTATATATATATATATATATATATATATATATATATATATATATGTATGTATGTATGTACTAAATTTTGTCCGCACGATAAAAGTCGCAATTATGCACGGATTGTCCTCAAACTCGCCAACAACTTTGATATGGCTAATATCTCGGCGGGGATTGAAAATGGGCGAAATCGGTCCAAGAGGGTGGAAATGGGAAGGGTTCAAAATTTTGAATACTGTCTTAACATGATTCTGATAAAACCAGCTCTAACACAACAATGGCAGAAAAACAAGTAATATAAAAATTTTGTTTTTAAAGTCAATTCCTACTTAGGCTATCAAAGAAAAAATTAATATAATCAAGCTGATATTAGTTTTTGTTGCATTAAAATATCTCAATTTGTTGATTTTCTATAAGCAAGTAGGTTTACAATGGAACTCTATGGGAATTTGGCGAAATATTACAGATATCGCCAAGTTGGCGTCACTTTTGGCGACTCATTTGGCCGCCAAATTTGGCGATATATCGCCAAGTTGGCGACAGAACAGGGTCCCCCTATGGTAACCCCTTATTGAAAATACTTTCATTGAACTTCAATAACCAATGGCCGCCATTTTGTTTCCCATGCAAAACTAAAATTAATTAATTAAAATTTAATTAATTAATTAATATTTGGAAAAACTGAATAAACATCAATTGTCATCAAGTACAAGTTTAAAAAAATTTATTTCAACTTGATAGCATGAATAATGAGTATTTTATTAACGATTGAAAATTTGAACAAGATAAATATATAAATATATAAATAAATATAGGGAGAGTGTGAGCTAACAGTAGGAATTGAAAAAAATAAAAGTTTTTCGTTATAGCAGTTGCCAACAATTAAAAAAAAATAAATAAAATTCTCACCACAACAATTACTTTTCTAATGCAAAATTTTCACGTGTAAAATTAAATAGTTTGACAAATTGAATATTACGTCATAAGTTTTTTAGAGCAAGATTTCAGCATGAAAACTCAAAATAAAATAAATAGTTTGACGAATTAAAAAAATATGTATATTGCGTCATATTGGAAATATAATGGACCTCAGCAGGTGAATATTTAACGCCATGTGAGTTTGAAGAAACGTATTAAAACATGATAAACACCCGACTATGGAAATATTAACATATTTTAACACTTTAAGGTTCTCTAAATTTTTTGTAGCCATTTTTTAAACCTATTCCATATACATGTGTGTGTGTATTCGTGTATATTATAATTTTCACAAAAAGTTTAGCTCCATACAGCTCACTCTTTGTGAAGAAACTGGGTTTATCTCTAATCTTGATTTAAGTTTTGTTGGAGAATTTAGTACTTAACTTTGAAATCTACCTCCGCCTGTAGGCCCGAGCCGGCAGGGATTTTTTTTATTTCGACGTTTTATTTGTGTTTTTATTAATGTTGTTCGAATTTATTTGTTCTTTCGTTATTTAAAATAAAAATTATATCAATTTGTATAATTTGGCGAGTGGTTTGGCGATTTATATAATTTGGCGAAACTGGTCGACAGGATAATCAAGTAGTACCGCAGCGGATTTGGCGTTAAAATTCCCCAATCAAAGAGAAATGAATAGAAATTCGATTATAGGGGGATCGCCACTGTTTTTAAATTATAATTCAATCTTTCGAAATCTTTTTAAAGCCGATCAAATTAGCGTGCATTTAGAGTCTGCGGTGTCTGGACGGCAGAGTTGGGCAAATTCGCAATCTGATTAATTTGTAATCTCATTACAATGTAATTGGCATGTAAGGGATTATAATTCCAATTACATGTTAATTAAAATCTGAATTGGAGATTCAATTAGCATTATAATCGTAACTATAAATGCTATGTTTAATTTTATATAGTTGTAATTATAATTGAGAAAAATATAATTAAGATTATGTGTAATTATAATCTGAATTTAAAGTTCAATTAGCATTGTAACCGTAACTATAAATGCTATGATTACAATTATAAAATTGCAATTATAATTGATAAAACTATAATTACGATTACAAGTAATTATAATCTGAATTGTAAATTCAATTAGCATTGTAATAGTAACAATAAATACTATAATTATCATTATATAATTGTAATTACAACTGAGAAAAATATAATTAAGATTATGTGTATTTATGATTTAAATTTGAAATTGAATTAGCATTTTGTAATCGTAACTATAAATGCTATGATTATTATTATATAATTGCAATTATAATTGAGAACTTATAATTACAATTACATGTAATTTCAATAGCAATTTTTTATTAAGATATAATTGTAACTGTAATGCAGAAGGTTATGATTTTCATTACGGTGCTGTAGTGTTATAACTGTAAAATTTTAGTTACAATTACTTGTAATGTGAATGGTAAATTTAGATTAATGATTTGATTTCAAATGTACTTGAGATGATTATAATTACCATTACATTGTTGTAATAGTAACTAATAAATTTTAGTTACAATTACGTGTAATGGAAAAAGTAAAATTTCCAATTAGATTTTATTCCAACAGTATTTGATACTGTACTTATTAATGATTATATATTCTTTTGATGACAATTAAAAAATTTCAGTTACAGTGGCATTATAATAAGGGTGATACATTGTTATACATTGCAGTTAGTATTTTAATAATAACGGAGAATTTTCAAACCCGGATAATCTACCATTTTTTTACTGAAGCCCCCCCCCCCCCACCCAATATTTTAGTGCGTCATAAATAAAAGGGGTGGTAACTTAAAACACTTATAACTCAAACTGTAATTATCGTAGGACACTCATATTTTGTATGGTAAAAGTAATTTTTATGAAAAGGGGGGAAGGGGGTGCATTTTTTTAAACGGAGATTAGTAAATTTTAGAATAGCGCTTGTAACTCTTATATAAATTGTCGTAATCTAGACAAAATCGGTATGGTAAACGCAATAGTTTTAAAGGGTTGGGGCTTTGTCGATTTTTTATAGAAACCCACCATATTTTAGTATATTATAAATATAAGTTGCTGACAACTTAAAACAGTTATAACTCTAACTGTAATCTTCGTAGAACACTTATATTTTGTAAACTAAATCTTTATAAAGGGGGAACAGTGTGGGCGTTTTTAACCCCGGATTTCGAAATTTTTGTATAGTGCGAATATTAGGTCTCGATAACGACAAATACGTGCAACTCGAATTCAAAATTCAACTTGTCACATCGCATCTCACTCAAATTTCGTTTAATTTCTTAATCTTTTTAAGAGGGGGAGGGGGTTATTTTCTATAGCAGTTCTTCCATATTTTAGTGCATGAAGTACTGACAACATAAAACAGTTATAACTGGAGCTGTAGTTATTGTAGAGCTCTCATATTTTGTAAGGTAAACGTAATCTTTAGAAAGGGGAGACATTATCTTTATTATTATTATTTCTCAGTTTAAAGTTCATTGTCGGTTTAAAGTTTAATACTAGTGCATTTTTCTGTTGAAAAATTAATTTTTCACATGTCTGGGTAATACTTGAATAGTTTCTTTTATTTTCTAATATTCTGTAATTAGTTAATACACTTTAAAGTACAGTCTTATAGTCTATCAGGTATTCTGATAGTGCCGCAAATAGCATATATTTTTTGTTGTCCTTTTTGCAATTTTTGCTCCTTTGTCCAATTTTGCATTATTTTTCTGAAATTGATTAGCAATTTAGTATTGAAAGTTAATAAGAAAAGTAGAGTTTAATACATAAAATCAAAATTCATCGAAATTTTGTTTATATGCTAATGCATTTTTTTTTTGAAAATTTATATTTTACGTGTTTTGGTAATATTTGAATATTTTTCTATTGTTTTTATTATTCTGTAAGACAAATTTTATATTTTACACGCAATCGTTTTAAAAGAGGAGGAAGGTTTTTTTTTTTTTTTTTTTTTTTTTTTTTTTTTTTTTTTTTTTTTTTTGTATGTGTGTGTGGTGGGGCTCTGTTTGCAATATTTTGTATGGTAAACGTAATTTTTATAAAGGGGAAAGGGACATTGTCGGTGTTTTTAACAGAAGACCCAAACTCTTAGTATAAGTCAAATATAAGGACCCAATGAATATAAACGCTTACAACTCTGATCCAAATTGTCGCAGAACCTGTACTTTTTTGTGTCCTGTTGGCAATTACGATTGCTTACTGAAATTGACATAGTGTTTATGGGTAAAATAAAATTTTGATATTTAAAATACTGGTTCGTCGAATTTCAGTTCATATTTTTATGCATTCATTTAATGTAAAATTAGCTTTTCGCATATTCGGGTAATATTTGAATGTATATGTTTTATTTTATATTATTATGTAATTAATTAAAAATACTTTAAATCAGAGTTCTTCATTGAGGTTGGTAGTCCGATTTTGTCAGTGGAATCGACATGTCTATGTTAATGGAAACTCATCCATGAAATTTTTTCGCAGATCTGCAATCTCTCTCTCTCTCTTTTTTTTCTTTTTTGTCATTTCCAAATCATTAAAAATTAAATATATCTTATTACTAATCCTACAGGTTGTAAACGGTCTCTATAAATTCATGAATTTCATAAATTGAGTGCTCCGAGGCTCACATTTTAATCCTGTTCCATGCACTGGCAGAATTTTTGTTAAACAAAACTTATTATAATATGAAATGTAAAATGAAATAAAACTGCAAAATATTGCTATTGAATATTTCTTAATTTGGTAAACAAATGGTTAAACACTTCTGTATTACAGCAACAACTTTTGAACTCTGTGTGACTTAAAAGAAGTTTTTATATGTTGTTAGTACTGGGGTGCAATTTAAGAGGGCTAGGAGCACCTCCCCTTCTTTAAAGAATTCAGATTATAGCGGCCATCAGAAGTAATACAAAATTAAATCCGCTTGGTTTATATATTTCTTAAAGAATAAATTTATCAAATTTATTTTAAAATTCCACTAATCTTTAAAATTGAAGAATCTGAGTGCCTTTGAGCTTTTTTACTTATTTATGCGTAAAATTTACCTCCTTTGAAAGTTATTTTGAAATTTTAAAATTATGTATTCCCTACAATACAGAAGGTACGGGGAGGGGGCTGAATTGCGGATCCAAGGGGAGAAAATGACTTCGCGAAAGTATCAGAAAAGTAGTTAGTTTGGATTTCGGAATAACTTTCAATATAAAAAAAATTTCATAAAGAGATGTGATACCCTCCCACCCCATAAAAGGGCATTCATGACCCCTGAAACGGGATTGGGCTAAATTTTATTTATTTACAAATTGAAAAATGAAAAAAAAAAACGATTGCTAGTTCAAAAACAGAAATGTAATGTAAGTTTTTAAAGGCATTTTATAATCAGCTAAAAATCAAATTGAAAGAGATTGAATTGCTATTAGCCGGATATAAAGAGAAATATTCTATCTGATTCTGAAGACTTGGCACTATCAATCTTAACATAAAGAAGTTGAGGAATGTCCCTTGTTTAGTCTTTGTTTCTGTTTGAAGTCTTTCTTTTGAATTACTGGAAATAGAACTCGTGTCTTTCTGTCATTGATGAATAATGTTATTTTAAAATAATAAGAAGAGTTACTTTTCATATTTCTGTCGTTGGTGGGATATGAGTTTCAGGGACGTGAAAATTATGAAACATCATTAGGGGCAACTTTTTAGAATTATTACTTATTTTTATACAATAAGATACTTTTAAATCAGAAAATTACTCTTGAAACAATTTTTAAATATTATTAATTTATATCGCGTACTTTCTTTATCCAGTTCGGGTTCTGATGACACAAAATTTTTCAGGCTCGAATTTGAAATCGATGGTCTCTGACTTCGAATAAAAGGTCCCGAACATATCTAGTCACAGACGCTGAAGATGGTTAAATAAGGGGAAGATAGGAGGCGGCGAAATAAAATCGTTCATAGGGCGTATGTGCGCATCATCGTTCATATGTGTGTTTAAAAACAATTTATAGCTGAAGATTGCATAAAGCTACTGAAGTTTTTTTTTTTTATGTGAATCTAGTTGGATGTGCATATCCCAAAACTTTCTTCTATCTAATACATCTTAATATTTCAAGCATACACTGATGGATCCCGCACGGAATCGGGCGTGGCGTCAGCATTCTGCGTCATGCGGAACGATGTGGTGGTCCATTAATGGGCCTGTAGAATCGGAGATGATAACTCTGTATTCCAAGCAGAACTTTTTGCGATTCTGCTGGCACTAGATTGGATCTCTTCCCAACCACCTTCCTTCACCAGGCTGTACAGTGATAGTCTTTCAGGCTTACAGTCAATCTTCGCGCACAGAACTAAGAACCCTTTAGTCCTTGACATAAAAATTGACATAAAAACATAAAAGTTACTCTCTCATACACAAAGTCGTCCTGGGCCACGTATCGGCCCACATTGGCATTGAGGGCAATGTGCGGGCTGACAGGTTGGCGAAAGAAGCAACGGCTAGAACATCAATAGATTTTACCCTTCCCCTTCCCACCTCACACATTCGCAGAAGGTTGAATCAAAAAATCATCTCAGAGTGGTAAATTTATTGGGATTCGTCTACCAAAGGTAGATACACATACGATCTCATACATATAGTGTCAAGAGAAATGTACTTTCTCTCACCAGCAACTACAGCATTCCTCTCTGGCCATGGACCATTCAAAGAATACTTGAAACGTTTCTTTCGGGCAGCCACCCCCTTCTGCGAGTGCGGCGAGGTCGGCACTCCAGAACATAGCTACTATCACTGCACGCTTACCCAAGCCTGTCATATTAAATGCCCCCGCATCCTTCCCAAAAATTTGCTTTCCAATATTCTAACAAGACCCCTTCTTATAGGCAAATTAAATAGAATTTATAAATTTCAAACGGAACTAACAAACCTCACCTCATAGACCTGCATGGTGCTGCAACTTACCCATCAACCTTGTGGCTAATCCTCCACAATTAACTGGACTTATTGTGTGATCCAACACACTCCACGCTCACTCACTCTGCTCATCCGCCCCTTGTCGCGAGGGAGCAGCCTGTGCTCCGACGGGAGGAGCTTGTATTGCACATATTATTATTATTATTATTATTATTCTTTTTTCTTTTTTCTTTTTTTCTTATTTTATTTTATTTTTTTTTTATTTTTTTAATTTTTATTTATTTATTTATTTATTTATTTATTTGTTAACGAATCCCCGCGTGCCGGGGAGCACTCCGGGTGGGGCAAATAGAGTCTACATCGGACCCTTGAGGTCTGGTGATTCTGTCCCACTTAGGCAATAAATAAATATAGTTACAAATGTCAATAAAATAACATTATTAGTTCAATATTATACCAACTTTGACTTTCATCTTGAATTTCTGTTTTAGTCAAATAATCGGAGTACAAACGAGTTCATCTCGATCATGATATTTATTAAAACCAATAGTTTTCCGTTATTCTGTTGTACATCCGCTGTTCGCAAATAGCCGGCTTATCATGATGCGAAGCTCCTGTCGCTTTACGAGCCGCCGCTTTACAACAGAACTACGAAAAATCAAGAAAATTATACAAAAATCGCTATTACAGTGCTCCCTTTCGGCGGAATATTTCCAGCTTCAAGGAAAACCTGCTTGGCATAACAAAAAACATGCACAAAAAATTTGGTTCACTTTTATGCATAACGTCATACATTTTTCGATGGTACAATAATCAAAATAGCACAAAAATCGATATTGCAGCGCCCCTTTCGTCGGAAATTTTCCAAATTAAGTGAGGACCTGCTTGCCATAGCCAAAAACTAAAGAAAAATTGGTTCAATTCTACGCATAACTTCATACACTTTTTGATGCTACAATAACGACATACGGACAAACGGACATGGGGACACATGGACAGACAGACATTTACTATATACATGTTTTCTGGGACCTCTGACCCCTAAAACGTGTACATCCGTCGAAAACCGGAAGTCGAAAAATTTTTTAATTACAATTCTTTCTTCTGCTGAAGATATAAGAAAGTAAAAACATCACGTCTTTCTGTCTGTGTTATACCTCGCATAAACATACTCGATAACTTATATATATTACTGAACTTTGCCATGGCAGGTTCGGATTGAAAATGAAGTGTATAGTTCGTTTACTTGGTCACTTAAAATAACACCATTAAATTATGGTCTATGGAGAGAATATTTTGCAGTGTATTTTATTGATGTTGCAGTATTTAATTTTTTTTTTAAATTTATATGCATCCCTGACGTTTACTGAAAGATGCTTGCTACAGAATATCTTGTTCATTTACATTTCATTTACAGGAACACAGAAATGAATTCGGTTACAACACTGATTAAGAACAATAATTATTCGAAGTATGTTTTGAGTTGTGGTATGCGTTTTTATATTTAACTGATTTTGTCCATATTATACCTGGTGTGTAAAAAATTTATAGATTATATACAGGGATACACAAATAGTTCGAGTGCAATTCCGCTCATTGACGAAAATTGCTGAAGGGAGATTTCAACTGTGTGATGCGTTTGCTAATTTAACTAAAATTTTCGCATATTATGTAGCGTATATACAAATCGAATACACTGTTGCGTAAAAGAATTCGCATATTATTCCGACTACAGGTGGCAATTGTTGAAAATGAGTTTTCAAATGCCATATGCGTTTTCCATATTGTTTTCATTATCTTTTACAAATGAAATATCTATGGGGGGGGGGGGGGGAGAAGGGACCATTCTTCCCTTGAGTCAAAATAGGGTTTCCAAAACGACATTAGAGATCTTCGAGTGAAAAGACTTAGGAGGCAACTCAAGCATGGCACCCGCGCCGCGACAGTTTTAATTCACGAGACTCGGACTCTCTCCGATCTTTTCTCTTTCAGAGCTGGGTCGGGTTCGGGTGTTAAATTTTTCTGATGATTCAAGCCGTGCCAGACTTGTTTAAACGTTCTGTTCGTGCCCAACCTATCCAGTATGAAAAGCGTTATTGACCCGACCAGGGGCGGACTGGCCCACCCCGCTAACCCGCGATCGCGGGGTGGGCCAAACTGCTGTAGTGGGCCAAAAAAAGTAATTTGAGGTTTTGTTTTAATAAAACTAAAAAAATAATAATAATTCTGAAACTGAATTTTTCTTTTCCTTTTTTTTTCTGTGAAGTGTTTTTTTTTTCCTTGATAGGGTAAAGTCCTAATTTATCCTTTCCCTATTCCATCAGCAATATTTGGAAGATCTGTGCAAATTACTCATTTTGTATAGAAGACGAGAGATAGGGGATAAAGTAAAAAGCACATATGGTCAGTGAAGGATGGGAAGTTTTTTGGTGGGATGAGTCTAACTGTCGACATTTGAGTAGTAACAAAAGACAGTCAAGGATTAGCTTACATATCTAGGGATAATCTAGAGATCAAGGATCTTGGGAGGCAAGCATTATCTTATAGAGAAAAACGAGAGGAGGTAGGGACAGACTTGAATAGTAGAGACGTTAAACACTGCAATTTTTTAGATTTATTAATACTGCTATGTAAATATGATCAAATTTTGCACGGTCATATAGCTCATGCTATCGAGAAAGAAGATCTTCAGAAAGTATGAAGAAGGCTAGAATAGAGAAGAAAGAAGAACAAAATGAAAATCCTAAACGACATGGAAGAGGTTCGTTGATTAAGTTCAAGTCCAAGTCATTTATAAATGAGTTAATCGCTCATATTTCCATTCAGATCCAAATAAACATTGCCGATGAAGTAAAACAGTCAGGTTCATCCAGTATTGATATAGATTTCACACAAGATATGTCGCTAATGGAGCATTTGGTGCTTTGTGTTTGTTATGTGCAGCATGGTAAATTGAAGGTTAGTTTTTAAAATTGGTTGATATACCAAAACAACGGGGAAAACCCTCCATCTCCAAATAAAAGAAGAACTTAAAATGTTAAAACTCCTTTCTTCACAAATAGTTAGCACTTCTTTTGATGGTGCAGCAAATAATGAGTGGGAGATATAAATGTCTGCAGGCACAATTGAAAAAGGACAATCCAGATATACATCATGCGCGTTGTTATACACATGTGCTAAATTTGTTTCTGTCAGATGCAACAGAATGTTGCAAATTCGCAAAGGATTTCTTGGGCTTAAATCAAGCTACAACTGTTTTTATCTCCGAGTAATATAAACGAATGCAAGTGTGGACTTTAGTGAATAAGAGGTGTGTAGGTGGAAATAAATTTCTTCGACGATTACAAAAACTATATCCTACTAGGTGGTGGATTAAGGATCTAGCACTTAATAGCATGTTTGACGAGTCTTTAAAAACTTTTAAAGATCTAAGTAAGGTTTCAATATTGCTTAATCCATGGAGCACACGCAGATAAATCTCACCCCAATCACATTTTTTCTTAAAAAAAAGGATAAATTTTTTGAGGACGCTTCTGACCTGCCTTGTACCTTTCAATGTCAAGGTCGAGAAGGGGTGGGTGAAGCAATGTCTTTTCTTTGTTTTCTAGGCGAGGAAATACATACCTCTTGGGATTAAATAATCCCGCGCGTGTACAAACGTTTCGTTTTTAATACGTTCATTTCTTATGCGATAACACACACAAAAATAATTTTAATGAAAGACTAACATAAAAGCTACTTGTATAAATTGATGAAAGGGTATTAATTGTAATTAATATCGATTTTGTGAAATAATTCATCTTTTAAGGTGCAAAACAAATAGTTTTCATATTTTCTAAAAAAAACGTGATTTTTACAGAAACTGCAACAAAATCTGAAAATAAATATGAAAAGCATGATTTTCCCGCCAAAGAAGTAGTCTTGATGCATGTTACAGTATAGAGTTGTAGATTTGTTTTTAAAACGCATTTAGCCAAAAATATAATGGGAGACAAAATGGGGTGATATTAATCCCACGCGCGTAGTAAGGTAATGGACAGGAGCGTGTGTGCTGACGGGTTAGGACTTACAAGCTATCGCCAAAATGGACGAATTCCTGTCACATGTATCATTTTCGGCAAGATCACTAATTAATAATTGCTGCACGTTTCATTATAGGTTAATAGCAACCATTTTCAGTAACCTATTCAATATATCTACGGTCACATCGAAGTATCTACAGATAAGCGACCTGGACTACTTAACTGCTGCGAACAAAATCTAATCTGCTACACCAGAAAAATAATTTTGATATGGTTCTGAAAAATGCTTCTGAATTTGCGGAACATCTTCAGAAGCAACTAATAGAAAAGGAGTACACCACTGAAATTGAGAGTTTCCTACCGGAAAATAGAGTATTTATAGCGAAATGTCGATGCGGTGAGTATTCTCACGATAAAACAAGAAGTATTATCGGATCTCCGTCAGAAATATTTCAGGTAAACCTTCATAATATCGTCTTGTACACAGCTATTCATCAGTTGAATACACGATTTACTGGAAAGGACTTGCTCATGAAAGACATTGCCTGGTTCGACCATCGCCGCTTCAGTGAGGTTAAAATGTTAAATGAACTTGCTGAAGAAGCTCTTAGTACTCTGTCTGACTTGGCAAAAGTCAAGAAAGACTATGACAGAAAAGAGTTACTGTAATTTTCCTATGTTAGTAATGTTTCCTAAGAGTTACTGTATCAATATGCTGATTATAATCAGTCACTATTGCAGCAACAATCTCGACGTAGTGAGCTCTCAGCCGCTTACAGCAAAGAAACGAGCGATTCAGAAAAACTCATTAAAGATTATGAGAATCGGTTTAAAGTTAATAAGAAATGTAAAAAATTGTCTAGCTTGTGCATTTGAATTATTTTACGAGTTAAATGCCTATGGTTGTATTTTTTCCAACCTCACATAGCTTATAAGTCAACTTTATCATGCACTTACGTGTCTTGTGAACGAGTGTTCTGTAAACTTAAAATTATAAAGAACTGCTTGCGTTCATAGCTAGGACAAGAACTTTTAGATGATTTTAGCCCGTTTAGTGTTCAGTTATCTTTAGATTACGATAATACATGGAGGCGCCTCAAGCATTGTCCAGATATCTGTTTATCTAATTAGCTAATAGTGAGGGTAGAAAACAAATCATTCAATTTTCAGGTATCATATTGATATTTTAAACAAACATTAATCAATGTGCAAAGTATATATATGTTGATAATTTAAAATAACAAAATAAAATGTGCAAATGAATATAATGCTATTTTAAATAACAAATTAATCAATGTATGTGTGTCAATTTTAATAATACTAACTCTTTCCAGTCAATACTAACACATTCCAGAATAAAATTTACAATGTAGTATACAGACAAGTCTAAGGTTTTTTTTTCACGGCATAGTGGTTAGTCCTTCCACGCAAAGGAGCCTGGGCCCAAACTCCGGGTGAGGTATGGGTGTTCCTATGTGTTGTCAATGTACATAGGTTAGGTACCTATGTTGTCAATGTACATAGGTCAACGATGCCCTATTCCCGATGGGAGCCTCTTCACAAGTAGCCTTCATCTATTCTACGATATTGTTGGGTGATGCTGACCGCGTAATTAACCCGCCATTGGACCAAACATTTTTTTTTAATACAAAGAATAAAAATATCTGAACAGAATTCCTGTAAGGAATTTAAAACGTTTTTATTGTTTAAAGTTTACGTATTCAAAATATAAATAAAAATTAAGCAAGTTAACCTCCACCCCCACCCCACACAAGATTTTTTTTTACGAAAAAATTACTACCAATTGAAAATAAACGATTACAAAGATGCTAATATGTATCGAATTGAAGTTAAGTCATCTTCATTAAGTAAGAGCAAAGGGTCGTGTTGATTCTCAGTATTCAAACATTTTAACAATGGGTTTCTCGACTCGTGGGCCAATGTATAAGTCCAGCGGGGTGGGCCAAACTATGCCAGTCCGCCCCTGGACCCGACCCATGCAGCTTTCTAAATTCTTCCTCCCGAGTCCACGTTGGGCTTGTTATCTTGCTTATTTATTTTGGTAAAAATTATGTTAATGTTTGCTTAGCGAAATCTTAAAAAAATTTAATTTGGTTCAATAAATTCTAGAGATGTCTTTTTAAAAATAAATTTTTTTCTTTGTAGAGCTTTAAAACTTTGTTTTTCTTTAACCACCCGTTTCTTTCATTCTAAATTACATTGATTTTGTTACCGGATTTTTTTTTATGTAATTGTTTATTTCTCACGTGGTGTTTATGTACATAATTAATCTAAGTCTAAGTAGCCATCGATATTGTTATCTTTCTGTATTCATGAATTTCGAACATATTCTGAAAGTAGAATGTGTGCAAAGTCAAAGTAAGTATGCTTCATGAATAATTTTAATTGTAGTATCCAGGCAGAAATTTTTGTTTTTATATCTGACCGAGTCAATTAATTTTTTGGCTCAGGACAAAGTTTCAACTTTTATACCGGGGCGAGACAATAATTCTTTTGGTTATTAGACCTGCGCTTGGGTCGGGAAATTTTATCCCGTGTGAATCTCTAATTGGCATATCTAAGCCAGCTTCAATTTTTTTTTAATGCATCTTTCAGCCAGCATCCCTTAGCTACTGAATATATGTTTCTTTAATAAGTTTTAAAATATTCTTTAATGAATTATAACTGAGCTTAGAGATAAAGAGACAAGCAGTCTTATACCAAGTTAGTACTTTTTAAATAATTCTGAAATCTGCGAGGCATCCTAGCTTAAAAATGCCTCTATTACTATACTGAAGAGAAAGTAGTTAGCTTTAAAAAAAATGAGCCTTTATGCAACTTCGGGTATGTAACTTACTCAAGTGCTCGGAGATACACATCTCTTTTAAAAAAGATCTTGTATGAATGCTTTGTATATTTTTCGTCTTGTGCCTATGTAAGGTAATTGTAAGAAAAATCGGAGCGACGTTTTTGCTTTTATTGTATTGTGCTAACGCTCTTCCCTACAGCTTTATTTCCGAAGTGTTCGTTATTCTTTTGGACATTTTATCACAACGTACATTGAATCGTACGTGATGTTACAGAGATGAGAGCTCACTCTACCTCATGAATGTTCGATTAAATTATGCATTAATGCTGCACCTATCTCTACCTCTGTCTGATTGGGGACATCTTTAAAGTTCATATCCCTTACTATATCTTAACTAACTCTCACTCCCACACCCAATAGTTTACTTGGGATGAGAGTAAGGAAAATCAAGTGATATGCAATTGCTTACATGTGCAATGCGCTAAATAAGAGGTATTTGCTGTTAAACTTTAAGGCGTTTGTTGTGAAAAGCAAGAAAAACTGGCGACTGAGAGGAAAAATAGAAGGAAAAAACAAAAATATTTATATTTTGTCTTTTCCTAAAAAAATTAGCATTGAATGCAATACTAAAAAATCAAGTGTTAAAGAATAGAATAAATTTTTTTTAAATTTTAATTTGCATCTTAAATTACAATTGATTATTATCTCATAACTATCTTTTGCAGAAATATGAAATATTACCAATGTTTAATTTTAATTTCATTAAAGAATGCATAGTCAGAATTAAAACGCAAAGGCTCTGTCGCATTTGGAAACTTGGTCCATGCAAACGTTCTCCATTCCTTTTGTGAGTTATCTGGAGAAGAACGACAGTAATATCATACAAATGTGATATGAAGAAGGAGGACAATGCGTATGGAAAATTTTGCCTCGATTAATTCATACAAGTGGCTGATCCAAGTGTGCAACTGTGAATTGCGGTACTAACCTATCAGAAGATGTTAACCTTTAACCGGTCTCACAGACCGCTGCTTTTTTCAATTTTTATAGTTTAACTTGTAACTTTCAGTTTAACTACAGACACTACCAAAATTCTCTTTCTTTTGGAACTTTAATACTATCACAAGAGACTGTTGAATATGTGAATTTTAATTATAACAGCCCTGTACAAAACGCTAAGTACAAAAACACCATCCTATGAATTAATCGCGCCTTTTATTCATCTTTCCATGGTACGGTCTGACAGACCACTTCACAGTAGTTACATGACAATTTCTGTCACATTAGTCAAAGATTAACTTTCACTAATAGGGAAAAGGCTTTGATATGCATTTTATTTATGGAACTGCAAATGGAAGTCTCATAGGCTCAACGATTGTAAGAAGACGTGTCATTAAACTTGCTTTTGTTAATTTATCATTCTTTGCCTCGTATAACAACATCATATTCGGCACCCTCTAGCACCTTAGCATTTTAATTCCTACCATGCATTCTTTGATGAATGTTGTTTGTTTGGATTTGTACTATAAACTATTGAAGTTTTACACATCTTTTATGAAACATCCTGTATATACATAAATGAAATCTTTCTCTCTCCGCTAAACAATGCGCGACTTTCCGACACATTTACAGATTCCTTTTTAAAAGTACAAAAATTCCTGCCGGCCCGGCCTACAGGCGCAGGTAGATTTCGAAGTTAATTGCTAATTTCAACAAAAAAAGCTAAATCATTATTAGAGATAAAGCCACTTTAACAATTTTATTTGGCCGCTTTTTGACGATTTTTTATTTCATTTTTATATAAGAGATAGATGGTTTTATCAGAATCATGTTAAGGCGGTATTAAAAAAAATATTTTTCCATGCACAACAACTTAAAATTTTTTGGCACATTTTCACATTCATTTTTAAAATAAAAAATATTAAACTTGTTGACGTTGTTTTTGCAGAGATTTATAAGCGACCTGTGTTTTTATATTTTGTTCAATTAATTAAAACTTGATTTATAAACAATTATTTTCTCAGTAAGACAATATTTTTCATTTTCAACACAATCGCTTCGGGAAATTCGGTTCAAAATGCCCAATTTGACATCATTTTTTGAAATATATTCTGCCTCTATCAAAAAGTCGACCATTACGGTACATTATAGAGTTTCTGAATAAGAGAATCTACCAATTGGATGCGTTTTAGAGCAAAAATAAATTTAAAAATGAGTCAAAAATAAGCAATTTGGATTTGAATATGCCCTTAATATGATGATTTTTTTTTTCAACCACTATGTAATTTTAATTTGTTTTTGCTGTAAGAATTGGTCCTACTTGTCAATATAAATGTTGTAGATATATTAACAAGATATATGATAAATTCATGGGGATTTTATATCTTGTGAATTTACGAAGTTATGGATTTTTTTTCTTCCACCTACACCCCCCCCCCTACCCCCCCTTTTTTTTGTTTTCGTTTTTAATTTTCTTTGCGCTACGAATTGGTCCTATCAAAAACTTGTCAAATATAAAAGTTGTAGATAATATTCAAGGAGATTTATAATAAAATTAATTGTATTTGATATCTTAAGAATTGACGAAGTTATGAATTTTTTCTCCTAAAAACCCTATTTTTTGCGCCTTTTGACCCCATTTTTAATTTTATCAAAAATCTGTCATACATAAATTTTTGGTCCTATTTTTAGAAGTAATAAAACCTTTAAACTGATTTGATATATACAAAAATTAAGAAGTTATGGGGTTTTTTCGGTTTTCACAAAACCCCTCCCTATTTCCATCCCCTTGGTCTGATTTTGCCCATTAACGAGCTTGACCGAGATTTTATGCCCCTTGATTTTATGTATCAGTTTGGCAGAGATTTGGGAAGAATTACGGAAGTTATCGTGTCCATAAAAAAGTGATTATATATATATATATATATATATATATATATGGTTTTTACTGAGGGTGGTTTTGAGTTCTAGGGGTCATGATCGGTGTAGATCTGCAAAACTTTTTCAGAAATTCCAACATAGGGGAAAATGTAATAGGTAGTAGTTCATACGAAATCTACCTAAAAATAACTTTTGACGTGATTTGGAAACGAATGGATTTTTTTTATTTCAATAGCTTTTTCTGTGTTTTTCTTTTATTTTAGAATTTCCAAAAAATTCTAGTTTATTATTGTCATCTAGCAAGCTTCTACAGTTTGGGCATGTACTAAAACAAAAGTTTTGCCTTCACTTTTCAAACATCCCACCTAAAAGTTTTGTTTTACCCCACTTAGTGTCCTAAACAGGTAGGGTTGTCCAGACACGAACCCGAAAATTCCATTAAAAGTCAAACTGAAACCCGGCCACAAAAGTTTCGTCGACCCGAAACCAAAAGGAAGGAAAAATAATTCATATTATAATGGTATTATATAATGAAGTCTACATTTACATCTTTAATATAAATTTTAACTTTTATATAGGAAAATAAACCTCTAGTATATACTCGATAGTATTAAAATACACTAGAACCTCTAAACAAGGGTCACCGCTGAACAGGGCTCACGAATTTGTCACTTATTCGGACGTGTGCGCTATTCAGAGACAAATATTTGTGTTGGGAATTGAAAAGTTACGCTAAATAGAGGTGCCCACTATTCGGGAGCGTCCGTATGGAGATTTAACTGTATATGCTATTAATTATGAATAACGGACATATTTCACGGTTCGGAGGCGTCCACTCTCTATATATTTTACTTTGCAAAATATTAACAATTATTCCCTAAATAATTTTTTGGGAGTGTCGGGAAGTGTTTTGGGAGTGTTTGCTGAGTATAGTTTACATCGGGAAAAATATTTAGACATCCTTTTGAAAAATCGGGTCAAACCGAACCCTTCTCGCAAGAGTGAAAACCCAATTCGACACCAACCCGAGCCCTAAATAAAGTAAGTCAATCTGACCCGAACCCTAAACTGCAGCAAAAAAGTCAACCCGGCCAAACGCGCATCGCAGCAAAAAAGTAGAAGTTAATCCGGCCAACAGCAAAAAGTAGAAGTCAACGGACCCAAACCCGATCCGAACTAAAAAGTAGAAATTAACCTGACCTACAATGAAAACAAACTAGCTTCCGAACAGCGGGTCAAATTGGAACCTGCAAACTTCTAAAACAGCTCCCCCCTCCCCCTAGTATACGGTAAAGTTTTGTTACAGTATTCTGAATGCGTTGGAAAGCGTTAAATGGTATCTGTCTCAGAGACCATTTACAGCAGTTAAATATTAACATTTAATTTCTGTGAGCAGTCTCATAGACCGCTGCTTTTTTCAATATTTAGCTTGTAATTTTCAGTTTAACTACAGATACTAGTGAAACTTTGTTTCATTTGGATCCTTAGGAATATCGCTAGAGTCTTCTGAATAAGGGAATTTTAATTATATTTGACTTGACGATAAAGTTTAGTACAGAAACAGCATCCTATGAGTTAAAGGACCTCTTTATTCATCCTTCGATTTAGCAGTCTCACAGACCGCCTCACAGTAAATATGCGACAACTTTTGTCACAGCAGTTAAGGTTTAATATGCCAAACTATTCAAACATCTTTTTACAATTGTACATTTATAATTAAATAAAAAAAATATACCATGATAAAAAATAAAATAAATAAAGGAATGAAAAAACCATTATCTTCAAAATATAAGGTTAGTTTCAATGAAATCAAATAAAGTTGGATACTTTTTTTTCAATTAAATGATTTAACTTTAACTTCGACAAGAATTTGCCATTAACTAAATCTACAATTTTAGATTAATCTTTAACTGATGTCACAGAAATTGTCACATAACTACTGTGAAGAGGTCTGTGAGACCGCTTCATCGAAAGATGAATAAAAGCCACGATTAACTCATAAGATGTTTTTGTACTAAACTTTTGGACAGGAGTGTTATAATTAAAATTCACCTATTCAAAAGTCTCTGGTGTTAGTACTAAAGTTCCAAACGAAACAAATTTTTAGTAGTATTTGTAGATAAACTGAAATTTTCAAGTTAAACTATGAAAATTGAAAAAAGCACCGGTCTGTCAGACCGGTAACATCAGTTAAATATTAATTTGCATTGCAAACAGTTTTTAAAAAAAAAGGTTTATCATAGTTACTAATTTGATAACATTTTCTCTTTTTCTATAATAAATAAATACGTTTTATTTATTAAAGAGTTTTATTTTGAAACTTATTTGCACAGCTAAACCCTTAAATTTCTTCACTTGTGAATATCTGAAAATCATAACCCACAAAAAATAGACTCGTGCAAGCAGCATTGGAAAGTACATTTAATTATATCTTCTTTAACACTTTTTTTAATGTCAAATGACACCTTTTAAAAGTTTTCGATTTATGATTTTTCATTTGTAATTTTAGATTGAAAGAATTACAAATTATTTTCAATACATTGAAGACATTTTTATGCTTATTGCATTCAAAAACTACGAGCAAAATAAACACAAATAAAAACTTTGAAAAGGTGTCATTTGACACCGCTAAAAATAGTGTTAAAGTAAACACTCTTCGTTTTAAAATGCAATTAAAATAAATTAAGGATTTTTACCGTTCTTAAAAGTTCGTATTTAAAAATTTAATAGAAATAAATTATTTGCATGAAAAGATTAAATATAAAGGAGAGTGCTCCAAAGATAGCTAGTTGACTCAGCCCAATCATAACCCCCCCCCCACTCATGTCCTCCTCCCCCTTTTCTAGTCAGGTTAGTTTTTACGAGCACATGTAGGATTCTATTACTATATAACTTATAGTTACCATAATAAAACTATGAACATTTAAATTTCAGAGACATTGATATTTTAGTTACAATTACATTTATTTAATAAAATTACAAAATTTCTTTCTGAAATTAGACATAATTAAACCATATAAAAAATTAAACAAATTTACAAAATTAGAAAATGAAGCAGTAACATACTTTGTTATTAAAAAAGTCAAGTACGAAAATATACGCTGAAAAGATACGATTATTACTTTTTAACTTTGAAGGAAACATTTTTCCTTTTGGCATTAAAATATATTTCAAATTTTTATAAGCATTCTTCGTTATATTTAAGATTGGCTTTTAAAACAACACGTTTTTCAAACATTTCGTCAGAAAGCCTATTAGCTTTACAATAATTTGTAATAGTTGCAAAAGAAAATAATCTTTCTACAGATGCCGACGAGGGTAGCGGTGTGTTATATTTAATGAAGATTTTTTTAATCTCTTTATAAGAATTCAATACACTTAGATCTTTGTTTTCCTCCAAACAGAAATGCGCGTACAATAGTTCTGCTTTCCTTTTAGGGTCTTGTTTTGCTTCTTCATGATCAGAATCAATAAAGAAAAAGTTATCTCTTTCTTCACTATTGACAGAACTCATTATATCCAGAGATTCGTTAGATTTCATTTCTTTTGTCAATTCAGTAATAAACAACATTTTAATTTTTGTATAAGCTGAATCGCTAATACAAGACAGCCACTTGAATTTTAAAAAAAATGGATGACATAAAGTTGCAATTACGGCTATTTCTGCTTGGCGAGATGAAATATCAAAATACTGACTAAACCTGTTTTCTATACTTTCTAAATAAGCTTCGGCCAAAGGTCGGCAATACATAAAATCTTCTGTCAATGATTTTTGTAATTTATGTCGTAATGATAACAAAGTTGGTAACAAAATCCCAAAATACGTTTCTTTTTCTCCTTGAAGGATATCTAAAGCCGCGGCAATATGTTTACTACATTTAACGTATTCTTCTATATATGTGAAATCCTGATCTTTAAATGAAGTTTTCAAATCTAATTCCTTGCTCAAAATAGCAGATTTTTCTTTTATCGATAGAAATTGTTTCATGGCGTCAAATAAACTATTCCATCGCGTTGCGTTAGGTCGACTAAGAGTATGTCCCAAAATGGAGATGATAATTTCTGAAGATTTAGGTCGACATGCTGCTCTCCAAAAAATATTACATTTTTTCATCACTTGTTCGTGTATTTTTGAAATTTCTGTGTCTTGGCTTTCCAGAACATTGTTAGAATCAGTAGTTGCACACAAACTAAGTGTATGTGACGCACATCTAAAATGTAAAGGTAAACACTCATTTAAATCAATTATATCTTCTACATCATCATCTATGCTAGACGTAGTGTCAGAATCACACTCCGTACTACATGAATTGTATTGCGCATCTAAATCACCAGTATCTTCTAAAATACATTTTTCTTCAATTCCAAAAATTTTAAATGCTTTCACAAAATTACCACCATTATCAGTAATCGCAGCTATTACTTTTGCAGAATTCAATTCAACCTTTTTGTAGATGTTCATAAGATGGTCATAAATTTTGTCGTAACTATGAGTTCCTTTGAATCTTTGACAAGCTATAGCTCTAGAAATCCGTTTTAATGTTTCCGGATGAATCCAGTGAGCTGTCACTCCTAAGAAACTTCTTCGTCGCCCTGACCATATGTCTGTGGTTATACAAACGAATTCGATATCTTCCAACTCACGTTTAATATTTTCTACTTGTTCATCGTAATATATTGCAATTTTTCGGCCGAGGGCCCTACGACTCATTATGTTAAAAGATTTTGAACAAGAATTAATGTTTTTAATTATATTGTGGAAATAAATATTATCAATGCTTCTTAGTGAAATCATCGAATCAATAAAATAATTTACTACATCTTTGTCAAAATGATCCTGCAAATATACGTTTCGACTTGATTGCCCAGAAACATTTGATGATTTTCGTTGTTTTTTTGACTCCTTTAAATAGGCACGATATTCTTCCAAATAATTGATTCCATGCTTCCTTTTGAGGTGGGTTACAAGATTGGAAGTGCAATTATTTGAGGCTTTTACCTCACTGTTACACTTGGTGCATTTTGCTACAATTCTACCACCTGAAGACTTATTTTCAATTTTTTCGAAAAAATTTCCATCTAGTATTGTAGGTTTATTTTTACATATAAAGTCAGAAATATCAGAAGCAGTTTGTAAATCACTACTGCATATTGGAAATGAACTAATGGTTTGCATAATAGTTTTCGAAGAAATAAATTCTCATTCAATTTTTTAAAATTTTATAAATAATTTTAAAATGTGCATTCACATGAAAAAAAATTATAAAGGCATTGTAATATATTTGGTTCACCAAAACACTCGCGTACCTACCATTCGGCAAGAATAATTTTTATAACGTGACAGCACTAAATTGCATGTGAATCACGTGATTTTAAAATCAGCGCTTTATTTGCATAAGGTGACAAGTTGAAAGGTGTTTTTCTACAGATTATGCATCTTCTTTACTTGATTTCAAGCAGATAGAGCATTTGGTGTTTTATTTTGTTCCATTTCGCACATTGTTTGCTAACATAATTAATTAGATTATGTACATGATTTTTTGTTGATAATATTTATTTTAATTGTTTAAAAAAAAGGAAAGTAAAAAAAGGAAGATATGGGATATTTGCAAATGACGTCACAAATCAACTGTTGGAGGTAAAACAATCTTGGAGAAAAGTTTTGATTGGTAGCCGTTAGGATTGTGGCTGTTATGGAAGTCAACTGCACAGTCGTGATTGGCGGATGAGAAGGTTATCATTTGAAAGAAACCTCCCTATTAGTCTGACAAAAGTGAGCCGACGAGCAAATGGTCAAAAAACAACCTGTCATTTATAGATTATACATTATATGATAGAGTTACAGACAGGAAAAGCATAACAACAGTTTGTTTGGAACAATAAAAAATATTGTAAATTTTGGAGTTAATAAAATCCATGACCACATTCCCAATATCTCGAAGTATGATGTTTTGGCATCCGCGTATCGGTCAATATACCTTCCCCCACGCCCCAAAACTCCGACTGTAATTCTAAACCTGCCAAATATAGTGTGGTTCAACATCATAAGGTGCCATTATCGGGTAACTCAAAAGGGTTTTTTATGGAACTATCTAAATTTTATATAAAAAAAAAGATGAATTAAGGCCACTAAAAAGTTAAACTATCTTAATACACGTTAAATTGTAGCAGTACGTTCAAACTGTGCTTTTGCAAACTGGCGAAATGTAACCGAGGACTTTGTCCGTTTTTTAAATTGGAGCTTCCAAAATTTTAGTGCAGTGCGAATATAAGGGCCTGATAATCACAAACACTTATAAACTCGGATAGAAATTGCCGTGGCCTGCTCAAATTTTGTATGGTAAACGTTACAGTTTTAGCGGGGGCTGGGAGGGGAGTTGATTTTTGTTTTATCTAAGCCTCAATATTTTAGTACGCCATAAATATAAGCTATTTACAACTTAAAACACTTATAACTCGGAATGCTTTTGTCGTAGCGCGTTCATATTTTGTATGGTAAATGCAATCTTTATAAAGGACGATGAGAGATTTTTTGTTTTTTCAGAGAAGCTCCTTAAATTTTAGTGTAGCGCAAAAATAAGGGCTCGATAAAAAAAAAAAAAAAAAAAAAAAAAAAAAAAAAAAAAAAAAAACACTTATAACTTGAAACCAGATTGTAGCAGATCGCGCAAATCTCGCGGTAAGGTGATTCTATTAGAGGTGGAGAGGGGGAGGTGTCTCTGTCTATTTTTTATTGAAGCCTACAATGTTTTTGTATATACAAAAAAGATTCTTAAAATTGAAAATACCTATAATTTATAATACTTATACTTATTTAATTCTCACAGCGCATAAGTTTTACAAAGGGATGCTCATGAGGGGGTCATGTCATTTCGTTTTCTTCCTATAACTCAGGCTGTAACTGTCGTAAGACCACTAAACGTTGTTATGATTAATATCATGAGTGTATATTTTCAGGGTCCTTTATCTTTTTTTAACAACAGCTAAATTTTATAAAACTGTGAATATATATATATATATATATATATATATATATATATATATATATAAGGCTGAGAAAATTAAACTCTTATAACTCGTGAACAAATTGACACAGAAATTTTGTGTGCTTGATCAATGGGACATAATTGAATATTAGACATTGTTGGATTTTTAACCACAGCCTACTAAATTTCAGTATAGAACTCGATAACCATATACACTTTTAAATCGGATCCAAGTAGTAGCATATCGCACAAATTTCTTATATTACACGTAATCATTTAGTGGTGGTGGCTCTATTGATATCTTATCAAAGCCTCCAAATTATAGTACATCATAAATATAAGAAGCCATGAAAATTATAACTTGGTTTGTATATGTCGTAGCACTCTCATAATTTGTATGGTAAACGTGATCATAATAAAAAGGGAGGGAACTTTGTTGGCATTTTTAAAACCCGAGTTACAACATTTTAAGTTGTGAGCATGTTTTGTTTTCATCTACAAAAATATATGGTGCAATCATAAAAAAAAATCAACAGAGCCTAACTCCCTTAAAATTTTTACGTTTATCATAAGAAATTTGTGTAGGCTGCAAAAATTTGCATCCAAGATAAAAGTGTTTGTAGTTATCATGGCCTTAATATACTTCTATATTAAAATTTAGGGGTTCCTGTTCAAAAAAAGAAATAGCTCCGGCTTTATAAAGATTATACTTCCCATACAAAATATGAGTATCCTACGATAATTACTGCTCGAGTTTTAAGTGTTTGAAGTTGCCAGCATCTTATTTAGGAATGGATGCTGTAGAAATTTCTTAAATCGATTTATCATTTATGTAATATTGCGATTTTTTAATCATAAATACATTTAACAGTGACTTTACCTTTAGAATAGGGAACCCATTTTTTAATTTATAGTGATTAAATAAGGTCTTTAATTGTCATCTCCCCCCCCCCCCCCTTACTGTATTATACAGGGTGTCCGGCCTCAACGGTGTCCAATGGCTAATTCCTAAACCGTTAGTCATAGACTTATAGTTCCAATTACAAAAATGTTTTAAATCAGGTAAAGAAACATTTTAAAAGCGATTTGGGTCAATAAAAACATTTCTTAAAAAATTACGAAATTTAAATTTTTATACGGTCCCCTGGTCAAGTTATATTTAGTAATTTTTTCCTATTACACTGACAAGCAAGACAAAAAAAGTCCCATTCATATAACGCTAAAATTGAGCGAGTTATGAAACTTTAAAAATGCATGACTTATGCCACTTTTCTACTCTGAAAACAAATGAGTTCGGCTTGGCTTTGAGGGATCATATGCCAAGTGTTTAAAGTATTCGAAGGTCTTACTTCATGTGTATCTGTGCTTTGAAAAAAAATCCTACAAGTATTATGATTAAGTCTCAAATTGGCTAAAATAACATAGGTTATATTTTGTCAGGATTTGAGACTGTTTCTCTTATGATTTCTTTTAACAAAAATTATGTTTTTTTATAAGTTTTTATGTTACTTCAACAATCATATGTATGTTTTTGCAGTTCAAAATTTGTACTCTAACTTTAACCCACTTTTAAATATCCGATCGAGATTGCATTTTACATACTGGCGCAAATCCGATAACAATCTAATATTATTAAGATTTTCGGTGGTTACCATTTATACTTATTTTACAGGATAACACAAAACATTTTGGATAAATTTCTGCCAATGTGTTTAAGAAAAAGTTTTAGATTAGATAATACAAGACTGCGATTGTTGGGTTTTTCACATTTATGCATTTTTTAGCACTGAATCCGAAAATTACCTTAATTTTTAACCGTCATGTCAGGATATTTCGCAAATCATAAATTTTCAAATTTAAAGAATAACAAAAATCGAATACTATAAAGTAGCGGAGATGGTTGTGTTTTTTAACTTTTGATAACTGATTTTTACGCACTTTTTAGCACTGAATCTGAAAATGACCTTCCTTTTTAACCATCACGTTAGATTTTTTTTTGCAAATCGCAAATGTGTAAGTTAAAATATAGCTAAAATCTCATACTATAAAACATATGGAAAACATTTTTTATTTTATTTTATTAAAAAATTTATTCGATATTTTTGCTTATCCTAGGATTCTTACAGCTAAACAGCTGAGTGGTCCGATGAGATGGGGGAGGAAATTCAATTTTAACGTTGAACTCCTTAACTTTGAAATTTGCAATGAGCGAAAAATCCTGATATGATAGTTAAAAATGAAGGTCAATTTCGGATTCAGCGGTACAGAGTATACAAGAATCAATTATCATTAGCTAAAAAACATGACATAACCCAACTTTTGCAGGCTTGTGCAATCTAATAATATTTTAAAATACGTATCATTTTGTAAAGAATTGAGGCTGTTAATTTAGAATCATTTTATTTAAGAAAAATTCTGTTTTTTCTTTCTTCTTAAGTGTTTATTACAAATTGTATATGTCCCATTAATATACCAGAATGATTAAAGATTTCAAATTTATATTGAATTGTTAATTTTACTCCCAGATATTTTTTATATCTGACGAAATTATATATCGACTAAATTTGTGAATGACCCCCAATTTGCAGCAAAAAATATGCTCCAACTTTAAACAGCTATTACTCGGTCAATTTTAATCGTAGAATAACGGGACTTTTTTTGTATTACTTGTCAGTGTAAAAGGCAAATTTCACTAAATATAACTTATAGGACCGGAGGACCGTATAAAAATTTAAAATTCGTAATTGTTTAAGAAATGTTTTTATTGACCCAAATCGCTTTTAAAATATTTCTTTACGTGATTTAAAACATTTTTAATTGGAACTATATGTCTATGACTAACGGTTTAGGAATTAGCCATTGGACACTGTTGAGACCGGACACCCTGTATAGTATAGTAAGTAGTTTTTAATTTCCCAAGTAACTTTGATAAAATATATATTTTAAGCTTAAAAAAGTTCGTATGACCTCGGGATTCAGCACTTAAACAATAAATCAATTAATTTAAAAAAATCAAAATTCCCGACTGCTTAAAAAGCGAACCAATTAATTATTTCTATCAATGTGAAACTATTTTTTATATTATTTACGTATTTTGTTTTATTTATTTGTATTGGTGACTTTTAAATTGCGTTTAATTGTTAGTTCCTATCTATAAACACTGTTTTGATGAGGCCTATAGATGTCTATGATGGTTAGAGTTGCAGTAAAGCTAGAAATCCTACATACACAACTTCCAGGTTGTGTAATATTTAAACGAAGCTTCTGACTGTAAAATAGTCAAACAAACATTGCCTTCAATTTGAAAGACCTATCCAATGATATGCCATTCAATAGGGTGCGTAATTTTTTGTCGTCGCTACCGCCATTTTGTATTTTACGGCCTCCATTTTGAATTTATAAAAACAAAACCTAACCTATAACCATTGGACGATTAAGACGAATCGATAGAGACCTCATTCATTAAAATCCATCCAGCCGTTGGGATGTTTCGAGGGTATAAAGAAATCCACATACCCAGGTACGCGTGAAACACATAACCCTTCTTTTCAGTCGGGTAATTAATGAGCTATTTTGAAAATTTTGATTAGTTCAGTAAAGAAATAATATAAAATAAAAGGATTGTGTTTTTTCTAACTTCTGATGGCTGCTGAAATCTAAATTCAATAGTCTGTAGTGGGGGGGGGGGGGGGGCTCCCATAGTCTTCTTAACTTGCACTACAGTTCTAAAAACATACAAAAACATTTTTTATTTTATTTATTTATTTATTTATTAACTGAAAAATGATTAAAAAGATATTGAGGAAAAACAGAAACATATTCAATGAATCTAATACTGAATTTAACCAATAACCTTCCGTGATGAGAAATAAAGTTAAACTAGACAACAGGAATTCTGCTTTTTCAGAATTTAGTGTCGCCTCCGGAATTTCCATTACTTCATTTTCTTCTTATGGAAATTTTCTCTTCTATTATTATGAAACAGCCATTATAAATGAAGTGTTAGGTGAAGATGAAAGAGCAGCCGTAAAAAGTTAGAACTCTGATTTTCTGGTCAGAATTCTGGGAGGGGGGGGGGATGGCCATGATTTTTTTTATGGCTGCTTTTTCATCTTCGCCTAACACTTCATTTATAATGGCTGTTTCATAATAATAGAAGCCAACAGTCCATCAGAAGAAAATTGGTTAAGCGGGACTCTACTGCAGTACAAAATATATTTCAATTTTAAGACTTAAAGCACACGTTTTATTTTATGTAAAATGACGTCATTCGCATCCGCTTAAGAATTCCACATTTACGGTCTACTATTAAACATCTACAGTAAAGCATGCATAGCACGTCACTATCATGAAATAATGTACAAATGCAGCAAAAAGATGCCGTTATTCAAGAAAATCGAAAAAAAAAAAAAAACGGCTATCCAATGATTCATAGATACTTACAATTAAATATAGTATATAATAGCTGCATTGTTTTAACAGAAATCATGCGTTTATATTTTTTTTTTTCAAAAAAGCACATATTTTAATTACATTTTCTCTCGGTTGTTACGAGAAAATGGCAACACAAATATATAATTTCTATTTTTAAACTATTTTCCCTTTACTTTCGATATAAATGGAGTACTTGAGTTGCCAAAATTAAACAAATGGTGCTGAAAACTACAAAAAAATTAATGTTTCAAAAATAAATGGAGATACAGTTTTCAAACAAAATGCATTTAAAAGAACTTTTTTTTCCAATACGATGGTATAAAAAGTGAAAACGTGCGATGCTTAGAAGTTTAAAAAATTGCTAAAGAATGTTTAATCGTAATGCTTTGTTTTTCGGATAGCTTCTGTAAGCTAACGTTATTTTTTGGACACAAAATAAGCTGGGAGAAAGAAATAGCATACCGTACCGGAGGCTAATAAAAAGATAAAACAAAGATGTGTAAATCATACGCCGCTGTTTTATTTCCTTTTAGGTTTTAGATTATAATAAAATGTGTTTAACATAAATGCTGACATTCATGTAGTTGATGGAGAAGGATTGAAAGTAGGAGCCTCGGAGCACCCGGCTGCTGAAATTCATGAAGTGTTTGTGGCGGTTTGCTCCTGTAGGATTTGCAATAAAATATATCTAATTTTCAATGATCAGAAAATGACAAAGAAACCTAAAATTTCAGATAACCGGAAAAACTCATAAATGTGTCCTCACCCCTCTCACTTTCTTTCCTTTTGCAAGAAATCGGGTTACCAATTCAGAACTGTGATTTAAAGTATTTTTTTTATATTAATTTCAAAATAATAATATATTAAAACTAAAATATTTAAATATTTCCCAAACGTATGAAAATTAATTTTTAAGGTAAAGAATGTATAAAGTACAAACAGAAATTCGATGTATTTGTATCGTAACCGGAAACCGCTGTTAGCGGTCTCAGAGACTGCATTATTTTTCCATTTTCACAAATTTTCCGTTTAACTATAGATGCTGGTTAAATTTTCTTTTATTTGGAGTCCCTTTATCTTCACTACTAACTTTTGAGTAGCTGAATTTTAAAAATAATAGCTGTGTACATGAAGTTTAGTAGATAAATAGTATTTTGAGAGTTAATGTAGCATTTTATTCATATTTAGATTAAGCGGTCTCACAGACCACTCACGGCAGTTATGCGACAACATTTGTCACTCCGGTTACTGGTTAACCGGTCTGACAGATTGCTCACGGTAGATATGCGACAATATTTGTTACTTCGGTTACGGGTTAAATATAAAATTTTAATCTTTTTAACCATAAATACTGAATAAATTTAGAAATGTATTCGTAACTGTAAAAAATTTAAAATAAAAAATGCGTTAAAAAAAAAAAAATCGTCGTCGACACCGCCGAAATACGATGTCTAACCCGATGCATGATTCTACTTCAATGTATTTTAATTAATTAGAAAATAATAATAATAAAAAAAAACGTATACATTCCAATATTACCCAAGCATGCGAAAAATTAATTTTCCTTAAACTAATGCATGAAAAGGTAAGCTGAAATTCGATGAATTTGGATTTTAAATATACAATTTTTTGTTTTGTTTTTACAACTATAAAAACGGAATCAATTTCAAGAAAAGATTCTCAATCGCAAACAGGACCAAAAAATGTCTTTCTCTCCCCCTTTAAAATAATTGCTTTTATCATATGAATTTTTTATATTCTGTGACAATTTGGATCTGAGTTATAAGTGTTTATGTTTAACGGGTCCTTATATTTATGCCATATTGAAAGTTGGGGGCTTCTGTTAAAATACCGACAATGTCCTCTTCCCCATTATAAAGGTTACGTTTACTATACAAAGTGTTTTACGATAATTGTAGCTTGAGTTATAATTATTTTAATTTGTCAGCCGCTTATATTTTTGATACACTAAAATATGGAAAGGCTTTTATGAAAAATCTATATAGCCCTCCTCCCTTTAAAACTGTTACGTTAATCATATAAAACTTGTGTCGACAAATTAGATTTGAGTTATATGTGTATTTGGATATCGGGCCCTTATATTCGCGCTATAGTAAAATTTATGTGGTTTTGGTTTTTTTAAAAAAAGACAATCAATGTCTTCTGTAAAATTATGTCACTTTTTGCACCGAAGTAACTAGGAATTGAAATGGCATTGGGACCGATGTGTCGGGATCGAAGCCCTATGACCTAAACAGCAGGAACAAAGTCTCAGAACCGAAATGTACTCATGAATGATTAAATTTGAGTTCCTTCATTTTTAACATTGCATTCTCAATCATCAGATAATCTACAAAATTTTAAATACATTGTATGTATATTACTTATATCACAGAGATATTTAAGATCTATATGTTAAAAATAATGTGACATTGTCCCTTCGAGCGCGATAAGCAACTTTTTATATTTCGTAATAATTTAAACCTTATATATTAAATTTTTTCTGGGTATAAAACTTACTTAAAAAAAATAATAATCGTTTTGTAAAATTATGGTGTATGCACCTCTGTCTCATGACACCTCTCGACATCAGATTCTGTATAGCGCGTTTTTCGGGTCTGAATTAAAAAAGTAAAAAAAAAAAAAGGCGTATTTCCAGAAAACGATTAATTACGTAAAAATAACTAGAAAATTAGTAAATATGCAATTCTGCTTAAAAAATTCTATTATGTTTTTATAACATTATAAATTAATACTTACTGACATATAAATAGTTACTTATAATTTAGTTACATTCTTATAAACGTAACTGGGATTAACTTGCATTGAATTACAAGTAATTTTCATATCAATTTTAGAAATGCAATTAGAATTAGCTCGTAATTGATTGCAATATAATTTAAATATATTTCATAGAATGTAACTTAGATTTAGTTATATTACATTACACGCTAACCAAATTTCATTCTGAGCAAACATAACTGAGATTAACTTGTAATACATTAGAATTTAATCTAAATTTTATTTTAAAAACTGCAATTAGAATTAGTTCATAATTCATTGCAATTTAATTTAAATACATTTCATAGAATGTAATTTAGATTAAGTTGTATTATATTACACGTTAACCAAACTGAATTCTGAATAAACGTAATTGACACTAACTTGTAATACATTAGAATTTAATCTAAGTTATATTTTTAAAGATGCAATTAGAATTGATCTATAATCCATTACAAGTCAACTGGATCCTATAATTAAAAAAGTAATCGATTACAGGCTAATTGGGTTATATAATTAAAATCGAATATGAGTCATCTTGTAATATAGATTACATGTTAATTGAATTATACAATTAAAAATGTAATCTGAATTATCTTGTAATCCATTACAAATTAATCTAATTAAAATTTAAAAGAAAAAAATGAGAATTGGCTTGTAATCTATTACACGATAATCAGATTATGTATTTCAAAAGAGTACTTGAAATTACTTTGTAATGCCTTACATGTTAATCAATTGCATTGTGAGGGAATTATAATGTATTTTAATCTATAATTTCATTACTTTGTAATCAGATTCTGCCCAACACTGCATAATATTTTACAATATTGTCTCTTAAATACTGTAGTTAGTGTCCAAATCAGACCGTTAAATATCTCAACAAATTGCTGTCTGGAAAGTAAACCAAACCACGAGGTAATTTTCAGACAGAATTTTATTAATTTTATTTTTGTTATTATTGTTTATTATCTGAAATTCTACAGAATAATCGCAAGGCATGAGTTGATTTTACTAAGAGAAAGTTAGCAAAAATAGTCTTCGATTCCTGCTAACTACAAAAATTTTGTTTTTGTCTGAAAATTACGCCCGTCTACCCTACTAAAATTAAATGTTTAAAAAAATAGAAAATTGTAAACGAAGTGTTTTATATAACTTTTTTATTTCTTTTAATAAAGTTATTTCAATTATACTCCAAACATCGTATTTTTACTTCATTAAATCATTTTACTTCATAAAAACATTGCATAATATGTCAAAAAGGTATTATAAAATATCCAAACAAATAAAATAGTTCAAATTATACCAAATCTTCTCAATTTAGAAAGACGAAGAGCCTGAAGTTTTCTTAAAAAACTACTATGCAAGAAATCTCCAATCTATGCATGATCATGATTTGTGGATCTTAACTCTGCTTTCCGGACCATCGGCTCTGGCCTGCTATACACGATATTGTTGTATACTCGTATATAGCATATATTCAGTCAAGTGATAACCTGAGGGTTTAGTTCGTACAAAAGTATATTTGGTACTCATTATATCGACACTAAAAGGATGTCAATCAAAAGTTAAATAAACCTTGCATAAATGAGGAGGCAAACTTTGTCCTTGTAATGTGGTAGAAGTTTACATATTTTATTTATTTGTTTTGAAATGGTAATTATATTTATTGAAAGAGTAAAAATAAATATGTTTGTAATTTTCCTCTTTAAACGCTTTGTAACGGTTTAAAAAGAACATTTTAGAATTCTTTCAATTTAAAAATCACTAAAAGAATAACAGTAACATTTAATTAACTTATTCTTTTGTTAAAGAACACATACGGAAATGATAAAACAACTTCAGTTATTGAGTTGGTTTCTTAAATGTGTCAAGTAATTAGAATTATGAGCACGTATTCTCAAGAGAAAAAAGGTCCTCGATGACTGTTCACGCAAACCAAGATATATTGTGCCATTTATTTTTAA
The DNA here is from genome assembly GCA_963932465.1 of Maratus speciosus. Lineage (NCBI taxonomy): Eukaryota > Metazoa > Arthropoda > Arachnida > Araneae > Salticidae > Maratus > Maratus speciosus. The sequence continues at coordinate 257,309,718 of OZ010795.1, read as the reverse complement.
GTTTTAAAGAATTATTATTGAATTAGGAAATGAAAGGAGAGTTTTTAATTTTTTTCTTTCACAAATACGTTTTTTAAATGATTATGAGTTTTGATTTCTCAAAATGTCTTTCTGTTGTAATTTTACTTTCAAAATGGGTAGAAGCATACAATTTGCAGTTTACAAAGGTACTCTTTTGACATAGCAATATTAATTATTGTAGGCATTTTTTAATATAACTGTATTTGTATATGAATCCTTTAAACGCTTCCTAAAGTTATAAAAAATATATTACGCCACTGTTTCTTCTATTAAAAAAAATGTCTAGAACAATAAAATTAATGTTTATTTAACATTATTATTGTGTTTGAGAGCGCTTTTAAAAGTCGTAAAATGTTTCGTGGTAAAGAACTTAACTCAGTCTCTTTATTAATGCGTCAAGAAATTATATGAAAGTAATTTTCATGTCGGTTTATAAATAATCAAAGCGAGATACATTAAGCTAACGTTTTCGAGGATAGTGACTGTTATTATTCAACTAGGAAATGATAATAAGTCTTTTTATATAAATAATTTTTTACGTGTTAATACTTTTTGACTTGTTGCCAGAGCATCAGCCAGTACCTGGAAAAAGATGAAAGTAGTATAAAATTCGTGATTACGATTCCACCCTTACTACAATACGATTGAATAAGAAAATGGACTCAAGTTACGCAGTGAGAAACGAAAGTGGAATTCGTTGGACATGTCTTATATTACATATTTGTAAATTTACTCTGAAAATGTTTTGCAACGGTTTAAAAAGAACAACATTCTACCATTCTTTCAGTTTATCAATCACAAAAAGAATAACTCTAACATTTAATTAACTTATTCTTTTTTTAAAGAGCAGTTAGATAAATGATAAGACGACTTTAGGTATTGTCTCTTAACCCACCCTCACTTCGTCAGAGCAGCAGACCGTACCTGTAGAAAAATACAAATTGTATAAAATTTGTACGATTTCTTTCGTACCATAATACTCATGAATATGAAACTGGACACATTAGTTAAATAGTGAGAAACGAAAGTGGAAGTATTTGGACATGTTCCGATTTACCGCTGAAACTCGTGGAGGAGGGGTTTAAATTTGTATTTTTCTCATAGAAATAACATTAAGGCACGTTGTTGATCGCATGGTTATGACGACAGTCTCGAGTATACCTTTTTGCATTATAATATTCTGTTTTGGAGTTTTAAATTGTAACATGCGGGTTAGTCATGCGCTTTATTTTTATTTATTTATTTATTTTAAACTAGCCGCCCTTGGCGACCAGTTTGGTCGCCTTTAAATCTATGCTAAGCAATGCATCGTGTTACTTTTATTCATAATTTAATTTGCTTGCTCAATCCTTCGCCAAATCGGAACATTCTGATACAGAAATCATGAACTCGGTATTTTTATGTTAGCCGAGTGCAGGTGATAAATCGCCAAACATTGTACCCGTCGTATTTTTTCTTATTTCATTAATTTCATTTAAAATATAATATTTTCGCTCATTTTATTTAAAATACATAACTTTAATTTAAACGGAAATACTTAAAATTTATGATTCTCAATTTTCTCTTATTTCTTTAAAAAAAAAGGGGGGGGGGAATAAATAATACCATAACTATGACATTTAATTTCAACATCAAAGTTTTGTTGGAATTTACCTCGCGAGAAATTGTTTAAGATAGTCGCATGAGTTGGACTATTAAAATACTGATGATATGATGGCGATGGAACAATATTTGGCGATTTATCACCTGCGCCCGGCTAACATTAAATTACCAAATTGGCTGTTTGGCATACAAAAAGTGAAGCAGTCAACCCGGAACTATTGATGACAGTCACATGACTTCGGCTTTTATTATATAGATGCTCGAAATAACAGATATTGAAATGAAATGAAACATTTTTTTTATAATATCCAAATCGACATAATTTGATTTAAATTTTAAATCTTCCTCTTCTTAGTGGATACAGTACTTAAATGAAGTTTGTTTCTTGAATAAACGTGCTTTTTTTTTTTTTTTTTTTTTTGTAATAATTTCAGTATAGATCTTTAATGTATCACTTTAAATTTAAAAAAAAAATATTTATGCGAGACTTTGTGAAAATATTTTAATGTGTCTACTTTTACTTTTCTTTTTAGGATATTGAAATTTATTAAATGACCTTACGAGCACCATCGGAGATCTACCAAACAATCAATGCATATGATACGAACCTTAAATATCAGCTAGAATCTGATGAGCTATCAAAATCAAGCACTTCTAGTCCGGCAATGTTCGGGATCCAAATTATAGCATTATACAGTAAAAAAAGCCGGTAGAATTTAATTGTGAAATTGCCTTATCAGTCTATCAATCCAATTATAGAGCATTTTCTGATGTTAAGTTCAATGCTCTTTAAATTTGAACGGTGTTTGCTGATCAACAGAATTCTTTCAAATTGTTCACTGAGTTCTTAATGCATAGTATAAACCCTTCCAGAAGTTGATCAATTTTTTTTAAATATTGTGCTATTTCAGTCGGAAATGAATTTTATACGTGGTACTAGTCATATTTTTTTTTTATTAAATGTTAGTGTAACTATTTTCACATTTTTGTCAGCTGTCTGCTGTAAAAGAAGCCATTTTATTAAATTTTTGCATTAGAAAGTGATAACATTTAGTTTTTGATGAGTTGAAGACAATTACGGTAAGTTAAAATAATCCTTTTCCATCTTGCTTATTTCAATTAATATTTTTATAAGAATTATTGTTAATCACAGACCAAGGATGATATTTTAAAAATAAATTTTTATATTTACTATTGACTCAGGGTTCGTACGGGTACCGTTATTTTCAAGGCCCAATATCAGAATTTTTTAATAGAAAAATAATCTAGTTTAAACGGACGAAATGTCGCCTTATTTCAGGAGAGATTTTCCATAAGAAACACTGGTACGGAAGAATTTCTTAGTCATGAAATTCAAGCACCCGTACGAACCCTGTGACTTCTTTAGCCTGATCAACCACTTGGAAAATGGCAATTAAAAAAAGTATAAACATATAATTTTGTTGTTATTTAATTTCAGCTGATTTCCTTTTGTCAATTATAGGACATTCATTAAGGGTTGTAGCAATCATGTTAGTTTACTTCTAAAACTTAAAAGGAAGGAAATATAGTAAAACCCCGTAGCTCTGACTTTATTTTATCAACTACTGGCTGGGTCACCCTATGTTACTTTACAAAATAAATTATTGGTACTTCTTAATTATCCCGTCGACCAAATTACTGTCGCCAAATTGTAAGATTAAATGCCAATAATGGTTTCCATTAATTAATTATTTGTAAGATTAAATGCCAATAATGGCCCATAAAACCATTAATTTGACGTTTTATTTGACGTTTTATTTGTATTTTTATTACTGTTTTACTAATTTATTTGTTCTTTCGTTATTTAAAATAAAAGTTATGCCAATGTGTATAATTTGGCGAAATTGGTCGACGGGATAACTAAGAAGTACCAAATGATTTGTCCTACATTTAGCAAAAACGTGTCCCCTGAGTTCACCTTCTCATCATCCGATCTCGAGCCCAAAACCAAAGGTACGCGGTAGAAAATGATTAATAATATTAAAAGGTTGTTTCAAAATTAATTTGTTCATTTACAAATTTATTTTTAGCAAAAAATAAGTATTAATCCTAAATACTCCCTCATATCAAAGTTTCGTGATTTGTTTAAAATAGCAAATTCATGCAGATTACTATAGGCTGAATGCTACCGGAACTAGTCTGAAATTAGTTAAAAAGTTTCGGTACTTAAAACGTTGTTTTATCTACCTACAGTCGATGGTGAAAAAAAGTAAACACTCCCTACTGACTCTGCAACTAATTATAATAGAAAAAAAAATACAGGTATCAAACGATTGGAAATAAAGTCTATTTTTAAATTATGTATATAAAATTTGCTTAGGGGGCCATCTACAAATCAAAACTAGACCAAACCTTGTTTTTTTTTCAATAGCAACACCCAATTTTGACAATATATGTTAAATATTCGTTTCAAACTATGTCTAAAAATAAAATTTCACGTCATTTGGATGATAAGTTTTTGAATTATAAATATTCAAAATTTAGAGCTTCTAATGTTAAATTACATTTTCATATTTTTATTCATATCTCCTGAAATTATATTCCTAATATGATAATTTTTTTGTTTAATTGTAATACTATAAAACCAAAATATAAATACATCGAATTTGTAATTTTAAATATGTTATAATATGAATTATGAATCATGAAATTAATATGTGAAAAAAATATGAATTGCAACCTACATTTTTTTTGATAGATTTATTATATAAAATAGGGCATAATAAATATATAGCATTTATTATGCCCTGCTTTATGCAAATTCTCAATTTCCAATATTTTATTCAGGTAGTTTTCGAAATATGAGTTAAAAGCGACAAAATGACGATTTAAGGGGCCGTCTATGATGTCTAGAAAAGCATAGTTTGAAACAAAAATATTTTACTCCTTTTAATTAAACATTTGGGCAGGCAATAGTTGAAACATACTGAGCGAGTGAGATGTTCATATAGGTAAGTAATAAGGCATTAATAGAAGTGACATAGTCATTTTGTCGTATTTCAACAATCGAGTACCGAAATTCAATTCGGATACAGCCCCTAAAATATGATCATTTTAAAATAATTAATATCTCTGAAATTATTCATATGATGTTCATGAAAATTTTGATTTAGGCTAATTGAAGAGTGTAGAATCTATTTATGGTGTCAAATTCTGGTATTACTATTGAAAAAAAAACAAAGTTTGGGTTCATTTTGATATGTAAATGCCCCCCTAAGCAAATTTTATATACATCATTTAAAAGTAGACTTTATTTCTCATCGTTTGGTACTAGTAACTTTCTTCTACAATAGTTTGTTGCAGAGTTAGTAGGAGGCGTTTACCTTTTTTTCCACGACTGTTCATCAGAATGAAAATATTCTCGCACGAATATCGCGCACTTGAAGAAATGAAAGTCAGATACTAAGTGTTGTTCAGAAGCTAATTTTGCTTATGTTTCTGGAAAAGATTTAAAGGCACAAAAGACCATGTGCGTTATGATGCGAAAGGTTATTTTTCAATGCGTTGAGACTTTGGATGCGTTAATATTAAGAGTGATCATTGCCGTGAAGTAGGCTTTGACACTGAAGACAGAAACCCTTAATCCACTGTAGAAAATTATATTAAATTCACATAGTAGTAACAATTATAGATAGAGAAGAGCACATATGACTCACCAGGCATAAAAGTGAGACAACTCCAGAAGACTCATTATTATCTATATCTTACTAAAATAAATAATCTTAAATCAAATTCTAAATCAAAGTTTCGCTAAAAGAATTAATTAATTTCCCATATCTGTTGTATTGGAATTCTATAACAGAATCCGGTTAGTGGTCATCTGTTGTCTGGTTCTTTTCGGGAGAAAATCATGACAAAACGCTAATTAAATCCAAACGAAGGCATCTGGATAAACAATTCTCTTATTTTCTGACTTGATCATATACGAAATACATTAAAAAACAAATTAAAATATTTGCAATACAAATTTAGAAATTCTTAAAGTTTTAAATTAAGTTTTTGTTCAAATTTCTTTAGTGTACGATCTGGACAACAGAGGCTCGCCTGCAGCGATCTGCTAGTTCTCTTTCTTATTCAGTTCTGCCATGCGTGGTTGTTGCTTTGACATGTAATAAAAAACAGCGTGGGTGTTTTCCATTACGCAATCAGAAAAATTATTCATGGATGGGCAAGGATTGCTACGTATTTCGCAACACTCATATTGCGCATTATTACACTAATAGGCCCAACGTAGTTGTGTCTTGCTACAGGAAAATGTCACAAATATAATTATTCATACAATAGCTAGATTACTCCGTATATTACGTTGTCAGCAAGGAAGAAAGAAGAAATTATCTGAATGAATAAATTTATTCAATTTATTGTTACACTGTTTGTATTCCATACCTTTTCTATCAATTGATTTTTAAAGATTTTATTCCTTTATGTACGTTTTCACAACAGCGTGAAGAGCTAACTGTTTTACAGCTTTTTTGTTACAGTTTTAAAAATGTAAATCCTTTTTACCCTCTCCTATACAATATAATATTTTTGAGTTGTAATTCTTTTCTTTGGGAGAGCGACATACAGCAGAGACACGGAGCAGTTACGAGAATATTTCTAACTTATCTTTATTAATAAGGACAATAAACAGATTAAAAACATTTTCAAGCAACAGAAATGACTAAATGCTACTACTGCATTCTATACGGCTAATGATTTTGGAACTTTTTAACTGTGGTAAGAAGTATATAACAGCCTGCATGTAGATATTTTAAGTTGGAAGGCTCTATGAAGTCTGCATGCTACTGGCTATGATTTTGAAAAAACATCTCCAACTTCTACCTGCAACTCTGTTTAGCGGATAAGTATTACACTCTGGAACAGCCATATCCAACCTTTTTTTTTTTATCGCTGTACACAAACATAGGTTTGTGACATTAGGTGGGCCGGAAGCGAAATTCTAATATGGAGTTCCAAAATCACAGTCAGGTGAAATCCAAGCACCTCATTGGTCATTGAGTCGCGTCCTTTTCAGAGAGCAACCTGTAGCGCTAGGGGAAACGTCGAACACTCCCTTTTCCGAGAAAAAATCATGCCGGCAATTTTGAAGCGAATTTTTTCTGTTTCATTTAAAATAAGCCATCGAAATTAACTCAAGATATTTTGATGACTTTTTATAAGATGTGAATGAAACATTTCGATTTTAAGCTGTAAAAAGTTTTAAATAATATGGCAAGTACTTTTTCAGTTAATGGAAATTAAAAATGAAACTGGCATTTTTTTTTCCCTTATGTTACTTTTAAAATCCAAAATAAAGCAAATATTCGTACTTTCCTATAGAAAAATTTAATAACTAACTTAGAATACTAAAAACTTTCAAAAATGTTTGCCTAATGGAAAATAATAAAAAATAATAAGGTCAGTTTTTAAACCGATTTTAATCATTAAGAATAAACAAAACAAAAAACGTTACATGAGCAATTTTGTAATAGTATGTACAATAAGTTATTTTGTTTCCTGGTTCATGTATTTAAATCTGGAATTTTTAAATCGATTTTTCACGCACTTCCTGGTAAGCTAAGGTTATAAAAATTATGAAAGCAGGTGTGTTTTCGATGACATTATAACATTTTAATATTTTGATAATTTAATTACAAATTAATAATATGTTTCCCTAAGTAGGGTCCAGGTGATAGATTACTAAATATTGTTTATGGATATAAATGTATAAGAGTTACAAGAAGAATGGAATTAATTATGTGCCAAATCATGCACGCTAAAATATGCCAATTAGCTGTGAAACTGCAACAATAAAATATTTTAAATATTAAAATGTAAAAAATAAAATATAAATAATGCAATATATATTTTTAAATGCACTTTTATCATTTATTTATTTATTTATTTATGATTTTATGTTTCAAAAAACAATTTAGAAATCTTGAAAAGTTGTTTAAACTATGCTTTTTTTTTTTTTTTTTTTTTTTTTTTGCATATGTTAAAAAAAATTAAAAATAAAAAAAAAAAACTGAGAGAAAATTGTGATTTTTAAAATAAATGCACAAGTTCATGCTTTTCTAATCCTAAATTAAAAGAAGCAAATTTCCATAATCGGGGTCCATGCCAAATTAACACATTGTAGCGGACTTGAGCAGCAGTCATGAAACTAGGCTTGATTTATAAATAAATATTGAATGTCTGTAAAAGAATGTTTACCTTTTATGTCCCACATTATGAATTTATGAAAATTTCATCTTCTAAAGCATATTTTGTGAATGTTTGAAACTACATTAGAAGATTTATACAATAATTTAATAAATTTTAGAAGGATTCTGTCAAAATTAATTAATTAAATTGAATTTATAGGGATTATGGGCATTATTTGTAACTCCCTCAAATCTTTTTTTTTTAGTATTTTGTAGAATTACAAAATATACAAATATAATTTCTTACAATATAAATATTTCCGAACAGAAACTGTCGCTTCACCCCCCCCCCCTGTCTACGTCAAAAAAGCTGAAAAAGATGCAAAGGCAAAAGTAATTATTATTATATATATATATTTTGATTATTTTCTTTTGTGAAACCAATAATGTTTTTTGGAACAAGATAAAGTAAAATATCTATAATTCATTCTAAACAGTATAACTATACTAATCGATGTATTAAATTAGTTTTATAACAAGTTATTTTAATGGCACTTTAATGTACCGTCAAGCATAAAGGGTTAAAAACCGAAAAACATTTTTACTTTCATATTTATTTTATCGGCAGAGAAACTGGAGCGACTTAAAGAAAAGTTTTTGATTCATTTTTAAGGTTTTTTTTTTTTTTTTTTTTTTTTTTTTTTTTTTTTTTTCATTTAACGCTAAAACATTGCATTCTGTATTTTTTACATTATTTGTGTAATTTTTTTATATATTTTTGTTAACTTAAATTGTCCAATTTGAAGTCTAGAAAAAGGTCTTTATTTTTATAGTTGTTGACTTTTTCTAGAATAATATTAATTTTTCGTCATTTTATGGATTAAAATGGTGGGAAGGGGGCGGGGGCGTAGAGGAGAAAATTTATTGAGAATTTTACCATACGGAATTTGTTGACAATTTTTAAATGATATTACAAGTATTTTTCAATGAAAACTAAATTTTTATTAAATAATATTTGTCATGTCATAGCATTTAAAAAATGTTACAACTTATAATCTAAACTAGGACTTCCCTCAGAGGGATTAGTCTGAGCGATATTACTGAGAACATAGATTTAATAATAACATGTGGAAGCAAAGAAAATGAGATGTTATCTTTAATTGTCCATATGCTGCGATAAATTGAAATGATGAAAATAAACGAATCGTAGAATTACAAAATCTTATGTATAAATTCGTATACACTGTTTTAAAAAATGGGAAATCTAACCATTCAAGACAGCCATGCATGGATATAAAATTGAAAACGCAATATATTAAAAGTAAAATAGAAAATGAAATACTAAATTACTTATATCGGAATTTTAACTGTATAAAATGATGTCAAGAGCATAATCAGACGCTCCGCACCAATTTGAGTAACTTTAAATGACAAATATATGATGTTTAAAAAGAATGGACTATACTTTATATGGTGTGTGCTCCGCCGGAATAGTTAATATTGTACAATATCTGTTTTCCACGGATGCAATGAGGTTGTCGATAACATTTAAGGAATTCTCTCCTCAAAATCTAATATAGTATTAAAGTACCGAATACATCAACAGTGGCATGCAATGCTTCGTTCGAGTGTGTTTTAGATATGCTCGATCGGATTTGAATGATGAGTGTATGCTGGCCACTACATACGCTGTATTGTTTTGTTTTCAAACATATTCTGCACAAGTTGAGCTGTATTTAGCATGTATTAAATAAAAGAAATCGGCAATGATTACAACATAAAGTATGACACAAGATCTGAATATATCGTCTGCATAACTTTTGAGCTGTCAAAGTGTCATTTGAAGTAATTTACAAATCCATACATATTTATTCAGCAAATCATGCAAGCTAACATACGCCAATATGAACCCGATTATAAAATTTCACCAGAATAAGTTAATATATAAAAAATCTACTAATGATAATTGAGAATATGACCTTACGATAAAATGTCTAGAAAAATGAATCGGATAAAAAATTCATATCACGTTTAAAACGGCACTTCCCTCTGTTAGTGGCCTTGGCGAGAGAGAGAAAAGCCTAGGAACACTTTAACAAGTACTTTCGGGCAACCTACTCACTGTTTCATACAGGTCTTTATTCAATATTTACACAATTTATTTAATGCTAGGTGGGTATCTATCAGTTTTGTTTCATTTAAATCGCATGTTTTGCGGAGGAAATGCAGCATTATGAAATATTTAAAGTTGCTGTACCTAATAATTCCAAATTAATGGTAATTGAGATCGCTTTCCGTTAATTTCACCTTTTTAATTTTTTTAGAAACCATTCATAGAGACAATTGTATATTTTAAAACTAACCCGAAGCAAAATTTCAAGATTTTGGGCTCAGCAGTAACACAGAAATAGAAAATTTTTGAAAGTTTTTTTTTTTTTGTTTTTGCACTGTTTTATATAGCGACATTTTTAGAAATTGTTCTATTGCGAGAATTTACGCCATGATAAATACAGCCATGTCAATTTTCATGTTTATATTCCTAACACTTCCATGTACTTCGTTACTTAGATCATCTTTAGATCTTTTTCCGCTTTGTTTAGTCTTTCTATTTTTTAGAATTCGTTCTACAACGAGCATTTACATCTTATTAATTACTACCATGCCAAAGTTCTAGTTTCTAACCCCAACAGTATCCCAAAAATTTCAGTATTCCAAATAAATCGTAGTTTAGAACCTTTCTAGAAATTTTTACGTTTATCCGTCAAATTGAACCTTTTAGAGAGCGTTCATTACGAGTATTTATATCTTAAAAGTAACTACCGCACCAAATTTAAAGTTTCTAACCCAATCAATATCGCAGAAATCACAATTTTAGAACTTTTTTGCTCCTGCAGCGATTTAGGTTCTTGCACCGACATAAAATAGTCTTTTTTTAAGCAGAGATGGCCACCAACATTTTTTTAAGTTGGCTATGTAGTTTCAGAGATAACACCTCACAAACGTACAAGCATTAATAATATTATATACTTTGTATTATAACGCTTTATAATATTAGCATTAGATGTACAGATACAAAAGCCATTTATCCGTTACAAACTAAAGTGCCGGCGTTGCCCAGAATTTGAAGGATGTTTGTTCTGAAAAATCAATTTCAAAATTTGACATACAACACAAAACAAACATTAAAAAAGGCAGTCGAAATGTTGTATGAATGAATCATATGAAAACGCTACATAAAAATGTATAAATGTATATAACAGACGCAAAAGAATACAGCTATAAATGAACTTATTTCAATTTATAATTGGAGCAAAAATGTTAAAATACGCCAATATTTCCCTAATCGGGTTTTTATCATGCTTCAATACATTTTCACACTCATATGACGTTATACTATATCCACCACGTCCTTTATATTTCCAATATGACGTAATATTTTCCTCTTTCACGTGGAAACCTTGAAATAGAAAAGTTATGAAGTTATATTCACTTTCATTTAAATTCGTCAAACCATTTATTTCATTTTCATATTTCACGTGAATATCTTGCAATAGAAAAGTTATGACGTAATATTCACCTTTTTTTTTTAATTCATCAAACTATTTATTTCATTTTCATTTTTCACGTGGAAATCTTGCAGTAGAAAATTAATTGTAGTAATAATTTTATTGTGTTTTTTAATTGTTGGCAACTGCTATAACGAAAAATGTTTAAATTTGATAAGAAATTGCTGTTAAATTGGTGGTTTTTTATTAATTAAAAATTCACTATAAATTATTTCGATTCCGGATTACTTTAGTTGCCTCGGCCATGTTGTAATACACATGTCCGTATCTTTTCACAATTTTGGCTTCCAAATTGTGGATTTTTATAAAATTACAAACAGACAGATAGACAAATTTTCATTTTTATATATCTCTCGATTCTAAAAAAAGTAACTAACGCTGTCACCGCCGCCGCCGCCGGTTTTGAATTTTTTGTGACCGGAGGTCTTTCTTCGTTAATATTAAGAAAACTATTGCATACAAAAATATGAAAATAGGTGGTATTATAGCGAAATGTTTGATCAACACGCTAATGCATACAGTTTTCAAATCGAAGAATTATTTTAAGAGATATTTAATGCTAAAGTTGGACAAAATCGTTAATTAAAAAAAAAATTATAGGAGCAAAAGCTATACATGGGAATTTAATCAGTTTTAGATCATTTTATTCAATAGAAGATCCCGGTGTGCAGATTTCATTAATTTTTTTTTAATTTGACTCATTTTTTAAGGTTTTATTTCTATTTTAAATTCAAATATTCAGCATCTTGACAGATATTTTTTACATATTTTAGAAAATGGTATTAATTTCAACTGTTTCCAACTGTATAAACAGCGCAAACAATAATGTTTGCTTCAAATAAAAAAAAATATTTACACGTTACTATTATAAACAGAAAAAAAGCCTTCAAATTAGAATTAAATAATTAGGTATAAAAAACAGGCACTTATTGGAAATTACGCCATAAAAACTATATTTACATGTGAATTTTAAAAGAGAAAGGATATTGTAAAATAAATTCATTAACATGCGTTAGAAGTCTGAAATAGAAGAAATTACGTCACATTACACTTATTATGCAAAATGAACAAAAAAATAGTATTGCAAAACAGTTTAAATTTAAAAATTGCGCGAGACAAAATATTAGAGGTTAAATATTGGTTTTTTTTTTCAAAATTTTATTATTTGTCGTTTGATGTGAGGTGTTCAGCTATAAGTATGCAAAATTTCATGTCTCCAACTTAATTAGGGGCTGAGTTAGAAAAATTGCTTAAAATACACAAGTTAGAGCCCAGAGGGTTAAATATTAGACGTTTTCAAAATTTTATAATTTGCCGTTTGATGTGAGGTGTTCAGCTATATGTATGCAAATTTTCATGTCTCCAACATTATTAGGGGCTGAGTTAGAAAAATTGCTTTAAATACACAAGTTAGAGCCCAGAGGGTTAAATATTAGACTTTTTCAAAATTTTATAATTTGCCGTTTGATGTGAGGTGTTCAGCTATAAGTATGCAAATTTTCATGTCTCCAACATAATTAGGGCCTGAGTTAGAAAAATTGCTTAAAATACACAAGTTAGAGCCCAGAGGGTTAAATATTAGACTTTTTCAAAATTTTATAATTTGCCGTTTGATGTGAGGTGTTCAGCTATAAGTATGCAAAATGTCATGTCTCCAACTTAATTAGGGGCTGAGTTAGAAAAATTGCTTTAAATACACAAGTTAGAGCCCAGAGGGTTAAATATTAAACCTTTTTTCAAAATTTTATTATTTGTCATTTGATGTGAGATGTTCAGCTATAAGTATGCAAAATCTCATGTCTCCAACTTAATTAAATTAGCGGCAGAGTTAGAAAAATTGCTTAAAATACACAAGTTAGAGCACAGAGGGTTAAATATTAGACTTTTTCAAAATTTTATAATTTGCCGTTTGATGTGAGGTGTTCAGCTATAAGTATGCAAATTTTCATGTCTCCAACATAATTAGGGGCTGAGTTAGAAAAATTGCTTTAAATACACAAGTTAGAGCCCAGAGGGTTAAATATTAGACTTTTTCAAAATTTTATAATTTGCCGTTTGATGTGAGGTGTTCAGCTATAAGTATGCAAATTTTCATGTCTCCAACATTATTAGGGGCTGAGTTAGAAAAATTGCTTTAAATACACAAGTTAGAGCCCATAGGGTTAAATATTAGACGTTTTCAAAATTTTATAATTTGCCGTTTGATGTGAGGTGTTCAGCTATAAGTATGCAAATTTTCATGTCTCCAACATAATTAGGGCCTGAGTTAGAAAAATTGCTTAAAATACACAAGTTAGAGCCCAGAGGGTTAAATATTAGACTTTTTCAAAATTTTATAAATTGCCGTTTGATGTGAGGTGTTCAGCTATAAGTATGCAAATTTTCATGTCTCCAACATAATTAGGGCCTGAGTTAGAAAAATTGCTTTAAATACACAAGTTAGAGCCCAGAGGGTTAAATATTAAACCTTTTTTCAAAATTTTATTATTTGTCATTTGATGTGAGATGTTCAGCTATAAGTATGCAAAATCTCATGTCTCCAACTTAATTAAATTAGGGGCAGAGTTAGAAAAATTGCTTAAAATACACAAGTTAGAGCACAGAGGGTTAAATATTAGACTTTTTCAAAATTTTATAATTTGCCGTTTGATGTGAGGTGTTCAGCTATAAGTATGCAAATTTTCATGTCTCCAACTTATTAGAGGCTGAGTTAGAAAAATTGCTTAAAATACAGAAGTTAGAGACCGGAGGGTTAAATATGACTTTTTCAAAATTTTATGATTTATCGTGTTATCGCAAGTGTTCAGCTATAAGTATGCAAACTTTCATGTCTCCAACTTAATTAGGGGCTGAGTTAGAAAAATTGCTTTAAATACACAAGTTAGAGCCCAGAGGGTTAAATATTAGACTTTTTCAAAATTTTATAATTTGCCGTTTGATGTGAGGTGTTCAGCTATAAGTATGCAAAATCTCATGTCTCCAACTTAATTAGGGGCTGAGTTAGAAAAATTGCTTTAAATACACAAGTTAGAGCCCAGAGGGTTAAATATTAAACCTTTTTTCAAAATTTTATTATTTGTCATTTGATGTGAGATGTTCAGCTATAAGTATGCAAAATCTCATGTCTCCAACTTAATTAAATTAGGGGCAGAGTTAGAAAAATTGCTTAAAATACACAAGTTAGAGCACAGAGGGTTAAATATTAGACTTTTTCAAAATTTTATAATTTGCCGTTTGATGTGAGGTGTTCAGCTATAAGTATGCAAATTTTCTGGTCTCCAACATAATTAGGGACTGAGTTAGAAAAATTGCTTTAAATACACAAGTTAGAGCCCAGAGGGTTAAATATTAGACTTTTTCAAAATTTTATAATTTGCCGTTTGATGTGAGGTGTTCAGCTATAAGTATGCAAATTTTCATGTCTCCAACATAATTAGGGGCTGAGTTAGAAAAATTGCTTAAAATACACAAGTTAGAGCCCAGAGGGTTAAATATTAGACTTTTTCAAAATTTTATAATTTGCCGTTTGATGTGAGGTGTTCAGCTATAAGTATGCAAAATTTCATGTCTCCAACTTAATTAGGGGCTGAGTTAGAAAAATTGCTTTAAATACACAAGTTAGAGCCCAGAGGGTTAAATATTAGACTTTTTCAAAATTTTATAATTTGCCGTTTGATGTGAGGTGTTCAGCTATAAGTATGCAAATTTTCATGTCTCCAACATTATTAGGGGCTGAGTTAGAAAAATTGCTTTAAATACACAAGTTAGAGCCCATAGGGTTAAATATTAGACGTTTTCAAAATTTTATAATTTGCCGTTTGATGTGAGGTGTTCAGCTATAAGTATGCAAATTTTCATGTCTCCAACATAATTAGGGCCTGAGTTAGAAAAATTGCTTAAAATACACAAGTTAGAGCCCAGAGGGTTAAATATTAGACTTTTTCAAAATTTTATAAATTGCCGTTTGATGTGAGGTGTTCAGCTATAAGTATGCAAATTTTCATGTCTCCAACATAATTAGGGCCTGAGTTAGAAAAATTGCTTTAAATACACAAGTTAGAGCCCAGAGCGTTAAATATTAAACCTTTTTTCAAAATTTTATTATTTGTCATTTGATGTGAGATGTTCAGCTATAAGTATGCAAAATCTCATGTCTCCAACTTAATTAAATTAGGGGCAGAGTTAGAAAAATTGCTTAAAATACACAAGTTAGAGCACAGAGGGTTAAATATTAGACTTTTTCAAAATTTTATAATTTGCCGTTTGATGTGAGGTGTTCAGCTATAAGTATGCAAATTTTCATGTCTCCAACTTATTAGAGGCTGAGTTAGAAAAATTGCTTAAAATACAGAAGTTAGAGACCGGAGGGTTAAATATGACTTTTTCAAAATTTTATGATTTATCGTGTTATCGCAAGTGTTCAGCTATAAGTATGCAAACTTTCATGTCTCCAACTTAATTAGGGGCTGAGTTAGAAAAATTGCTTTAAATACACAAGTTAGAGCCCAGAGGGTTAAATATTAGACTTTTTCAAAATTTTATAATTTGCCGTTTGATGTGAGGTGTTCAGCTATAAGTATGCAAAATCTCATGTCTCCAACTTAATTAGGGGCTGAGTTAGAAAAATTGCTTTAAATACACAAGTTAGAGCCCAGAGGGTTAAATATTAAACCTTTTTTCAAAATTTTATTATTTGTCATTTGATGTGAGATGTTCAGCTATAAGTATGCAAAATCTCATGTCTCCAACTTAATTAAATTAGGGGCAGAGTTAGAAAAATTGCTTAAAATACACAAGTTAGAGCACAGAGGGTTAAATATTAGACTTTTTCAAAATTTTATAATTTGCCGTTTGATGTGAGGTGTTCAGCTATAAGTATGCAAATTTTCTGGTCTCCAACATAATTAGGGGCTGAGTTAGAAAAATTGCTTTAAATACACAAGTTAGAGCCCAGAGGGTTAAATATTAGACTTTTTCAAAATTTTATAATTTGCCGTTTGATGTGAGGTGTTCAGCTATAAGTATGCAAATTTTCATGTCTCCAACATAATTAGGGGCTGAGTTAGAAAAATTGCTTAAAATACACAAGTTAGAGCCCAGAGGGTTAAATATTAGACTTTTTCAAAATTTTATAATTTGCCGTTTGATGTGAGGTGTTCAGCTATAAGTATGCAAAATTTCATGTCTCCAACTTAATTAGGGGCTGAGTTAGAAAAATTGCTTTAAATACACAAGTTAGAGCCCAGAGGGTTAAATATTAAACCTTTTTTCAAAATTTTATTATTTGTCATTTGATGTGAGATGTTCAGCTATAAGTATGCAAAATTTCATGTCTCCAACTTAATTAAATTAGGGGCTGAGTTAGAAAAATTGCTTAAAATACACAAGTTAGAGCCCAGAGGGTTAAATATTAGACTTTTTCAAAATTTTATAATTTGCCGTTTGATGTGAGGTGTTCAGCTATAAGTATGCAAATTTTCATGTCTCCAACATAATTAGGGGCTGAGTTAGAAAAATTGCTTTATATACACAAGTTAGAGCCCAGAGGGTTAAATATTAGACTTTTTCAAAATTTTATAATTTGCCGTTTGATGTGAGGTGTTCAGCTATAAGTATGCAAATTTTCATGTCTCCAACATTATTAGGGGCTGAGTTAGAAAAATTGCTTTAAATACACAAGTTAGAGCCCATAGGGTTAAATATTAGACGTTTTCAAAATTTTATAATTTGCCGTTTGATGTGAGGTGTTCAGCTATAAGTATGCAAATTTTCATGTCTCCAACATAATTAGGGCCTGAGTTAGAAAAATTGCTTAAAATACACAAGTTAGAGCCCAGAGGGTTAAATATTAGACTTTTTCAAAATTTTATAAATTGCCGTTTGATGTGAGGTGTTCAGCTATAAGTATGCAAATTTTCATGTCTCCAACATAATTAGGGCCTGAGTTAGAAAAATTGCTTTAAATACACAAGTTAGAGCCCAGAGGGTTAAATATTAAACCTTTTTTCAAAATTTTATTATTTGTCATTTGATGTGAGATGTTCAGCTATAAGTATGCAAAATCTCATGTCTCCAACTTAATTAAATTAGGGGCAGAGTTAGAAAAATTGCTTAAAATACACAAGTTAGAGCACAGAGGGTTAAATATTAGACTTTTTCAAAATTTTATAATTTGCCGTTTGATGTGAGGTGTTCAGCTATAAGTATGCAAATTTTCATGTCTCCAACTTATTAGAGGCTGAGTTAGAAAAATTGCTTAAAATACAGAAGTTAGAGACCGGAGGGTTAAATATGACTTTTTCAAAATTTTATGATTTATCGTGTTATCGCAAGTGTTCAGCTATAAGTATGCAAACTTTCATGTCTCCAACTTAATTAGGGGCTGAGTTAGAAAAATTGCTTTAAATACACAAGTTAGAGCCCAGAGGGTTAAATATTAGACTTTTTCAAAATTTTATAATTTGCCGTTTGATGTGAGGTGTTCAGCTATAAGTATGCAAAATCTCATGTCTCCAACTTAATTAGGGGCTGAGTTAGAAAAATTGCTTAAAATACACAAGTTAGAGCACAGAGGGTTAAATATTAGACTTTTTCAAAATTTTATAATTTGCCGTTTGATGTGAGGTGTTCAGCTATAAGTATGCAAATTTTCATGTCTCCAACATAATTAGGGGCTGAGTTAGAAAAATTGCTTAAAATACAGAATTTAGAGCCCAGAGGGTTAAATATTAGACTTTTTCAAAATTTTATAATTTGCCGTTTGATGTGAGGTGTTCAGCTATAAGTATGCAAAATGTCATGTCTCCAACTTAATTAGGGGCTGAGTTAGAAAAATTGCTTTAAATACACAATTTAGAGCTCAGAGGGTTAAATATTAAACCTTTTTCAAAATTTTATTATTTGTCATTTGATGTGAGATGTTCAGCTATAAGTATGCAAAATTTCATGTCTCCAACTTAATTAAATTAGGGGCTGAGTTAGAAAAATTGCTTAAAATACACAAGTTAGAGTCCAGAGGGTTAAATATTAGACTTTTTCAAAATTTTATTATTTGCCGTTTGATGTGAGGTGTTCAGCTATAAGTATGCAAATTTTCAAGTCTCCGACATATATAGTTTCAGAGAACGGGCTCTGTGAGAGACGGACAGACTCACAGACAAAGGAGTGTGACAGGTAGTGTTTCGTTAGATGAACGAAACTCTAAAAACATGCTGCGGATGACTGTAATAACATCCTAAAATTACGTTACCATCAGCGATCTACCAATCCCGAATTTAGTTTATATTCGTTTCATATATTCTTATTCTTCTGTGTGGCCCTGTAAAATAACTATCAAAATTATATACAGTAAAACCTCTGAATAGCGGACACCCCGAGAATGCAGAATTTGTCCTCTATTTAGAGGTGACTGCTACTGAGAGTAAAACATGTACAGTTATTTAAGAGTTGGTAATCGAAAAAATGTTCGCTAAATAGAGGTATCCGCTAATCGGGTGTGTCCGCTATGGAGGTTTTACCAATAAAACCTCTGAATAGCGAACACCTCGGGAGGGCAGAGTTTGTCCTCTATTTGGAGGTGCCCGCTACTGAGAGTAAAAAATGTATAGTTATTTAAGGGTCGGTAATCGAAAAATTGCCCAGTAAATAGAGGTGTCCACTAATCTGGTGTGTCCGTTATGGAGGTTTTACTGCATAATAATATCATCCTTTACAAGAAAATTGCATGCTGTATGATAGACAGACAGACATCCAGAGAAAGTTAACCTGCTGGAGCAATAAACACTCATGTCTTTTGTTTTAATCATCCACAATTGCATGTCATACAACAGGCCAGATTTCATACAATAGGCTAAAAATGGTCACCGTGGTACGGAGTACCGTATTATTATTTGTTTGCCCATCAAAACTGGTTGCCACGGGGGGTTGTTGCAAGGTTTGTGATCACGTGGTTGAAACTGACCTATTCGATATTACTGCGTGCGTATTTTTTTTTATGTGCTCCATGTGTTCAAACCAGTTGTCTATGAAAACATCAACCGGTGAAAGTGACGCACACCAAATTTCTGTGACGTATGCAGATAAATTGTGCTTTTTTATCAGTTTTTTCTATATAATTTTTAAACGGTTTGGAACTTATTTTCCATAGTAGGTGCATTCAGTAGGCGACCCTCATAGGTACCTTCTGGTGCAATCAGAAACGAAATCCGACAAATATTTTTTGAGTTATGCTTGACGAAAGGTTTTTATTAGGCTTTTTTTTTAGTAGGACATGGCGTTAATATCCATCTTAGTAGTAATGTGTCCGGACAGTAATATTTCGCTGAGTATTAGCCTTCGCTTCGCTCAGACAATTATTCACTCTCGTTGTATAAAATGCTATCAAAATATCTTAATTGAGTTAATTTCGATTGTTTATTATAAATAAAAGCGAACAAAATAATAAGGCAAATAATGCATAAATGTAAATAAGGTAACAAACAATTGCTTCAAAATTATTTTTCCCCTCACTCTTTTCAAAATTCAAATGTAGAAACAAGTTGGTGATCCTCACCCTTAGCTCTCTTCAAGCCAACCGACCACACGACCAATGAGGTAGCTGTATTTCACCTGATTGTGATTTTGGCCCACCATTTTAGGATTTCGCGGGCCGGAACGCATGTATAAGAGGGTAAAAAAGAGTAATCAAAATAGAAAGATAACAGAAGTAGTATAATAAAGTTAATATTATCAGCTGATAATATTACCTTAATTTTAACCTATTATTAACCTAATATTAATTTTCAACCTCACTACTAAGGTTGACAATTTGTCGTCGCTCTAATGTTACCGAAAACTTTTAACACTGTTATCTCAAAACAATAAACTTCGCGGTAAATTTCTATGGCAAATATTGTAGAAATGTACGGAAAAGTTTGTTATTTGGAAATAGTGGTGAAAAAAAAATTTTGGTGCCAAATTTTTCCGCGACAAATATTAAAATCTTAAAAGCAGTATTAGACATACAATAATTATAAAACTTTTAATATAATAATTCAAAATTCCTCAAGTACTCAAAAAAAAAAAAAAAATCTTATTTTAATCAAAATCTTTTGCTCAGTGTGAATTTTTTTTATTTTTCTTGTTTGCAGAAATAAAGTGCAAATTTAATTAATTTGGACTAATGTTTGAGTAGTGTTTACTATTAAGAAATTTATAAACTTCTGTCGCACAAATTGTTAAAAATGCCTACCGCCGTTAGATCGAATAACGGTGGAGAATACACAGGTAATAAAATTGAAGAATATGAACGAGTAAATGATATTTATCATCTCACCGTCCAATTTAGCCCAAGACAAAACGGTGTTTCTGAGCGTAAGAACAGATCACTTCTAGAAATGGTTAGGAGTATGTTAAATAAAGTAAATCTCCCACATAAACTATGGTAGAAGCCATATGCGTCGCAAACCATTTACAGAACAGGCTATCTTCAAAATCAATTAGCGCCACCCCCTATGAATTGTGGATGAACAGAAAGCCTAAATTAAAATAACTGAATGTTTTGGGCTGTACTGCATACGCGTAGATCCATAAATTAAATCGAGGAAAGATAGACAACAGAGGAGAAAAGGGTAATTTTGTGTGATACGACAATCGTTTCAAGGCGTACTATACACATGACGGAAGAGTAATATTGGCCAGAAGCGTAAAATTTATAGAAAATAAGATAGATAGTTCAAATACTAATGAAAATCCAGACACAAAGGAATTATTCGCAGAAAGATGCAAACAAACACAACAGAAATACACGAACAAGATAGAAATAGACACCAACACAAAATAAACCAAATCCACCATCCACGTCATAACATAAAACTCCACAACTCAGAAGATCTGAAAGACCCAATAGATGTGTACTGCCGGACAGGTTTGCTTATGCAGTCTGGCACGATCCTGTATATGAACCTAAAAGTTCGGAAGACATGATAAACATAGAGAATCCTATAGAAAAACAGAACTGGATAAAAGCGACACAAGAGGAAATAAACTCCCTTAATGAGAATGAAACCTGGTTCTTAGTTGATCCCGCACAACGAGGTGCCGTCCAAATGGTCTTCTAAAGCTAAATAGGATGAATATTCGGTAAAATCAAGCATTATAAAGCCAGACTGACAGCTCAAGGATTTCGACAAAAATATGGAGTCGATTATGACGAAACGTATGCACCAGTAGTATCCCATACCACTATAAAATGTTTCTTAACGGCCGCAGCCTATCACAATATTAGTATTAGACAAATTGACGTAAAAACGGCTTTTTTACATGGGAAATTTGAAGAAAATATATATATATATCACAACCGGAAGGGTATGTAAACACTGAAGAAACTAATAATGTTTATAAATTAAAAAAGTCACTATATGGATTAAAACAAGCAGCACGAGCTTGGTACACAAACATCAGAAAAACACTAAAAGAATTTAAATTTAGACAAAGCACAGCTGATAATTGCTTACTCATACGAAAACAGGGGGAAGATACAGCTTATATAGTAGTATGCGTAGATGACATACTTATTGCAGGAAAAGATAGAGAGATTAAAGATATCATAATTAAGTTAAGATCAAAACATACACTGGAAGATTTAAGACCAATTAGCAACTATCTGGGGATAAAAATAAAAAAAAATACATAACGGTTTCAAGCTGAACCAAACATCAGATATAACTGAAATATCAAAAAGGTTTAATCTTGAAGAATCAAAACTATACGGAAACCCATGGGAACTGGTTTCCTTAGATCAGAAAGTGAAGAAACAATGTCAAATATCACTAAATATCGTCAAACAATTGATGCACTATTATATATTGATAACATTACAACACCAGATATTTTAATAGCAGTAAACATTTTAAGCAGAAAAAATGAGAACGTATCAGAAAAGGATTGGAAAGCAGTCAAATTACTGATACGCTACCTGAATAGTACCAAAAATTTAAATATGATAATGAGCACTGAACACTATTTTGGAAGTATATAGCGACGCTGATAGGGCGGGTGATAGAGAAGGTAGAAGATCAACATCAGGAAATTTATTCCTACTTGGAAAAAATCCTATACACTGGATGACAAAAAAAGAAAGTTGTATAGCTCAATCTTCTGCTGAGGTAGGGTATGTAGCAGTAAGTGCTGCACAAGTATTATCATGGTTAATAACATTATTGCAAGATTTAGATTTATCTAAAATACTACCTGTTAAAATCCACAAAGATAATATGTCTTGCATAAATATGATTGAATCAGACAAATATACAAACAAGACTAAACCCATTGATATCAAATATTATAACGTTAAACACATGAAGGAAACAGGAAACATCAAATTAATTCATTGCACAAGCAAATTGATGATCTCTGACATCTTTGCGAAACCTGGGCCTGAACCTGAATTTGTGAAATATCGAGAGAAACTTAAGCTGAAAGAGAAATCTTCATTGTGGGCATAAGGGAGAATTTGTTGTAATATATCAAGAAAATTAATCCCCAAATGAAGATAAATAACAATCATTGGATTAAAGTATTTTCATGTATCATTATTAATCAAAAAAATAATCACATTTGACAGATGAATCAGGAAGTTAGATGCTTATTTATCTTTTGACTGATTCAAGGTCACATAAACATACAAATGCAGAGACTCATAAATTTTGAATATTTTTTAGTTAATGATTTTAAGACTGCATATAATAATTTTACTTAAATTGTTTTTCAACTTCCTGCTTTTAAATATACATTTTTTATGTGTTGTATTACGTAGTTTTTTTTTATTAGTTGTTGTTCTGAAATCTGAATAAGAGGCATGCAGTTTTATCGCTGCTTCTATTTTATGGATATTAAATAAATAATTTTTTTATTCTTATAGTGAGAATGATCGACGAAAAATTCGACACACAATACTACATATACTACATAATAAAACCTACGTAAACAAAGTGAGGATTTCAAACACGTTCAATAGTGATGCTGACTGCTAAAATATATAGAAGACGCAGGAGACCAAAGACAGATTGGATAGCTAAGAAACAGGTAAGCAAATTTAACTTACCCATATTATAAATGTTATAAATATGATTTAAGAATAACGTGCTCGTAATAACGTGCCTAGTAAATAAAATGATTGCTAACACAAATAAGACTAAAAAGGCATGTAAAAAGAGTTTTTATGATGTTTAATTAAGATGTTTTAACTAAATTTCAAATTAATTATAAATAACTGGATAGATTTTACCGTCCCATGAAAATATATAAAACAACAACGAAGGTCATTACTTTTTATGCATATCATAATTAATTTTATAAATGAAAGGTATAATAGCAAAAGAGGGAATGTGGATAAAGCTGATAAAAGATACAATCATCATTTTGAGAAAATAAGATCTAAAGTTTCAAATATTTATTTGCGTTTACTGTCAAATATATCCATTACCAATTAAAATCTCTGTGAGTATACAAGTTTTCAGATAGCAGTTTAACACATGATAGATGGTCATAGATTATCTTCAACTAGACTAACACTTTACTTGGCTAACACTTTTTTTTGTTGTCACCTTTATTATAATTACTCTTCAAATATAAACTCGATTGATGATTATGGGTGTCGGGCCGCAGGTTGAGTATGGCTGGTATAGAATAATAATTACGTGATCTTTACGGTTCTAGGAAAGTTTGAAGAGTATAAAAAACATTAAAATAAATATTCCCCTACTATTAATTGATCATGTAAAAAGAAATTGCAATATTTAGGTATTTTGGATCTTTGTTTATGTTTCAACTACTATAAATTTGAGAAAAATCACCGGAATCCGACACTATGTTATTTGCTTAGATTTATTTATTTTTGGCATTAATTAACTTCAGAAGCTGAGAATTCAATATCAGATTTTCCTCAAATTTATTTTTACGCGTTAAAACTTCGTCGCAGTGCAGCACAAACCGCTCGAAACCTTAATGAAGTTTAGTGGGAAGGAAGCATTAAGTTCACCGTTGGGTTCAAAAATTTCAGGCCGGAGATTTCGACCTCCAAGACAAGGTGTTGTCGCGGACGATCTTTTGTTGTTGACGATTGATCCAACCAAAATAACTCCAGAAATTGTGAATGAATCCATAATGATCAAAATTTTGCAAAGCAAGCTACTTTCTGATTGAAAGTACAGTATTCAATCTTATTCTGCTTAATAAAATATATATTTATTTAATAAAACGCCAAATACACCACAAATGGGACAAATTATGGGGTTTTGCATGCTCCTTTATGCGCAATGATGTTACCTCTTAAACGTTTGAAAGCAACATTTTTTTCTTCATTGATTGTGACAATCTTTTAAAAAGTATAATACCCTTTTCTGTGTCTTTATATTTTTAATTTTTTAAAACAATAATGTTAATTAACCTTATTCGTTTGTTAGAGAACACTTACGAATACCATAAAACGACATTAATTATTATTACTTAACTATGTCACTTTCGTTAAAATGTTAAGCAAATAGCAATTATATGAGTATTCTCAAGAGTAGGGAAGACCTCGATAGCTACTCATGCAAACCAAGGTATTGCACTATTTATTTTGAGTATTTTAATGATTATTACTGAATTAAGTAAAAGGAAATGTGTGTAAATTTACAAATACATTTTCCAGGTGATTATGATTTTTCACTGGTTGGAAAGTGTTTCTATTATTATTTTTGTTCTGTCAGAAGAACAAAAGAGACAATGTAAGGTTCTCAGATTTGCATGAATATTGTTTGGCATAGCAACAACAATTATTCGAGGTATATTTTAATATAAATATATTTTTAAATTGTTTTAACGGTCGTAATGTTTTAAAATATTCAATCTTACTCTCACTGTTCTTTATTTTTTAAATTATCTAAAACATAATTGCTAATGTTTAATTATGTTCTTTCTTTAGAGAACACGTACAGAATTGGTAAAGTGACTTTATTAATTGCCACTTAACTGAGTCATTTTCAATAATGTGTCTAGCAATTGGAATTTTCGATAAATATTTTGTAAACTGAGATGTACTGTGCCATATATTTCGAAAAATTTCATTTTCTTTCCTATTAGAAAAAGAAAAGAAAATTTTTGAAGGTTTTTTTTTCAGTATAATTATGAATTTTGACTGGATAAAAAAAAATTTATAATATAATTTATCTCTGAAATGAAAATAAATAATAAGTGAGTAAAATGTCTTCACACCATAGTCGAAATGCAACAGGGGTTGTAATTTGGCCTAACATTTGACAATATTTCATTCCTTAGCAATATAGAATAACATTACTTGTTAAATATTACGCTGAAAAAAAATTCTGCCATTGACATCTAGAATATAAATTGTGGCTCTAGAAAAAATAGTTCCATGTCATCCTTGAAAATTTTTCTTCACTTTTCTAGAGAGTTCTAGTTATTCCTATAAAAATTCAAGGGCATTTTTTTATATTATCGAGGTCAAATTTATTTAAAAATCTCTGCAAATAAATGCGAACACAAGAAGCGAGTTTTAGTAACTATAATTATAGTTTATGAATTAATTTTAGAAATCAAGTGATAATTTCTATCAATTCAAACAATTTATAATATAATGTATCATTTCATCACCTAGAAAACTATCTATATATATATTACGCTATCGTACGTGGCACAGAAATCGCGTTTATTTGTTAAATTTTTAATGGCAAAGATCCAATGAAACGCATCTCATTGGTTAATGAACAGCATTTAATGCATCTTCATACCTGTAAGGGAGTTATCATAGGAGGGGGCTGTTCTGTCACCAAATGCCTCCAAGTTTGTCGCCAACTGCGATATATCGCCAAATTTGGCGACAAAAATTAGTCGCCATGCGTAATGACAACTTGGCGACATCTCTAATATTTCGCCAAATTCCCATAGCCTTCCATTGTAAACCAATAGGGCTTACTTGCT
This sequence comes from Maratus speciosus, assembly GCA_963932465.1. Lineage (NCBI taxonomy): Eukaryota > Metazoa > Arthropoda > Arachnida > Araneae > Salticidae > Maratus > Maratus speciosus. Next base: position 257,283,419 of record OZ010795.1, on the reverse strand, counting down.
CACAGAAAATCAGCAAATTGATATATTGTAATGCGACAAAAATTAATATTATCTTAAGGGATTATATTAATTATATTTAAGGGAGTCCAAGTAAATTAAATTATGAAGAAAAGTGACATGATAAAATGCTTAGCATGCTTTCACAAACATATATTTTAAGGGAGACTAAACGGGTCGCCAAGGACGGCTAGTAGACTAAAAATTATCGATCATTTCGTCTATTTAGTTTATTTATTTACCTTACTCGCATAGCTCTGAAATCTATGTTTTTAGTTTAGGGATTTAGAAAATGTCTACCTATTCATTCTAGCTGAAGACAGTATATTATTTCTTTCAGTGTAGGTTGGCATCGGATGTATTTACAATGAAATACTATTATTACAGAAGAATTGGCTTTCATTTGAACGCAAATATATCAAAAATATTGACTTTATGTAGGAAAATATTGAAAATGCCCAAATATCTATTATAAATGTTAATGCAATATTAATATTTCAATACTTCTAAAACTGATTAAGATATAGCTAATACAAAGAATATAATGTTGTATAAATATTGTCCCGTTATCATAATTAACAACCCAATTTTTTAGTTTCAGTGCAAAAAATTTAAAATTTTTATGAATAACAGTAATGAATTGAAAACTGTAAACTTAAAGAACAAATAAAAAGACTATATTGTCGTTCTCTTTATTATGCTTTATTATGTTTTTTCATTAGTTTTGAATGCTCTTAAAGAAATATTCCAATGTTAAATGCCTTATTATATAGTTAAACTTACTAATAGAAACAAACTGCACTATAGGAAAAGAACATTATTGATTTATGCAAGCATGTTTTTAAATATCTTTAGAAATTTTCAAGGAGCTACATTCTATACCTTCTTTTACAAAAATCTGGAAAACCTGATTTCAAGACTGTTTCATTCTTTTTTTCAATCTTTGTAGAATACATTTTGCTTCCTTTTAAACAAGTCCGTACATTTAGAAAACATCGGAATGTATATAAAACATTTTAAAATATGCAGTAACGAATTTTTTAAAAATACATTTGATTTAACGATGCTTTTAAATTTTTTTTTTTTTTTAAGAGAAAATTTGCCGAGAGTTTTCATCATTCATTTTAGAATTAGCGAGCTTTGTGTCAGGGGCGGATCCAGAGAATCGTTTTTTTTTGGGGGGGGGGGGGGGCGATACCGAGTTACATATAATCAACGTAGTCATACTTTCTGTTGCTCAAATCCTTCCTTGCAGTTAATTATTAAATGAATATGAAATTAATGCGATTTAAAAATATTACAGACTCTCGATTATCCGATATCCGATTAACCGAAACACTCGGTTATCCAGCACTCTTATTTTATAATCCGCTCTCTCCGCAAAATATCGTTTATTGTTACTTATTAGGTCGTAAAATGAAAAACGTTATAAGAGAATTTATTTATTAAATGTCTTTTTTTTTCTTTTTCTGTTTACTCTTATACTATGGTAATTATTTATCTTATTTTTTGTTCTTTTAGTTATGGTAAACAACGTTAATAACACAACCCTGCGATGATTATCTTTTTAAACTTTTGATAATTGATTTTGATGTAAGACTTTTTAAAAATTTGCAATTTATGGAAAATCCTAACGTGATGACATGGTAAAAAATGAAGATCATTTTTGGATTCAGCACTAAAAAATACACAAGAACCAATTATCGAAAGCTGAAAAACATAACCATCACATCCATTTTTTAATATCAGGTTTCTGAAAGAGGATAATCTCTGAAAAGGATCCCCTTCAGAAATCTGACGGGCCTTTAACATACTAGAAAGTCAAAATGTGTCATCTAAGTGGTGTGTATACCTCTTCACTGGCGCTGATCCAAGGAAGGGGGGGAGAGATCGCCCCGATCGCCCCCCCCCACGCTTTGGATAAAAAAAATATAAATCCACCGATTATCACGAATTTCGACAAATGGTCGAAGAAAAAAATCAATTTCGTCAATCGTTCGCAAATAAAAAAAAAACGCGAATTTCGTCAAAGGATCGAGCATAAAAGTGAATTTCATTAAAGAAGCGCGGAAAAAACGTGAATTTCGCCAAAAAATCGGACATTTCATAAAAGGACCACAAAAAAACGTGAATTTCGTAAAGGACCACGAAAAAAAAAACGCGAATTTCGTCAAAGGATCGCAGAAAAAAACGCAAATGTCGTCAAAGGAACGCAGAAAAAAACGATAATTTCGCCAAACAATTGCGAAAAAAACGCTAATTTCGCGAAAGAATCGCAGAAAAAAACGCTAATTTCGTCAAAGGATCGCAGAAAAAACGCAAATTTCGCCAAAGGAACGCAGAAAAAAACGCTAATTTCGCCAAACAATTGCGAAAAAAACGCTAATTTCGCGAAAGAATCGCACAAAAAATGCGAATTTCGTCAAAGAATCGCGAAAAAAATACGCTAATTTCGTCATAGGTCCGCGGAAAAAACGCACAAGTAGCACCAGGAGAAGATTCCCTTAGGTGCGCATCCACGGGGGGTCGATCGGGGCGGTCGCTCCCCCAAGATATAAATCCAATGTTTTTATCGGCAGTTTTCGCGGAACAGACAGACAAGCAAACGAAAATACTTTTCAGGTGTCAATGGTAAACCTCACTGACGTTTCTCAGTTAGTGAACAAAATATGATTATATCCTGTCAAAAGGCATATGGCGCCATAATTTTTGACACTAATGGGTTGAGGTGGGGACGATGCCATTTCGTGTACCTTTTGTTGAATCTCTACAACAGAAATTGACAACGTTATGCGGATCCCTTTAAAGTGTTGAAACTTTTTCGTTCTTTCAAAGAAGCTGCAATTCTAATTTCTGTATAACGATATTTTTGAGGAGTGCTTTATTGTTTGAGAAAAGAATGGGATTCATAGCAATTTCCAAAGAAAGAAAGAAAGAAGAAAAAGAAAGGTCCTTTGAAAAATTCAAGCATCTTAATGTTTTCTGAAGAAAACCAATAATGTGTTAAAAATATACTGTTATTTCCACCTACATTGGTAAATTTCAAGGGTATTTCATGAATGAAAAAAAATGATTATGTCCTAATCGTAGTCAGTTAAAAGCTAAAATGAGTATGGTGTGTTGATTTCTTAAAAACCAACTAGGTAATTTAAATTAAAATAATAAAACTTTGTAAAAAATTACCATAAAATAAAAGCAAAACATAGGACGCGTTTCGAGCTAAAAATATAACAGTCCGTCATCAGCTACAGTAAACACGTGTCCGTAAGCGGACAGGGTCAAAAATGAACAGAAAGAGAGAGAATGTTGCAAAGAATGCGACAGATGGCGCTAGCTGAAAGGGGACCAGACAGAAGAGAAAAGTGTTGCCAAAACAATAGAAGAGAAATTGATAGGGAAAATGGAAATAAAAGAAATAAACAAAATTAAAATAAAATAAAAGAAGTAAATTAAAAAATATAAATAATAATAATAAAGAAAGAAATATAAAATAATAAAACAAGAAAAATCCAAAAGATCCCCCTTTTTTTCTACAAAATAAAAAGAACAGAAACAAGAGAAGAGGGAAAAGAATTACAAAAGTAATTTCCACGCTGGAGATAGGAATGTAGATGATGGGAGATCATTGACAAGATTAGCAGAATTTTTAGAAATAAAATATGCTTCATGAAAATCCAAGTAAGAGGGAGAGGCAGGGGAAGAAATAATTTTGGCCATGGAGAAATTGAAACAATGACTGGAAGACCAACAGTGAGAAACAATCGAAGATTTAGAGATTTCTTGATTTGCAATATACCTCTGATGCTCGCCTAATCTGAATTTTAAAGCTCTCTTTGTTTGACCAATATAACCTAAATTGCAAGAGCAAGGAATAAAATAAACACCCCACCGGTTCTCAGTAGGAATAGGATCTTTTAGAGAAGAGAATTTAATTTTATTCATAGGTTTGAAGATAACTTTAAAATTAAAACGAGAACGGATTTTAGCAATTTTAAAACAGAGAAGAGAATAAAAGGGCAGAACTATTATAGAGTTAAAATTAGGAGGATTATTTGAATCAGAAAAAGGACGTTTAGGATTATTAAATTTATACAAAGCTTTATCAATCAAAGAGTGATTATAACCACGAGCAAGGTTTGAAATAATTAATTTCATTATTCAGAGTAGAAGAGTCAGAACAAATGCGTAACGCCCTAAAAACAAAAGGATAAGAGGACGCCACTTTTTGTTGAGGAGGATGATTTGAAAAAGCATGAGGAGGAAGAGATACAGCGAAAGGTTTTCTATAAACGGAGGTAGAGAACCGATCTGGGTGTTTCGAAACCAAGACGTCAAGAAAAGGAAGAAAATTGTTCTCTTCGACTTCGAGAGTAAATTGAATACAAGGATCAACAGAATTAACAAGAGAAAGGAGATTAGAAAGATCCAGGTCAGAGGGAATTAAAATGAAAGTATCATCAACATACCTAAACCAGAAAGGAAATTTATATAAACTGAAGAGTTTTTCTTCAATAAAATGCATATAAATTATCACATAAAAGAAGAGACAGTGAATTACCCATGGCCAAACCCTCAGTTTGAGATTAGAAAGAATTATTAAACTGAAAAGCAGTTTGCCTGACACAAATACTAACTAAATGCAGGATTTCATCAATCTCCATGGAAGAGTAATGAAATTTGCGCAACCTTCTTTCCAAACAATCAATTGCCCCTTGAACAGACACGTTAGTGAAAAGGGATTTAACATCGAGGGAAACCATTATATAGTTGCAAGGAGAAAGGCGTTTAATTTTATCAACAAAGTCAAAAGAGTTTTTCACAGTGTGAAAGTTGGTGGAAGATAAAGGAGCGAGTAACTTAGAAATGAACTTGTCAAGTTTATAAGAAGCAGTACCAATATTGGAAACGATGGGGCGAAAGGAAAGAGTAGGTTTATGGACCTTAGGAAGAGCATAAAAATGAGCACAATTAGCGATAGAAGGGGTGACCAAACGTTTGGTGTTATCATTAAGAAAGACAGAATTTTTAATGACATGCTTGATATCAGATAAATGCTTAGTAGAAGGATTCTTCTTTAATTTGGAATATGGACTAGAGTTTAACATAGATTCAACGTGGGAAATATAATCAGATTTATTGAGAAGAACTGTTTGACCGCCTTTATCAGCCTTACTAATAAGAAGCTTAGGAACGGAATTAAGTTCCTCATGCTTTTTTAAATCATCCTCCTCAACAAAAAGTGGCGTCCTTTTATACTTTTGTTTTTAGTGCGTTACGCATTTGTTCTGACTCTTCAACTCTGAATAATAAAATTAATTATCTCAAACCTTGCTCTTGGTTATAATCACTCTTTGATTGATAAAGCTTTGTATAGATTTAATAAGCCTAAACGTCCTTTTTCTGATTCAAATAATCCTCCTAATGTTAACTCTATAATAGTTCTGCCCTTTTATTCTCTTCTCTGTTTTAAAATTGCTAAAATCCGTTCTCGTTTTAATTTTAAAGTTATCTTAAAACCTATGAATAAAATTAAAGTCTCTTCTCTAAAAGATCCTATTCCTACTGAGAACCGGTGGGGTGTTTATTTTATTCGTTGCTCTTGCAATTTAAATTATATTGGTCAAACAAAGAGAGCTTTAAAATTCAGATTAGGTGAGCATCAGAGGTATATTGCAAATCAAGAAATCTCTAAATCTTCGATTGCTTCTCACTGTTGGTCTTCCAGTCATTGTTTCAATTTCCCCATGGCCAAAATTATTTCTTCCCCTGCCTCTCCCTCTGACTTGGATTTTCATGAAGCATATTTTATTTCTAAAAATTCTGCTAATCTTTTCAATGATCTCCCATCATCTCCTTTCCTATCGCCAGCGTGGAAATTACTTTTGTACTTCTTTTCCATCTTCTCTTGTTTCTTTTCTTTTTATTTTGTAAAAAAAGGGATCTTTTGGTTTTTTCTTGTTTTATTCTTTTATATTTCTTTATTTATTATTATTATTTATATTTTTTAATTTACTTCTTTTATTTTATTTTAATTTTGTTTATTTCTTTTATTTCCATTTTTTTCCTATCAATTTCTCTTCTATTTTTTGGCAACACTTTTCTCTTCTGTATGTTCCCCTTTCAGCTAGCGCCATCTGTCGCATTCTTTGCAACATTCTCTCCCTTTCAGTTCATTTTTGACCTTGTCCGTTTACGGACACTTGTTTACTGTAGCTGATGACGAACTGTTATATTTTTAGCTCGAAACACGTCCTATGTTTTGCTTTTATTTTATGGTGATTTTGTACAAAGTTTTATTATTTTAATTGCTTCATATCGCCAGTTTTTGGTGCTGTTTCGCTGTCAACTTGGTAATTTGTTCTTCCCTTCTATGCCCCGATATAACCCCCCCCCCCCCCGCCTCCGGTGGATGCGCGCCTAGGGGAATCTCCTCCCAATGCTAATTTTGCGTTAATTTTGGCGACCCTTTGACGAAATTCACGTTTTTTCAGCGATTCTTTCGCGAAATTCGCGCATTTTTTTCGCAATTCTTTGAAGAAATTCGCATTTTTTTAGAGATCTGTTGACGAAATTAGCGTTTTTTGTGCGATTCTTTGACGAAATTTGCGTTCCTTTTGCGATCCTTTGACCTGCGAACGATTGACGAAATTGATTTTTTTCGGCGGCCATTTGTCGAAATTCGCAATAATCGGTGGATTTTTTTTTTGGGGGGGGGGCGATCGCCCCCCCCCCCCGTGGATCCGCACCTGCTTTGTGTTTTAATATTGGGATAAATATGGCAAATAACACATCGCTTAAAAAAAATTTGATTATTTTGAGTTTCATATCTGAGTTTTAATTTTTTTTTTATAATAGAAAGTAAACTGTATTACAAACAAAATGTCATTTCATAGTAAATATGTAACAGTCCGTAGTAAAAATTGCCACATTTGAAAAGTCTCATTTTCTCACCTTTCTATTCTAAATAAAATTAACTAGCACTGTCACCGTCGCTGCTGTAAATGAAATTTTTGTGACCGGAGGTCTTTCTTCGCTAATATTGAGAAAACTACTGGTGACAAAAATATGAAAATTGGTAATATTTTAGAGAAATGTTTGATAAAAACGCTTAACCCTTAATCGGAAACTTGAAAATTCCGTGCACAAAAGAACATTTAATAATTTACCAAATAGTGAACTTAAACATTTAATCTTTAATAGTAATGCATTAACATGGCCAATTTTTTTATATAAGAGCATAAAAATACGTTTTGAATGTCGGAGAGAGAAAATATTAAGGGCAGATATGTAAACGCAACCGTCTCACAGACGGCAAGTTTCCAGTTAAGGGTTAAGTAGACAGTTTTTAGATCGAATAATTATATTAAGGGCTATTAATCGTTAAATTTGGTTAAAATCGCGCCATTAAAAAAGTTTTATAGCAGCAAAAATTATACATAGGAAATTAAACATATTTTCTAAGAGTATGCTCGTACATTATAAACTTGTGGTGGGCAGGCTGCATTTATTCTTTTAATTTGGCAGATTTTTAGAGGTTTTTTTTTTCCAATCTTTTATTCGACTTTCCATCATTTCAATAGTTATTTGTTTCATATTTTAGAAAAAATATATTATATTTATTTTTTCCAATTATAAAAACAGCGCAAAGAATAACATTTTCTTTCAATTAAAAGTTTATTTACGTGTGACTAATAAAAATAGAAATCAAAACTTACAAGAATTAAATGATTACGTGTTAATAGCACGAAAATATTGAAATTTACGTCAGAAAAATTGTATTTACATATTAATTGTATAGTGAATATAAAAAGAGGAGGGAAACTTTAAAATAACAAATTCATTAATGTGCGTTAAAAGTAATAAATGGGGGAAATTATGTCATATTTAAAATGGCAAAATAATAATATTGCAAAACAATTTCAATTTAAAAATATATTTACACGAGACATTTATTTCACATTTCGAGATGATCTTTTTAACTGTTGTTACCAAGTCTAAGATAGCTCTTATATTAATATTTCCTTTCTAACGATAAAAGTATTTTCATGTAAATATTAAAAGAAGCAAGAAAATTTTCAAATAATAAATCGTTAATATGCGTTAACGATAATAAAATGGAGAAATTACGTCATATTTAAAAAAAAAAAAAAAACAAGTAATAATATTGCCAAACAGTTTAAATTAAAAAATATATTTACACGAGACATTTATTTCATATTTCGAGATGATGTTTTACACTATTGCTGCGCATTCTTAAGACAGCGCAGATACTAATATTTCCTTTCTGTGAGTAAAAGTCTTTTCACGTGAATATTAAAAAGGTAAAAAAAAGTTCGGCGGAAATTACGTCAGATTTAAAACGGTATATTTAAAATGTCTTATTTTAAAATAATTTTATTATAGTGTTGTTAAAAAATAATGGGAGGCAAAGATTCTGTTTACTTGGTTGATTTTATTGTAGTTTTTTTTTTTTAAATGTTTAACTGATCTTATTTAAGGGGTCTCAGGACTCTTAAAATTGGAAAAAATGAAAAAAAAGACCATTTTCAGCATTTATTATCTTAAAATGTATTTGATTTTAAGACACAATTTTAATTGGAATAAAATATATAAGTATGTTCTTTCATTTCATGTATTTAAAAAAATTATAAGATGCAGAATTAGTATTTACAGGGGGCTCCAAACTGTTAGACATTTGACAAGCAAAAAATCGGCATAACAGCTTAAGCGCACGATTACAAAATAAGTATTGCAACTAGAATGAAAATTTTGGTGCCTACTCATACTTCAGATTATAATAATTACCCTGAACGTAAATAAATTTGTATTTAAAGCTTTTTTTATATTTTTAATACAAAGTTGTATTTAGCTAATGCAAAATTAAGAAAATTTCAACAGTATAATCAGCTAATAATATTGTTTTGAACAATAAAAAGGAAATTTTAGGTTCAGTTTATACAGACTAACATGAAACATATGTTTTGAAAATTTTATGAAAAAATATTCATAATTTTTTGAGATATCGTGCGCGACATGCACAAAAACGTCATTTGAAGAAAAATGGCTTCAAAATTTCCGAAACGACGCTTCAGCTATTGAACGTGTATAATATAAAAGCCATAACTTCCGTTCTAATAGGAATTTCAAGTAAACAATCATATCAAAATGTTCAGAAAAGATAGGAGTTTAACATCTAAAAAAAATTAAATTTCGAAAATTTTAAAGCTTTAAGAGTCCTGAGACCCTTAATCAAACACGAAAACAGCCATTAGATGTTTTAACAACACCTAATTCGGTCTTAAAATTCCAATCAAAGGAACATGGATGGAAAACTGTTTATAGGGAAATCGCCACTGTTTTTTAATTATAATTCAATTTCCGTAATATTTTTAATGCCGATCAAATTAGCGTGCTTTTAGAATCTGCAGTATCTGAACGGGGGTTTATATATCAGATAAAATGTATTTATATCAGACGTGAGGTTTTCTTTTCTCCACTCCGGAGAATTTTGCCAAAGAAAGACAATAAAAATATGACTTATTGAGAATTCAGTTAATATAGCAAAGCGATATAACGAATATATTCTAATATTATATAACAGTAACGTTTGTTTGTTTTCATGTTTTTAAGGAGTAATCGCTGGTACTGCTGAAGCGATTTCAAAAGTTATGTGGGCAAAGTGATCTCGACAGTACCATTACCGTCTCAATACTCAAGGCCTCCGGACTGATTTCGTGACGTACCAAATGAAGATTAACCCCTTGAAGGGCAAGCAATTGCGTTTGTGTAATGCTTAATTCCCAATGGAAATTTAGAAAAATTTTATTTTAAAATAAGGAAAAGCAATTTTACGACTTTTCTCCACTAAAGTCAGAAAACTAAAATATTTCTGGTGCAAATCCTAATTAATCGTAGGTGGAATAAAGTATATCCCACCGCCCCTCAAGGGGTTAAGGGGCGGTGATATATATTATATACCACCTACTTTTAATCAGGACTTGCACCAGAAAAATTTTAGGAAATTTTAGTTTTCTGACTTTAGAGGGGAAAAGTCGTAAAATTGCTTTTCCTTTTTTTGAAATAAAATTTTTCTAACTTTCCGTTGGGAATTAAGCATTACACAAACGCAATTGCTTGCCCTTCAAGGGGTTAATCTTCATTTGGTACGTCACGAAATCAGTCCGGAGTCCTTGAGTATTGAGACGGTAATAACAGTACCCGATTTAGCATGGGTTATACTTTATGTCAGTACCATTTCCCCCAAGGGGGGGCAGAAGGTGAAAAACATTCTAAAACTGCGATTTTTGTGGTACTGAAGGATTTTGAAACTTGAAATTAGGCATGGTAATTACTTATATGCTCTTGAAGAACGCTTTCTAAAAAATTCGAAATAGAAAACGCTGAAATACACGAAAAGCGTTCTAAAAACATAATAGTGCACGCACAGAATAGTCTTTTAAAAATACGAAATTTTAAGGGTTGCAAGAGAAAAAAAAATTCTAAATGATGATTTTTCTGATACTGAAGGGAATAGAAGCTTGAAATTTGGAATGACGTTTACTTTTAAGATACAAATGCTTGCTACGAATTGGTTCTAAAAAAAATCGAAATTTAAAAGAATGGAATGCGCGTTAATCGTTCTAAAAACATTCTAAATTACTATAATTATTAGGGATAGAAACTTGAAATATGACAAGGCTGTAACTTTTAAGACGTTAAATATACGCGCAGAACAGTTCTTTTAAAAAAATTGAAATTTAAAAACTTGCAGGAGAACAAAAAATCTAAACTTACTATTTTTGTATACTGAAGGGACTGAAACCCTGAAATTTGGAATGGTGGTTACTTTTAAGATAAAAACGGTCAATAAGAATTGTTTATAATGCTATCGCTACGCTCACCAACCCCCACCCCCACCCCGATTAAATGCTTCGCGATTACGTTAGGTATCGCGAAGCAAACCCTATTTTCTAGTCAATCCCAGACGTAATTTTCTATGCATTCAATTTTTAGATTCCCAACGCAGATGACCCCCCCCCCCCCTTTCTCATTAGTGAATGGAAAATACCGTCTTTCTATAAAAATCACTTGCCATCGAGACCCCTAAAAAAAACAAAAACCAGAAGTCTATCGAAATGCAGAATATTCTTCCCTTTCCCCGCCCATCCTATCTAAATTCTCTACTTGCATGGTTTTCGCCAAGCACAATCCCCGCTAAGAAAAGACAGAAAATTATGACCAATCAGATGCGGTTCGAGGTATCTACGCAGATTTTTATTGGTTCATTTCCAAATCTTTTGGTCCGATTCCAAATTGTTACTTTGTTTTATATATAGAAGGAAAGTTAAAAATTTTAAAATACAAAATGAACAGTAAACATTCTAAAAACATTTTAAATTACAATTTCTAAGGAATTTTACATAATAAACTTTAATCAATATATCCTGCATGCATTTCAAATGCTATCAAATACCACTCGGTATACTTAAAAAATCTACGCGTGGAAAGCCAAGGGATTTACTATTATTTAAACAAAAGCCTCGAACATACTCGTAACATGGCAACATTATAAGAATAGTCGTAGCTGCAATCACTTTTAACTTTCTTGCAATATTGTATTTTGCATGTATACTGAAACAGATTTAATAAGTATGAATGAGATACCAAGCGATTTTTTTTCCCAATATTGTTTTACAAATTTACGATAATATTATAAAAAGGCAATTGAGTTAACGATCCTTTTGAATACATTTTATTAGACCAAAAAATTTTCCTATACTGTAAAAAAAAAAAAAAAAAAAAAAAACAAAACTGTAAAGTTACAAAAAGTTTTCAAGGGGGATTCCTAGAACATTTTATGTAACGGAAACAACAAAAATTCATGTAACATGTACACTTTTGCACTGTAAATCAAAAAATCAGTAATGTTACTAAGAATTTTTTAGGAAACTGGGATGTCTAGAACTTTTTATGTACCTGCAACCCGGGTTACAGATAGAATTTTAGTATGTTTACTGTAATTTTAGTAGATTCTTTTGTAAAGCTACAGATTTCTGTAGCTTTACAAAAACTAATTTGTAGATTTACATATTTTTTTTTGTACAGTGTATAGATAAAGTTTTAGCAAGCATACAAATTTCTGTAACTTTACATCTGTAGAATTACATTTTTTTTGTTTTTTTTTTTTGTTTTTTTTTTTTTTTTTTTTTTTTTTGTTTTTTTTTTTTTTGTTTTTTTTTTTTTTTTTTTTTTTTTTTTTACAGTTTAGCATTCGCATCACAAATTAAAAAAATAGTGATCTGTAGATACTAACATTGAGATAAATATGACAAACAATGTATTGCTTAAAATAAATTCGATTATTTGAGCTTAATATTAGAGTTTTCATTAAATTTTCTTGAAAAAAAAGCGAACTTTAAATACACAAAATATAAATGTCTTCGTAAATATGTAAACGATTGTAGTAAAAATGACCACATTTGAAAAATTAAACACGTTTTAAATTCACAAGGAAAAAAAATAATACGACTGCATTAAAGTTTCACTGATATCTCATTGCGTCTGTGCTATGATTAAGGATAATAATTAGTTGAGAATTGAATTCAGTCAAACCCCACCATAGTAAACCCTCAAGGGACAGAAATTTCGGTTTACTATAAGAGAGATTTCACTATATTCGTATAAATTTACCTAACTGGTTCGGAGCTCCTCCCTCGAAAGACATATTATTTAAATACAAAATGAATGAAAAATAATAACGAAAAAACATGTTAACATACTTTTATTATTTTTTACGTCTTCCGTATAAGAAATATTAGTAAACTTTAGCTGATGAGAGGCGGATTTAAGAAAAAAAATTTCCATAATTCTGTCGAAGGACCTAACTGTTTCCGTCATTCTCGGCTCTGTATTTTGTACACACAAAAACTTGTTCAGTATTTGAATTGCTGCTTTGGCGTATAATGAGTACGCATTCCTACACCTCTCCCCTGAATTTCCGGGAATGGATATTGCACCCACTGACAACTTACAGGTGCAACATCCCTTTGTTTAAGGAGGGTGACGGGAGATAGAGGAGGCAAACAAGATCGCTACATTCGTATCTCTACATTCCAGCCTATGGCTGGTTTTAAAAATCGGTATATGTATTTGTTTTAAAGTACTAATTTCAAAATTATTACAAAAAAATGAAAATAAAATCTAATCAAAGATAGAAAAAAGTTTATTATGTCCAACCTTCTCATTTTTTGGGGTTCATTCATATCCACAAAAAATAACCTTATACGTGTATTCCATGGTACGGGACCAACCATTTCGTTCATTATATCCGGGTGTTCATTATAAACCGTGTTCACTATAGCGGGATTTGACTGTATATGCAATTTATGTTGTAAATTCTTTTCGTTTATACATTGTCAAAACATTTTTTTTTTTTAAATAATTTAATCGTATGAAGTAATTAGCTGAATCACAGTACCATTTTCCTAAGTTTAAAAAAAAATCTTTCAGATGGTTTAAACCGAAAAATGATTTCAACATGCGTAAAAAAATTAGAGCTTTTAAACAGGTAATCAGAATATGTAGTTCTATGAATTTTCAATGTGCTGTTTCAGAGCAAGAAGACAAGGGCTGTCATGTTCATATCCTGGTTCATGTTTGGTTGTTTGTGTCGGATTCGCTTTTAAACAGGTGTCTCTGTCAGTTTAGTCCTAGTTTACGAAAAATACCTGTAACCCCTTCAATATTTTAGAAGTTTATTCTTCAATATTGTACCAATCCTCGATTCAAAATTTTCTTAATTCGTGCTTCAACGTTTCGCTAGTTATGATTTTCTATACAAAAGTTTATAGTTCTTTCTAAGACTAAATTATATTGTACTATTTCATTCTTCATGTAAAATACGAAATCTTAGTAATAGGTCGCACCTTGGCAAGGTTTCAGTTACTACAACACTAAAATTTAGTTCAACTTTATGCGAAATGTTTTATCAGTGTATACAAACCTGCATTTAAACGAAAATGCATTTTTTTCTGTATGTAGCATTGGTAATACTTTGATAATTTTATATGCTGTACCCTTTTACATTTTCAAAAATTGTGTTAAAATTTCGCACGGGTTTCCTAATTATTTCAATAAATTAATATATTGCTTTCTCAAGCATATGTAACAAATATTTTAGATCTGGGGTTCTACTGTTTTGGATCCACCTTAAAGTTTGAAAATGTTTCAAAACCTATGTAATAAGTAGATACATAGAGGCTTTTAATTCATTTAACTTTTGTCAGGGCCGAAACTTGTTAAATCTAGTTCCAGTCGCTGTCTAAAAAATCTCAGAACCTAAATACCATGGAAGAACACGGGACAGTTGTTTCAATAAGGGTGTATAACTATTTCCGAATAGTAATCGCCGCTTTATTTAAACGCAGGACTTCAATAAGCCAAAATAATAGGGCACTAATTCACATAAGGCAATAATAACAACACAGCTGATAATGATAACTATAAGTTATCATCATCTGCTGTAACAAAATTAATAAGTAACATGTGCTAATAACGACCGTTAGCATTCAATTAATATACTTGATATGAAGAGCTAGAGTAACATGTATTTCAATTTAGAGAAATGTAACTATGCAAAACTGAATTCTTTTAAAAATGAAATTCTGTCACTGGATAGTTTTTGATCAAGAAAATTTTTCATCTCTGACATGGGTCTTGTATCTTGTAATTGCGTGACTAGACTAGAGTTGAGCGGTGGCGTTATACAGTGTTTAAGAATAATGTACGCTGGAGTTATTCTCGCATTAATTAGAACAGCTGGATTGATGTTAAACAAGAAAGAAAAATTATGCTTCAAGCATAGATTATGAGAACACTTTCCAAAACATTCCGAATACTGTAACAAATCTTCACCATGTAACTCTTTATCTACTGACAGTACTTATAAGTACCACTCATTTTAAACTTTCATACCATAGTGAATATTACTAATATTCTAAAGGTACTTTTCAAAAACACTCTTTTATCTCCACTTTATCCGGATACATGGCACGAATAGTTCTAGGTTTGTTATTTTAGCGAGGAAGGAGACTATCTTAGAGACAGACGATGTGTTTTGTGCCGACACTTTCCACAGATTGTCACGCTCGTCTTTTTATTGCTCAAACACAGCAAAGGATATAACATAAGTGTTGGATTTTTTTATGTGTTCATTATGATCTTATAATATAGTTTGACTAGCTATTTTAGGTGAATGGTGTATTATTTGATTTAACATTTGAATTACTCGGTGGTAATTATAAGAACCGTCAATATACTGAGTGTTTGAGAAAAACTTCTTGTTTAGTTTTCGTCTGGGTAATTATCCATCGTTTTCATCTGCTTTAAAATGCAATTACTAAAATGTAGTGTAGTAATGATTTCCCTGGTGCTTCTTTTCTGTTTTATTCCTTATTATTCAATTCCTACTATTAGTTCACACTCTCCCTATATATATATATATATATATCTTGTTCAAATTTTCAATCGTTAATAAAATACTTATTATTCATCTTATCAAGTTGAAATAATTTTTTTTAAACTTGTACTGGATGACAATTGATGTCAATACAGTTTTTTCAAATATTAATTCATTAATTAAATTTTAATTAATTAATTTTAGTTTTATATGGGAGACAAAATGGCGGCCATTGGTTATTGAACAGCATTTAATGCATCTTCATATCTATAAGGGGGTTACCATAGGGGAGACCCTGTTCTCTCGCCAAATACCGCCAAGTTTGTCGCCAACTTGGTGATATATCGCCAAATTTGGCGACCAAAATGAGTCACCAAAAGTGACGCCAACTTGGCGATATCTCTAATATTTCGCCAAATTCTCATAGACTTCTATTGTAAACCAATAAGGTTTACTGGCTTATAGAAAATCAACAAATTGAGATATTTTAATGCAACAAAAACTAATATTAGCTTAAGGGATAATTTTTTTTTTTATGACCTAAGTAAGAATTGACTTTAAAAACAAAATTTTTATATTACTTGTTGTTTATAGGAAATCAAAAAAGTTGTGGCACCGGCTGGTTTTTTGTCACCCTAGAAATGGCAAATGTAAATTTACATATCGCATATGTGGAGATGCCAGAGATCATGTTGTTCCTGGAATATAGTCGTCGCTAAACTAAAGGACTGCTAACAGGATCTTAACTTTAAAAAAAATAGTTTATTTAACCCTTTCAGGGAAAAAGCATTTTCCTTTCTAAAATGTTGAAATAAATGATTGGCACCGGAATTTGTCAAACGATTTATTTCTAAATAAGAAAAAGCTTATACTTCACATACTTAATAAATCGAAAATATTTTCTGGAGCCATTTGAAATATCTTGTGGGTTTTCTGTTAGCATATTTTAGTCATAGTGTACTGACGGTAGTTTAAAGTACCACTTTGATTAATTACCTCTAAATAATTAAATTTCTCACGGGTGAGTATTTTTTTTTTATGTTTATCGTTTAATTTCCATTGTTGTAACTGAAAAAAATATTACATGAAAAAAATTTCAGTATATCATAATACAGTATATAAAGGGTTAATACGGAAAAATAGGATAAAAATAGAAAAAATTGGTAAGCGCATAAAACATTTGAAAACTCAATTTCGGCAATTATCGTCTGCAGCCAAAAAGTAATTCAAATTATTTTTTGAATCCTTCTATATGATATATCGACATGTATAGTATATATAAAACATATTATTCTAAAATTTATTTCAGTTAGTAAAAGCTTAATCAAGTTGAAAATACTCTTTCAGCAATTTCCGCCAAAAATCTGAAATGCATTCGAAATCTTTAGTATATCCATATATACGATCGATATAAGTTATACACACGAAGTAATATGCAAAAACGTTTTTATATTTAAAAGACACACTAAAAGGGAAAGTGCATTTCCAGAAATTATCGCCCAAAGGCAGTACTGTAACTCAACACTTTTGTGTATCCCTGTATATGGATAATAAATTGTAAGCACATTATATTCAACAGTAAGCATCTTTTTGTGTACTTCTGCGTTACATACCAATTTCCTGCTGTTTGAAATGGCGTAATATTACTTAAATGCATTGCAGGCGATATTCCCTATAGACATTAAAGTATTGGAATACTATTGATTGTCCGTATAAACGAAATATGAATTCTACACACTACATTTTCAATACATGCCATAATATATTTCAACAACATTATGTCTGTTACATAGCAATCCGACTATATTTATGCGAGTTAGACCTCCAAGAGACAGACGGCCAGACTAACGGAATTCAGAAATACTTTTCAATTACTGTTAATTCATAATTAGAGTTATATTAGTGCTTTTAACTAGTGCTATAAATTCAACGGAGAATATATTAATGGATTTTATTGTTTAAGATAAAAATTTATTCTATATTGTTAAAAGATTTTAATCATTTTACGCACAGTTTTGTTTCATTTAATTTTTCCCATCTGTTTTACGTTATTGAAACTAACGCCTAATAGTGTTAAATTTCTTGCACCATTGCGATTTGTTTACAAAGAAAATAACATCGTATTAAGTACATTTAAAACTAAGCAAATCGAATTCCTTTTACTGAACGAAAGTTTTAAATTTGAATATAAGAAAATGAATGCTTTATTTATTATTTTATTGCATAGAAATGTACAAATTCTGATTTTATTTACTATACTACAATTTTATAATGGGAAAAAAGTTTTAAAAAATCTAGATAATTTTACATGTTGTTTCTCTTATGGTTCACAAAACAGATGAAATCTGAAACGTAAATTTCCTTAAACTAAACGTAAATTAATTCATGATGTGCTTCTGTATATATAAAAAGGTAAATATTTGGAAATGAACCAAAGAAAATCTGCGTAGATACCGCGAAACGTAGCTCATTGCTCAGAGTTTTCTGTCTTTTCATAGCGGGAATTGTGCTTGGTGAAAACCATGCTATGCAATATTTTATTAAGAATTTATAGCATTATAAATTCCGATATTCCGGTTTGAGAAAACTGATTTATGCACTATAAAACACATCAGAAACGTTCTCGAAAGTTATTGGCAGCAAGGGCAACTTTGTTTTTAAGGTTTCTAAAGATAAAAGCGTTTTTCAAAATTGTGGTTAACGCAGAAGAGGTTATTGAATATTTTCCTTCACGGTTATATTATACAGAGTGCCTACAAATTAGCTGGGCCAAAATAATGATTTATTTAACGAAATTGACAGGCAAAAATTGTTGTAAGATAGGAAAATAATTCAAGTTTACCATTATCACAATTGTTTGATGTGACTTCCTTTTGTGACTCTGCAAATGTCCCATCGGTAAATCATTTCTTGCCACAGATTTGTCCGCATGTTTCCGTTGATCAAATTAATTGCAATGCAGATTATTGATTTTAGTTCAGGAATGGATGCAGGAAGTGGCGGCTTGTACACCTGATCCTTTACAAAACCCCAATACACCGAAGTCAAGAGGTGAAAGATCTTGTGATAGTTTGTGGCCATTGAATAACACCTCCGCTCCCTAAGCAATAGCGTCAGTTATGACACCTAACGCCATCTATGAATAAACTTCGGCAATATTACTACTAAATGACTTTCAACTAGTTAATTTCATATTAATACATGGAAAATTCCAGAGAGGAAACATTCGCCTTGCATACAATATTTCAAATGAAAATCAAATTTCAAAGTAATTGCTTAAGAGGCGCAAAGGCCAACATAGTGAAAAAGATTCCATGCTGGGACTCGAACCCGGGCCATCAGTATAGCGCACTGACGTTCTACCGACTAAACCACATGGAACGATAACCAGCCTGGAAAATTTCTCACTATTAAATTTTCCATCTTGTGCTGCGTTTCTAGCCTTGCCAACATATAATAGTGAGAAATTTTCGAGTCTGGGTATCGTTCCATGTGGTTTAGTCGGCAGAACGTCAGTGCGCTATACTGATGTCCCGGGTTCGAGTTCCACCATGGAATCTTTTTCACTATGTTCTCTTTTGCGCCTTTTAAGCAATTAATGTGAAATTTTATTTTCATTTGAAATAGTTAATTTCATTTAATATTTAGGAAGTTCTTAACTTACGAAATTGCCCAATTTATTTGTAGACACCCTATATTTTCGTAGAATAAGAAACATTTGTTTCCAACACCGCAGTTTTCGATATAAATATTTTTCCATCTTTCTGTTCTTTATTTATCCATTTATTTGTTTAAAGCAGCATTTCCCAACCTTTTATTGGTCGCGCCCCACCGAAGCATCTGTAAAATGACGATGCCCCCCCTCCAAAAAAAAGCACTCTGTATCTCTTATTATTTAATCCTCTATCTCCTATTACATAAAAAGCAAACTCTATTCAAATGGACATGGAGAAAACCTTATCAGATCGTGAACAATAACAATCTATTCCACATTTTTTAATTTATCAAAGAGGTAAAATTTCTATTAAAAATATATGTTTTAATATAAATCTCTAAATTCAATGCGGATATACGTATTCGCCTTAATGGAAAAAATGGTTTTCTTTCCAACTAACCTTTAGTTTTAAACAAAAGTGTAATATAGCCTCTATTTTTTTCCTCACAAATATCTTGAAGAAACTCTTACATTTAGCATAAAAATTGATAATATTGGCACATTTTATAATTCATTTTAGAAACTTATTAAAAGTTCATCGAAAGGCTTGGGTGACTAATTTTTTTCTTCTATAGATGATACGTTTCACAAGAAGCATTTACAATTCTCAACTTTATCAATTTTAAATAGCCATTATTTTCTACCAACACATATTTATTCTGTTCTCTCTTCCCCATTATTATTAATTGACTGTCACGCGTTGTCTTATTTTAAAATTTAAAATGCATACGTCGTGAAGTATATTGATTTACTGTGTAGGAGGCCTGCACTAAAGTCATGGATTTTTACTATTTATTCAATTACTTTTCTAATGTTATTTAAGATTTATAGGTTTTATGAAGTTGGTACTACCTCATTTAGATATTTCAAATATTTTTTTAGGTTGAATATGTTCAAAACAGTCATATTTAGATATCCACTTAAATAATTTCACATATAAAAGTTCGTTCAGTGCATATAAGCACAGCGAATAGAAATACAAAGTTCATTCAATAACTAATTGAAATAGTTGTAAGGAATTGGAAAAAATACATTATATAAACCAGAAATATGGTAGAAAGTTTCAAAGAGAAAAAAAAAAAAAAAAAGGTAGAAAAAACTGCGTGTGTGTGTGTGTGTCAAATTTTTTGTAAAAATTGATCGTATAATTATTCCGGTTCTGTGTCTATTTTGAACTTTCAATTGGGAATTTTTTTTAAAAAGTTCAACGAGGAAACTTCTTTTTCAATTTTAATTTTGAATTTTGCAACTAACATCGAATGGTTGAGTAGAAAATTTGGAATTGCTCCCCTAAAAAGTCAAATTGCCCCCCCCCCCCCCGTGGTGCGTACGCCCCACGTTGGGAACCACTAAGGGAAATAATCAATTACTTTTTTTAAAATATAAAAAAAATATGAATTATTTCAAGTTATTTAATCAATAATTACATGCCAAAGCATTTCATTTAAAATTTAAAATTCAAAATTAATTGATAATTAATACACTGCAAAACTACTCGGAAAGTTTCGGTTATTCTTTTTTACTACTGATTGTTCTTCTTCTTCTTCTTTTGAACAGGTAAACATGTTGTAACTTTTAAATATGTTGTTTCAGACATGTTTCTCTAAATCTCTAAAAGCCATTGGTTTATGTAGATAAAGGAACGCTTTTCGAAATCGTGGATAATTTGGAACAGGTTATATTGCATTTTCGTAAATCCTTTGTAGGTCTGGAAATATTCCTATGTGCCCATAAGTAGCATTTGATGAAATTATTTCTAACCGGCTGAAAGATCTGTAATGATACGCAGCGGACAAAATTACATTTTATGCAATTAAAACTATTGAATTCATTATACGAATCTTTAGAATTAATGGTAAACATTCTGTTGTTTCTTATCGGTATTTTTCTTCTTTGATTTTATACGAAATTCATAATATTGACATTTTATTAGTACGCAGTTTTATACACGACTGACATGTTTTCTGGATCATGTTATTGCGTGACTAACGCTAAAAGGATGACAGAATCTTAACAAAGAAAATTTCAGCACATATCGGATATGAAATCTAATATGACCAAGATACATGTTTTTATGGATAGTGATGTTTCCTGACCATACTGATGTATTGATAAGTTATTGACGTAGAAATTTCTTGTCTGGCGTGTTTCTTTGATCTAGTAACTGAATTACTGGACTAAAGTGATGGCACTATAAAGAACTTTATAATATTTTGCAGATTGCTCACGATATATTTGATAGTTGTAAACAGTATATAATTATGTGACTGTGTGAAAAATGTGAGGTATTTTACATACATTCATGATGTCAAAAATAACTTAAAGAGAAAAGCAGAAGCCTTCACATTATTGGAAAAAAGTAACCAGCATTATAATGATTCGGCCCGATAACCCATTTTCGCAGTCAAGACAGTTACCAAATGCTCCTTAAACACAGTAAAAACGATACCAAGAGTAATTACGAAGTGCAACGGAGACAACGAAGCAGAAACTACACAAAATGTGACGGCGTTTTTTTTTTATTTCCCCATAGAGAGGTATGTCTTGCTCTCAACGTTTGTTTATCCATTTTCCCATATTGCAAACCTACGAATTATTATGTTTGACGTGAATGAGAAAATAAACAAAGTCTCGAATGATAGACGGAATTAAGGAATCTTTTGCCATATGCATGTGACATACTCAGGAGCCAACTCGGAGCCAGTTATGGATGCTGAGGCTGGCTTGTTCGATCAAACTGTATTTACATTATAGGAAAAAGTATGTCACATATCCATTTTTCAAGTACAATTTCTTTTCGAATCGGATAATACATATCTTTTCGTCTTTCACTGGCGGATTCCGTAGCTACCCCGAGACCGTTATGGATGCTGATAGGCTGCTTCTTAGATCAAACTCTCTTTGCATTATTGGAATCGTTATGTCACGTATCTATTTTTAAATTAAAATTAAAATTTCTTTTCGAATCGGCAATTACATGTTTTTTCTTTCACTGGTAGATTTCGAGGCACCTCGAGACCGTTATGATGGCTGATAGGTGGCTTGTTAGATTAAACAGACTTTGCATTGTTGGAATCGTTATGTCATATATCCATTTTTCAATTATAATTTCTTTTTGAATTGGATAATATATATTTTCGTCTTTCACTGGCGGATTCCGGAGCCATCTCGAGATCGTTATGGATACTGATAGGTTGCTAATGAGATCAAACTCTCTTTGCATTGTTGGAATCGTTATGTCAAGTATCCATTTTTAAATTGCAATTTCTTTTCGAATCGGCTATTACATGTGTTTTTCTTTCACTGGTAGATTGCGGAACCACTTCGAGACCGTTATGGTGGCTGATAGGTGGCTTATATCAAACTCTCTGTGCATTGTTGGAATCGTTATGTCACCTATTCATGTACCATTACAATGTCTTTTCAAATCGGCTGTTACATGTTTTCTTCTTTTACAGACAGATTGAGGAGCCCCATTGAAATCGCTATGGTTTCTAATAGATGGCCTGTTATATCAAACTCTCTTTGCATTTTTGGAATCGTTATGTCATGTATCCATTTTCCCAATACAATGTCTTTTCAAATCGGCTGTTACATGTTTTCTTCTTTCACTGATAGATTGAGGGGCCCCATAGAAACCACTATGGTTGCTAATAGATGGCTTGTTATATCAAACTCTGTTTGCATTGTTGGAATCGTTTTGCATTTTCCCATTACAATTTCTTTGCGAATCAGCTATTACATGTTTTTTTTTCTTTCACTGGTAGATTGCGGAGTCACTTCGAGGCCGTTATGGTAGCTGATAAGTGGCTTGTTAGATCAAACTTTCTTTGTATTGTTGGGATCGTTTCGTCACGTATCCTTTTCCCCATTACAATTTATTTTCAAATCGACTATTACATGTTTTCTTCTTTCAATGACAGATAGAGGAGCTATATAGAAACCGTTAAGGTTGCTGACAGGTGGCTTGTTATATTAAACTATCTTTGCATTTTCGGAATCGTTATGTCAGGTATTTATTTTCCCATTACAATTTCTTTTCAAATCGGCTATTACATGTTTTCTTCTTTCACTAACACATTGAGGAGCCACATAGAAAACGTTATGGTTGCTGACATGTGGTTTGTTATATCAAACTCTCTGTGCATTGTTGGAGTCGTTATATCACGTATCCATTTTCCCATTACAATGTCTTTTCAAATCGTCTGTTACTTGTTTTCTTCTTTCACAGACAGATTGAGGATCGCCATAGAAATCGTTATTGTTGCTGATAGATGGTTTGTTATATCAAACTATCTTTCATTGTTGAAATCGTTATGTCACGTATCCATTTTCCCATTACAAAGTCTTTTCAAATCAGCTGTTACGTATTTTCTTCTTTCACTGACAAATTGAGGAGTCCCATAGAAACCGTTATGGTTTCTGATAGATGGCTTGTTATATCGAACTCTCTGTGCATTGTTGGAATCGCTATGTCACTATCCATTTTCCCATTACAATGTCTTTTCAAATCGTCTGTTACTTGTTTTCTTCTTTCACAGACAGATTGAGGATCCCCATAGAAATCGTTATTGTTGCTGATAGATGGCTTGTTATATCAAACTATCTTTGCATTGTTGAAATCGTTATGTCACGTATCCATTTTCCCATTACAAAGTCTTTTCAAATCAGCTGTTACGTATTTTCTTCTTTCACTGTCAAATTGATGAGTCCCATAGAAACCGTTATGGTTTCTGATAGATGGCTTGTTATATCGAACTCTATGTGCATTGTTGGAATCGTTATGTTACTATCCATTTTCCCATTACGATGTCTTTTCAAATCGGCTGTTATATGGTTTCTTCTTTCACTAACAGATTGAGAAGTCCATAGAAACCGTTATGGTTGCTGATAGATGGCTTGTTACATCAAACTGTCTTTGCATTGTTGGAATCGCTATGTCACGTATATTATGTTAGTATGCGTTTTCTTATTACATTTTCTTTTCGAATAGGCTTTACACGTTTTCTTCTTTCACTGAACAGATTCCGGAGCCTCCTCGAGACCACTATGGTTGCTCATAAGTGGCTTATTAGATCAAACTCTCTTTACATTGTTGGAATCGTTATGTCACGTATCCATTTTTCTATTGAAATGTCTTTTCGAATAGGATATTATATATTTTCTTTTTTCTCCAGCAACTATCAAATACATCCTGAAAACGCTGTATAATAGTATTGTCTTGAACTAATTGAAATAAATAAATTTATATTGCATCAGACAGGGAAATTCATCTATTAGAAATATACTGGTAGTATATGTTGAATTCATTATTTTAATGTACAGTCGTGGAAAAAAAAAAAGTAAACACCCCCTACTAACTCCTCAACAAATCATCGTAGAAGAAAGTTACCGTTACCGAACGATTGGAAATAAAGTCTACTTTTAAATGATGTATATAAAAATTTCTAAGGGGGTCATCTACATATTAAAACGAATCCAAACTTCATTTTTTTCAATGGCAATACCCAATTTTAACGAGATATTTCAAATCTTCGGTTCAAACTATGCCTAGACACCAAATTTTAAGTCATTTGAATGATAAGTTTTTCAATTATAAACATTCAAAATATAGTGCTTCTAATGTTAAATTACATTTTCATATTTTTATTTATATCTCCCGAAATTATGCTCCTAATGTGCTAACTTTTTTTTGTAGTAATAATACTAATATACCCAAACATAAATAAGCTGAATTTGCAATTTTTATAATTTTATGATATGAATTATGAATTATGAAATTAATATTCGAAAAAATTATGAATTGCAACCTACAATTTTTTTGATGGATTTAGATTTATTAAAGTCTTGCTTTGTGGAAATTCAAAAATTTCACATTTTTCTTCCAAGTAGTTTTCAAATTATGCTTAAAAAACGGCAAAATGATGGTTTAAGGGGCCGTCTATGATGGAAGTGAGTAGACATTTTGAAATTTATTCTGCTGTACTGTAATCAAACAGGTTTCATTGACGCTTAAATGTGCCTTGATCAAGAAGGCGGCTCTCTCGGTTAACAATCCAGTACGGAACTTCAATTTGGATACAGCCCTTAAAATGAGCTCGTTTTAAAATAATTAATTTCTCGGAAACTTATGGTACGAATTGCATAAAAATTCGTCTTTAGGCTAATTGAAGGGTGTAGAGTTCATTTATGCTGTCAGAATTGGGTACTGCTTTTGAAAAAAATAAAGTTATGGTTCGTTTTAATATGTAGATGACCCCCTAAGAAAATTTTATATGCATCATTTAAAAGTAGACTTTATTTCCAATCGTTCGGTACCAGTAACTTTCTTCTACAATAATTTGTTGAGGAGTTAGAAGGGGGTGTTTACTTTTTTTTTTTTTTTCCCACGACTGTACATAATTAATGCTACAAATGTATTTGATGAAAATTTGTAAAGATTTTTTTTTTCATTCTCAATATATAGTATTGTAACGATATAAGTTGATTGTTTTTGACTGACAAAGTTTCACGTGAGACACCTTATTCGGAAACTAGTATAAAGTGATATCGCGTTTCATATGGGGACAAATTCGCGTATTAAATGTATCTTAGGTCACATTATTGCATGTCTATAGTAAAGCGATGACGCTATAAAGGTCTCTAGAGTAATTTATGATGGGATAAAGAAGTGAATTTATATTGATAAGGCAATTATTTTTTAAGCATTTTCTAAAAAAAGAGTACTGATCTAATTAATTATGTTTTATAATTATTGCTGAAAATTCTGTTGTTGAAAATTCGTGAAAATTTAAAACTGCTTATTACCCTAATTGATTCTTCTATTGCTAAAATGTTTTATTCATTTCTTACGCTATGGTAGTTAGGACATTTTTTTTTATTTAATATTCCCCACATGTTTTGTGTCTTTCAAAACTCACAATTAATTTTGTTAAATTTCTTTTCGCATTTACATTTTCGCATAAAGAAAAGGACATTTAAATAAATGCATTTAAAATTATTTTAATTGCATTCCTTTTAATGGAAGAGTTTGTTTTTTAACTTTTTATATCCAATAGTAGAAAATTAATGCGATTATTTTTATTTTGTTATACACATATCCATAAACTTCACGTAAATTTATATGAAAATTAAAACACAGACAATGTCTAATTATGCAGTACATATTGCCTGTATTAACAATGAATAAGTTAGAAGAATATTTTTTCCGAAATATAATGTCGTATTTTTAAAAATCAAATAAAAACGTTAAAAGATTAAAATAATTAAACGTTCTAACTATCTATAAAGATCTTTAATAGATATTAACTTCATAAATACAAGTTATAAAAAGCTGTTTAACTTATTTGTTGTTATTTGTTTGCATTTGTCTTTCGGGTTATTTTTGTAATGTCGTTCAATGTACCGTATTATGCAAATAAGTTGTGGGGCATTCTCACAATCTTTTGACTTTTGGGGGAAAAAATTTGGCGAAATTAAGCTTGCTAAAATAACATTTAAATCTGATACAACAATGCCTTAATGATTCAAAATAAAGAAAAAATGGTCAGCAGCGAAAATTGTTTTATTTAACTGAGGTTTTAAGTTAAACTTGCGAGTTTAATTTTCCTTACAGTTTTACCCCTATAACTTTTTATTTTCTTCTAAATTTTTACTTATAATGAATTTGCAAAGTACCCACAGGGCATTCAAATGAGAAATAATAACAATGTAGTACTTTTAATACAGAATTTTTGTATAACATTGTCTTAAAGGGGTATTAAAGAAGGGACGCAAGGTAAAATAAGGGGATGGTATTGGTACAAAGGGACGAAATGGTAACAAAAGGGACGGTAAGGATGGAATGGTAAGGAAAATTACCACCTATTTTTAAGAAAATCATGTTAAGACAAAGTGATAGATACAATGTTCATTGATTTTTAGAAACAGTTGTTAACATTGGATTAAATTAAATTTTTTTTTTAAATTTACCTCGAAAAGTGCAGGAATAAACCTTGGGGACGGTGAGACTACCAATAAAGTCACGATGCTTGAAATTGATATTTAAATGCTGATTTAAATTCTACAGTAAATTTCCTGCCAAAGAATTTTAGACATCATTTCTCTAGCATACTTCTGCATGAGAAAAATCTTGAAAAAAATTCTGTGACTGCATCTGAACAGATTTTTCTGTATAATTTTAGAAGAGAGATGGTAAGGAATCTAAAACCCAGGGACAGAGTTTAAAAAACAATAACAACCCAAAAAATGCGCGCAGGTTAATTTTTAGCTACATATTTATATAAAGCAATAGTTCCAGTTTCAGAAGAAAATTGCATCGATTTTTTTTTTTTTTTGAAACAATTTTATCCAGACCGCTCCAAACTTAAAAATCAGCATTAGGGACACGGGACGGTAGATGAGTTTTCCTGGTATTTGGACCCCCAGCATCATCCAAAACTGATTTATCTCGTTAATATTGTTATGCAATCATGTAATGGGATGTTCCCCAGTATATGAAATAATAATAAAAAAAAAAAAACACAAAAAAGTGTATTAAATAAAAAATTATTATTCAGGGACATGAAAGTCAAAGTTTGTGAGAATGCCCCTTATACGATTTTATGTATTTTTCTAATAAATAATGAGTTAAGAAACATACTTTAATCCTTAATTTGAAGAACGAGTGATTTATTTACATTTCAATGATACATTCTTAAAGCACACATTTTAGCCAAAAATATAATGCTACAGTTTGCTGGCATATTTATCACAAATGTGTGCCTAAATTCCCAGCGTTATGTGATCTGTAGCAAGGCCATTGTGCGACGTGGTGTTACGTAAAAACATTGTCTCTGCCTATCTGTACAACATCCTTGCTGATATATGGAGAAATAAACATGCTTTTCAAGTATGTATCTTGGTTTTCCCCTTTTATTGGCTTTTGTAACCTACTTAATGGCCTGCCCCCGTATATAAAATATTTTAACACCCTGTAGTAATATACTTCTTTCGATTGCTAAAAGTTGCAAAATACAAACTTTAAAAACAGTAAAAAAGTTTTATTAGACTGCTTACATGTTTTAGCTCCATTGAAGCTATTATCAAAATAGATATGAATGCTCTAAAATTTTAAGGTCTTAACCACCGTCCTCCAATTTTTCGCTTACACTTTCAGATTACGGACTTTATTATTTTTATTTTTTGCGAGATGTTTATTTCCTTATTCGATATCTTTCGTATTCCATTATATGAGAAACAATCAGGTAAAATTGATTCAGATTGTAAAACATAAAAATTCAATATGTAATGATATCATTTAAATTTCCAAAATTATAGTTTGAGCTACTTCACAGTTAAGAATATGGAAATAAATATCCTAGTAAAAATTAATAAAATAAGGTGCGCAATCTGAAAAAGTATGGGAAAAACTGAATGATGGCGTTTCAAATCATTACATCATAGATGGTGTAATTTTAGAATATTCTTATTTGTTTTTATAATCGCTTCGATTGTGTGGAAACACATAAATAGTTTAATAAAACATTTTAAGCTGCTTTTAAGGTTTCTCTTTTGCCACTTTACAACAAGTAAAAGAAGTATGTCCGTATTATTAATTTCGTTTTCAACAAATTAATTTCTGACAGCAGTATTTTTAACTCCTTTTTTCTGAACTAATATTTCATTGCGATATCTTTATTTATTATATCATACTTATGCAAACTTTTGTAAAGTCTCCAACTTGAGGTCAATATTGATCTCAACTTGTTCTGACTAAACCCGCCTTTTATGAAACACGTAGCAAAAATTTCCGAATTTTTAAGTATTCAAATAATTCGTTGGTTTTATATTTTTAATTGTTTCATTGCATTACACTTTACAAAATATTCTTTAACCTAAAATTTGTAAAGCATACGAGACTTTTCATGTAGTTTCGTATTGAGCTATTTTTAAAGTAAACAAATTATTCCATAATTGCATATACGCAATTGATTTGAAAAATATACAGGGTGTTGCCAAATTCGACCGACAAAATCTGAGAGGTGGAAATAGGCATCAAGAGGATAGCCACTGAAAATTAGCGGCGCAAACCACGTATTTAATCGAAAACACCATAACTCATATTTGGGTGACGCTAATAACTTTCATAAAACCGCAATATACTATAATACAATGTTTAATACACATTCTCACCTTTGTTGTAAATGTGATAATGTCAAAAAAAAAAGTGGTAGAAGTTTCCATTATACGAGCCAGAAGTATGCACTGGAAATACCAGTTCATACAATATCATCGATTGCTTGAGCACCCTGTTTTTCCATACATTTTCGTAATATTATAACATTTCACAAAAAACAAAGAACATATTGGTGCATTTTTAATGCAATGTTTTTATTTTTCTCAAAATTATTAACTTCAACCCAAGTTTAGTTAGGATGAATCACCCTGTATTTGAGGTTAAATAAGTGGTTTGCGACCACATGCTCAATGGCAATTTTTCATGCTCTTGATGCCTAGTATCACCCTTCTGAATTTGTCGGTCGAATTCGGCAATGCCCTGTATGTATATTAAAGGACGTGGGAGTATTTAGATTCTTTCTAAAGAGCACTATTATTTTAAAATGATATCTATTATCACTCCTCTGAATTTGTCGGTCGAATTCGGCAACGCCCTGTATGTATATTAAAGGACGTGGGAGTATTTAGATTCTTTCTAAAGAGCACTATTATTTTAAAATGATATCTACTATCACTCCTCTGAATTGTTCGGTCAAATTCGGCAACGCCCTGTATGTATATTAAAGGACGTGGGAGTATTTAGATTCTTTATAAAGAGCACTATTATTTTAAAATGATATCTACTATCACTCCTCTGAATTTGTCGGTCGAATTCGGCAACGCCCTGTATGTATATTAAAGGGCGTGGGAGTATTTAGATTCTTTCTAAAGAGCACTATTATTTTAAAATGATATCTATTATCACTCCTCTGAATTTGTCGGTCGAATTCGGCAACGCCCTGTATGTATATTAAAGGACGTGGGAGTATTTAGATTCTTTCTAAAGAGCACTATTATTTTAAAATGATATCTACTATCACTCCTCTGAATTGTTCGGTCAAATTCGGCAACGCCCTGTATGTATATTAAAGGACGTGGGAGTATTTAGATTCTTTATAAAGAGCACTATTATTTTAAAATGATATCTACTATTACTCCTCTGAATTTGTCGGTCGAATTCGGCAACGCCCTGTATGTATATTAAAGTACGTGTGAGTATTTAGATTCTTTCTAAAGAGCACTATTATTTTAAAATGATATCTACTATCACTCCTCTGAATTTGTCGGTCGAATTCGCCAACGCCCTGTATGTATATTAAAGGACGTGGGAGTATTTAGATTCTTTAAAAATAGCACTATTATTTTAAAATGATGTCTACTATCACTCCTCTGAATTTGTCGGTGAATTCGGCAACGCCCTGTATGTATACTAAAGAACGTGGGAGTATTTAGATTCTTTATAAAGAGGACTATTATTTTAAAATATTTAACCACTTTTTGATGCATAATATTTTAAGGTTTAGTTATTTGTTCAAAAAATAAAATAAAATAAAATAAAATCTTTTCTCAAGAGAAACACAACATACAACTTTTTTCTAGATAAAACAAATAAATAAGTAGTAATCCTTGAAAAGACTACATCAAAAAAAAAATAAATAAATAAAGCTCAGAAGAAATATTTCTCAAAATGTTGATTTTTATCTTCGTAAAAGAATACTTAATGTTTTATTTAAAGCTGGATTTCTTAATCATCATTTATTATTCTTCTTTTAACATAAGAATGAAGGAGACACAGTAATACAATTTTTTTTATTACATTTGTAGTATTATTTTTTCAGATAAAGAAAAAAAAATATTTTTTTTTAAACGAAATATTTATTGTTATTAATGGGAAAAAAATGTACTTCTTTTCTTTGGCAATATTATTCCTTTCAAAAAAAGTTCATCGTGTAAATAAACAATGAAAATATTCTGTTTTATACAATTTAAAAATCAATTGAATCAACTAATTAGTGCTCAATATAAAAGAGACTTAGGGATGCTTGGGGACCGTAAGAATATAAAACAAAACTCAACATACAGGTAAAACCAGTCAAACCTACTGAGAAGGAACAGGAAAAATTTCGTTTAAAACATTTTTTTGTCTTACCAAGTATACTATTTAATGTAATTTTATCACATTTATTTCACAAGAACCGTTAGAAGTTATCATTTAACCCTTTCAAGGGCGGTGGTTCATTTTTGGACCATCTAATTTTAATCCTTAAGTGCCACATTGGCACTAGAATATTAGAATGAAATTTTTCCTGTTATTAAATACGCGAAAAAAAGTTTTTCCCTATTTTGAAATAAAGTTTCCTGTAAATTCTAGTGTCATTCACTCATTTCAGTATTTTGCGAATAGAAGTAACTTGCCCCTAAAAGGATATAGGCCGAAATCCGAATAGATAGATCCATTTTCATACGTTTATCTACAATCTGTAAAGTACAAAAAACATACTTAAAATTAACCATGCTAAACCCCATTTACCAGGTATTTTGCCTAAAAAATGCAATTGAACTTACCTGCATGCAAAATGAAATATTTTATTATAATGGACTTTTTATTTACATATACTGATGTTTTTAAGAAATCAGAATAAGGACATATGCGACATATGATTCTGATATAAATCATTTATAATGAATTGAATGAGAAAAGATGCGTACAAAAATTAAAGAGAAAAAGTTAAAGTATTATTACACTTGAAACATTGAATGAGTAAAGTTACTATAAGTTGGAAAAAGTCTAAAACTTAGTAGATAAAATATTGGAATTTTTATTACGCTCGTCAAATTTTTCGCATCAGATTTTTGTCTTAACATTTTGACACGAAACCACGTGAAACTGTCAACTAGAGATGTTCAACAGTAGATACCCTAATTTCCCATATGTCGCACAAACTGTCAAATTTATTTTTACACCTGTAAAACTTTTCTCATTATTTTACTGGTTTTGTAGTTGTTGCAACTGATAAGAATTAGATATAAAAGAAGATGAATCATTTAAAAACTTTAAAATATGTACAAAGCTAAACTAGAGTATACTTATATCTAATTTTTGTAGTTATGAATAACACCCGAAATATTGTATCTTTTAACTGCGTGAATTGCTACAATAATTATATATGTATATCATTTCAACGATGCTGGGTTTATTGTCATCTCATGTTTGTTACAGGTTTGTGGCTCTTGAAGATATTCAATCTTGTGCTGTGGTTGAACCTACCCAACATATGAGTGTGAAGTGGTGCCAGGTTGAGTGCCGTTCAAGTCGTCCAGTGGTAGAATGTTGTTGCGGTGAACGAATGACACGGGTTCGACTACGGGTTTTTTACTCTGTTGGCTTTACGCTCAGTTAGCAATGCAGAAATTTATTCAGTTAAAATATTTAAACTGTAGTGCAGTGAAACCTCCCTGTGCGACCACCTCCCTGAACGACCATGTTTTCATGGAACGAAATTTATTCAAATAGGCTCAGTGCAAATTTTTTCTCTATTCAGAGACCATCTCAGTTGAACTCTTCCATGAGCGAACAATTTCTTTGAAAAAAATGAAACAAATTCCTTTTGTTCTGGTCGCTTGAAAAAGGTTTTATTAGAAAAATAATTCATCAAACTTCTAAACTAAGTTTAGAATTTTTATTTATTCCGGTAACTTTTAAGTGTTTAAACCCCTATGTGCCTTTTTAGGCTATAAATTTAACTCTGATGACAAATTAAGGATGACGGTAAATAAACTCCCTTGCCCTATTCTGTCAGGAAACTCTCACAGAAATAGATAAATTAATGAAATCGTCATTAATTGTCCCCGTCCAAATGAAAATGCATTTATTTACTGAACTTCGAAAAGACTTGGAAATATAAGTTATGAAAGATAAAACCGTAAAATCAAAGCAAACGGAAATGTATTCATTTTTTAAACTCTGCAGTAATTAACTTTTGTTTTGATAATTAAATTTTCATGCCTTTCGTTTTAAACAAATTAATTTCTGACGGCAGTATTTTTATCTCCTTTTTCCTGAACTAATATTTCATTGCGATATCTTTATTTATTATATCATACTTATGCAAACGTTTGTAAAGTCTTCAACATGAGGTCAATATTGATCACAAACTGTTATAACTAAACCCGCCTTTTATGAAACACGTAGCAAAAATTTCCGAATTTTTAAGTATTCAAATAATTCGTTGGTTTTATATTTTTAATTCTTTCATTGCATTACACTTTACAAAATATTCTTTAATCTAAAATTTGTAAAGCATACGAGACTTTTCATGTAGTTTCGTATTGAGCTATTTTTAAAGTAAACAAATTATTCCAGAATTGCATATACGTAATTGATTTGAAAAATATACAGGGTGTTGCCAAATTCGACCGACAAAATCTGAGGGGTGGAAATAGGCATCAAGAGGATAAATAC
The DNA here is from genome assembly GCA_963932465.1 of Maratus speciosus. NCBI lineage: Eukaryota > Metazoa > Arthropoda > Arachnida > Araneae > Salticidae > Maratus > Maratus speciosus. The sequence goes on along the minus strand of OZ010795.1, from coordinate 257,249,750 downwards.
TGAAAATTAGCGTCGCAAACCACGTATTTAATCGAAAATACCATAACTCATATTTGGGTGACGCTAATAACTTTCAGAAAACCGCAATAAACTATAATACAATCTTTATAAGACATTCTCACCTTTGTTGTAAATGTGATAATGTAAAAAAAAAAGTGGTAGAAGTTTCCATTATACGAGCCAGCAGTATGCACTGGAAATACCAGTTCATACAATATCATCGATTGCTTGAGCACCCTGTTCTTCCATAAATTTTCGTAATATTATAACATTTCACAAAAAACAAGGTACATATTGGTGCATTTTTACTGCAATGTTTTTTTTTCTCTCAAAATTATTAACGTAAACCCAAGTTTAGTTAGGATGAATCACCCTGTATTTGAGGTTAAATAAGTGGTTTGCGACCACATGCTCAATGGCAATTTTTCATGCTCTTGATGCCTACTATCACCCTTCTGAAATTGTCAGCCGAATTCGGCAACACATTGTATGTATATTAAAGGACGTGGAAGTTTTTAGATTCTTTATAAAAAGCACTATTATTTTTAAATGATGTCTACTATCACTCCTCTGAATTTGTCGGTAGAATTCGACAACGCCCTGTATGTATATTAAAGGACGTGGGAGTATTTAGATTCTTTATAAAGAGCACGATTATTTTAAAATGATATCTACTATCACTCCTCTGAATTTGTCGGTCGAATTCGGCAACGCCTTGTATGTATATTAAAGGACGTGGGAGTATTTAGATTCTTTATAAAGAGCACTATTATTTTAAAATGATATCTACTATCACTTCTCTGAATTTGTCGGTCGAATTCGGCAACGCCCTGTATGTATATTAAAAGACGTGAGAGTATTTAGATTCTTTATAAAGAGCACTATTATTTTAAAATGATATATACTATCACTCCTCTGAATTTGTCGGTCGAATTCGGCAACGCCCTGTATGTATATTAAAGGACGTGGGAGTATTTAGATTATTTCTAAAGAGCACTATTATTTTAAAATGATATCTACTATCACTCCTCTGAATTTTTCGGTCGAATTCGGACACGCCCTGTATGTATATTAAAGGACGTAGGAGTATTTAGATTCTTTATAAAGATCACCATTATTTTAAAAGTATATCTACTATCACTCCTCTGAATTGTTCGGTCAAATTCGGCAACTCCCTATATGTATATTAAAGGACGTGGGAGTATTGAAATTCTTTCTAAAGAGCACTATTATTTTAAAATGATATCTACTATCACTCCTCTGAATTTGTCGGTCGAATTCGGCAATGCCCTGTATGTATATTAAACGACGTGGGAGTATTTAGACTATTTCTAAACAGCACTATTATGTAAAAAGGATATCTACTATCACTCTTCTGAATTTGTCGGTCGAATTCGGCAACGCCCTGTATGTATAATAAAGGACGTGGGAGTAATTAGATTCTTTCTAAAGAGCACTATTATTTTAAAATGATATCTACTATCACTCCTCTGAATTTGTCGGTCAAATTCGGCAACGCCCTGTATGTATATTAAAGGACGTGGGAGTATTTAGATTATTTCTAAACAGCACTATTATTTTAAAATTATATCTACTATCACTCCTCTGAATTTTTCGGTCGAATTCGGCAACGCCCTGTATGTATATTAAAGGACGTAGGAGTATTTAGATTCTTTATAAAGAGCACTATTATTTTAAAAGTATATCTACTATCACTCCTCTGAATTGTTCGGTCAAATTCGGCAACGCCCTGTATGTATATTAAAGGACGTGGGAGTATTTAAATTCTTTCTAAAGAGCACTATTATTTTAAAATGATATCTACTATCACTCCTCTGAATTTGTCGGTCGAATTCGGCAATGCCCTGTATGTATATTAAAGGACGTGGGAGTATTTAGACTATTTCTAAACAGCACTATTATGTAAAAAGGATATCTACTATCACTCTTCTGAATTTGTCGGTCGAATTCGGCAACGCCCTGTATGTATATTAAAGGACGTGATAGTAATTAGATTCTTTCTAAAGAGCACTATTATTTTAAAATGATATCTACTATCACTCCTCTGAATATGTCGGTCAAATTCGGCAACGCCCTGTATGTATATTAAAGGAAGTGGGAGTATTTAGATTATTTCTAAACAGCACTATTATTTTAAAATGATATCTACTATCACTCCTCTGAATTTTTCGGTCGAATTCGGCAACGCCCTGTATGTATATTAAAGGACGTAGGAGTATTTAGATTCTTTATAAAGAGCACTATTATTTTAAAAGTATATCTACTATCACTCCTCTGAATTGTTCGGTCAAATTCGGCAACGCCCTGTATGTATATTAAAGGACGTGGGAGTATTTAAATTCTTTCTAAAGAGCACTATTATTTTAAAATGATATCTACTATCACTCCTCTGAATTTGTCGGTCGAATTCGGCAACGCCCTGTATGTGTATTAAAGGACGTGGGAGTATTTAGATTATTTCTAAAGAGCACTATTATGTTAAAAGGAAATCTACTATCACTCTTCTGAATTTGTCGGTCGAATTCGGCAACGCCCTGTATGTATATTAAAGGACGTGGGAGTATTTAGATTCTTTCTAAAGAGCACTATTATTTTAAAATGATATCTACTATCACTCCTCTGAATTTGTCGGTCAAATTCGGCAACGCCTGTATGTATATTAAATGACGTGGGAGTATTTAGATTCTTTCTAAAGAGCACTATTATTTTAAAATGATATCTACTATCACTCCTTTGAATTTTTCAGTCGAATTCGGCAACGCCCTGTATGTATATTAAAGGACGTGGGAGTGTTTAGATTCTTTCTAAAGAGCACTATTATTTTAAAATGATATCTAGTATCACTCTTCTGAATTTGTCGGTCGAATTCGGCAACGCCCTGCATGTATATTAAAGGACGTAGGAGTATTTAGATTCTTTATAAAGAGCACTATTATTTTTAAATGATATCTACTATCACACCTTTGAATTTTTCAGTCGAATTCGGCAACGCCCTGTATGTATATTAAAGTACGTAGGAGTATTTATATTCTTTATAAAGAGCACTATTATTTTAAAATGATGTGTACTATCAATCCTTTGAATTTTTCAGTCGAATTGAATTCGGCAACGCCCTGTATGTATATTAAAGGACGTAGGAGTATTTAGATTCTTTCTAAAGAGCACTATTATTTTAAAATGATTTCTACTATCACTCCTCTGAATTTGTCGGTAGAATTCGGCAACGCCCTGTATGTATATTAATGGACTTGGGAGTATTTAGATTCTTTCTAAGGAGCTCTATTATTTTTAAATGATATATACTATCACTCCTCTGAATTGTTCGGTCAAATTCGGCAACACCCTGTATGTATATTAAAGGACGTGGGAGTATTTAGATTCTTTCTAAAGAGCACTATTATTTTAAAATGATATCTACTATCACTCCTCTGAATTTCTCGGTCGAATTCGGCAACGCCCTGTATGTAAATTAAAGTACGTGTGAGTATTTAGATTCTTTATAAAGAGCACTATTATTTGAAAATGAAATCTACTATCACTCCTCTGAATTTGTCGGTCGAATTCCGCAATGCCCTGTATGTATATTAAAGGACGTGGGAGTATTTAGATTCCTTCTAAAGAGCACTATTATTTTAAAAAGATATCTACTATCACTCCTCTGAATTTCTCGGTCGAATTCGGCAACGCCCTGTATGTAAATTAAAGGACGTGTGAGTATTTAGATTCTTTATAAAGAGCACTATTATTTGAAAATGAAATCTGCTATCACTCCTCTGAATTTGTCGGTCGAATTTGGCAATGCCCTGTATGTATATTAAAGGACGTGGGAGTATTTAGATTCCTTCTAAAGAGCACTATTATTTTAAAAAGATATCTACTATCACTCTTCTGAATTTGTCGGTCGAATTCGGCAACGTCCTGTATGTATATTAAAGGACGTAGGAGTATTTAGATTCTTTATAAAGAGCACTATTATTTTAAAATGATATCTACTATCACTCCTTTGAATTTTTCAGTCGAATTCGGCAACGCCCTGCATGTATATTAAAGTACGTAGGTGTATTTATATTCTTTATAAAGAGCACTATTATTTTAAAATGATGTCTACTATCACTCCTTTGAATTTTTAAGTCGAATTCGGCAACGCCCTGTATGTATATTAAAGGACGTGGAAGTATTAAATTCTTTAAAAATAGCACTATTATTTTAAAATGATGTCTACTATCACTCCTCTGAATTTGTCGGTTGAATTCGGCAACGCCCTGTATGTATACTAAAGAACGTGGGAGTATTTAGATTCTTTATAACGAGCACTATTATTTTAAAATATTTAACCACTTTTTGATGCATATTATTTTAAGGTTTAGTTATTTGTTCAAAAAATAAAATAAAATAAAATAAAATCTTTTGTCAAGAGAAACACAACATACAACTTTTTTCTAGATAAAAAAAATAAATAAGTAGTAATCCTTGAATAGACTACATAAAAAAAAAATAAAGCTAAGAAGAAATATTTCTCAAAATGTTGATTTTTATCTTCGTAAAAGAATACTTAATGTTTTATTTAAAGCTGGATTTCTTAATCATCATTTATTAGTCCGCTTTTAACATAAGAATGAAGGAGACACAGTAATACAATTTTCTGATTACATTTGTAGTATTATTTTTTCAGATAAAGAAAAAAAAATATTTCTTTTTTAAAAGAAATATTTATTGTTATTAATGGGAAAAAAATGTACTTCTTTTCTTTGGCAATATTATTCCTTTCAAAAAAAGTTTAGCGTGTAAATAAACAATGAAAATATTCTGTTTTATACAATTTAAAAATCAATTGAATCAGCTTATTAGTGCTCAATATAAAAGAGACTTAGGGATGCTTGGGGACAAGAATATAAAACAAAACTCAACATACAGGTAAAACCAGTCAAACCTACTGAGAAGGAACAGGAAAAATTTCGTTTAAAACATATTTTGTCTTACCAAGTATACTATTTAATGTAATTTTATCACATTTATTTCACAAGAACCGTTAAAAGTTACCATTTAACCTTTCAAGGGCGGTGGTTCATTTTTGGACCATCTAATTTTAATCCTTAAGTGCCACATTGGCACTAGAATATTAGAATGAAATTTTTTCTGTTATTAAATACGTGAAAAAAAGTTTTCCCTATTTTGAAATGAAGTTTCCTGTAAATTCTAGTTTCATTCACTCATTTCAGTATTTTGCGAATAGAAGTAACTTGCCCCTGAAAGGATAACGCCGGAATCCGAATAGATAGATCCATTTTCATACGTTTATCTACAATCTGTAAAGTACAAAAAACATACTTAAAATTAACCATGCTAAACTCCATTTATCAGGTATTTTGCCTAAAAAATGCAATTGAACTTACCTGCATGCAAAATGAAATATTTTATTATTATGGACTTTTTATTTACATATACTGGTGTTTTTAAGTTGACAGAATACGGACATATGCGACATATGATTCTGATATAAATCATTTATAATGAATTGAATGAGAAAAGATGTGTACAAAAATTAAAGAGAATAAGTTAAAGTATTATTACACTTAAAACATTGAATGAGTAAAGTTACTATAAGTTGGAAAAAGTCTAAAACTTAGTAGATAAAATATTGGAATTTTTATTACGCTCGTCAAATTTTTCGCATCAGATTTTTGTCTTAACATTTTGACACGAAACCACGTGAAACTGTCAACTAGAGATGTTCAACAGTAGATACCCTAATTTCCCATATGTCGCACAAACTGTCAAATTTATTTTTACACCTGTAAAACTTTTCTCATTATTTTACTGGTTTTGTAGTTGTTGCAACTGATAAGAATTAGATATAAAAGAAGATGAATCATTTAAAAACTTTAAAATATGTACAAAGATAAACTAGAGTATACTTATATCTAATTTTTGTAGTTATGAATAACACCCGAAATATTGTATCTTTTAACTGCATGAATTGCTACAATAATTATATATGTATATCATTTCAACGATGCTGGGTTTATTGTCATCTCATGTTTGTTACAGGTTTGTGGCTCATGAAGATATTCAATCTTGTGCTGTGGATGAACCTTGCCAACATATAAGTGTGAAGTGGTGCCAGGTTGAGTGCCGTTCAAGTTGTCCAGTGGTAGAACGTTGTTGCGGTGAACGAATGACATGGGTTCGACTACGGGTTTTTCACTCTGTTGGCTTTACGCTTAGTTTGCAATGCAGAAATTTATGCAGTTAAAATATTTAAACTGTAGTGCAATGAAACCTCCCTGTGCGACCACCTCCCTGAAAGACGATGTTTTCATGGAACGAAATTTATTCAAATAGGCTCAGTGCAAATTTTTTCTCTATTCAGAGACCATCTCAGTTTAACTCTTCCATGAGCGAACAATTTCTTTGAAGAAAATGAAACAAATTCCTTTTGTTCTGGTCGCTTGAAGAAGGTTTTATTAGAAAAATAATTCATCAAACTTCTAAACTAAGTTTAGAATTTTTATTTATTCCGGTAACTTTTAAGTGTTTAAACCCCTATGTGCCTTTTTAGGCAATAAATTTAACTCTGATGACAAATTAAGGATGACGATGAACAAAACTCTCCTGCCCTATTCTGTCAGGAAACTCTCACAGAAATAGATAAATTAATGAAATCGTCATTAATTTTCCCCGTCCAAACAAAAATGCATTTATTTACTGAACTTCGAAAAGACTTGGAAATAAAAGTTATGAAAGATAAAACCGTAAAATCAAAGCAAACGTCAATGTATTCATTTTTTAAACTCTGCAGTAATTAACTTTTGTTTTGATACATAAATTTTCATGTTTTTCCTAATGTGATAAATAAATTTTAGTAACATTAATTGTTACATTTTTCAACTTTTAAAATCTAGATTTAAACATGATCTCCATTAAGAGACCACCGCTTGGAGCGACCCATTTTTATTGGAACGGAACGTGGTCGCTTTAGGGAGGTTTTACTGTATATGTTGGAGCAGTGTATATACTGTAGATGCATATACTCTCTCATATCTAATTATAATAGTTGCTTCATCTTTCTAATCTCCTATGTTTCATACATTGGTATCTTCGCATTAGCGTTGTAGAAAATCCATTTCTTTTTCATTATTTAATGACAAAATTTAATGTTAATCGCCTGCTAAGACGGAATCAGAAGGTATCATGAAAAAATCCATTTAAGGTGTGTTTCCATAGCAAATAAACCGTCTCTTTTGTTTGTTTGTATTTCTTCTTTAGGCACAAACATTAGAAATAATTCATTTATGGCAAACTTTCCGTTTTTCCGAGTTTTACTATAGGAGACCGTGGTTCGTTGGCTACAGGAAGTTGGCGCAGTCCTCATAAATCGCCTGTTTGTGGACAAATTGCGCAACCAGTCACAGATTACCTTTTTTCTTGCTTTTTACAATCCTCATTGTAGTTTTGCAGCGTTACCTACGTGCAGATGACATTTATTATGTTTTTTCGTTTTTTTTTTTTTTTTTTTTTTTTTTTTTTGTACTCATAAGTAATTTTTTGTTGCTTCATTCTTTTTCTATTTCTAATACTTATCTTTAAAAATGCGATTTAACTTGTGCAGTTTTTCTTAGTGTATGATTAACTGTACCTACCCCATATGTGATTTACTTGGATTATTTGTGTTCAGAAGGTTACGTGTCCCTTTTGTGAAGAAATTTATTATGGTGCTAGTAGGGATATTGATCGCGGGGCAAGTTGGCTCGGTGTCTGGTGTGTACTGGTAGCCTGAAAAACAGCAAACACCGAGAAAAGTGGTTGCAATGCAAGATTTTGGACACATGAGGCTTGCCCAAATGGAGACAGTCGAATTTTTATTTGTGACAACTGTAACTCTGATGATGATATCGAGTAGGATAGAAGTTATTCAATGTTAATGTTTTATTCATTATTTTTATGTCTGTATAATTTAGAATTTACATTGTACGGCGATAACGCCTTTGTTTAAACTTACTGGTAATAATGAAATTGATTTCTCTTAACTGCGTGTCTTATTTGAGTTTTATTTAATTTTTTATAAAGCGTGTGCCAACTTACCCTATAGGTACAGGCAACTTGCCCCGTGACGGGGTAGGTTGAGCACAATTTTCCTTGTACTTTAGGCTTCCGCTAAACATAAACTACAAAAGCTACAAACTCAAAACTGTGGGGTATTGTTATCCTAATACCTGTTCTTTAAAAGTGTAATTAAAGTTTGTTAAAAAATTAAGCAAAAAATTAATAACTAAAAACTGCGTCTACTAGCTCCGGTCTCCCCTACTAGGTACAGTCGTGGAAAAAAAAAAAGTAAACACCCCCTACTAACTCCTCAAAAAATTATCGTAGAAGAAAGTTACTGGTACCGAACGATGGGAAATAAAGTCCACTTTTAAATGATGGATATAAAATTTGCTTAGGGGCCACCTACATATTAAAACGAACCATAACTTTGTTTTTTTCAATAGCAGTACCCAATTCTGGCAGCATAAATGAACTCTACATCCTTCAATTAGCCTGAAAACGAATTTTTATGCAATTCGTACCATACGTTTCCGAGAAATTAATTATTTTAAAACGAGCTTATTTTAAGGGCTGTATCCAAATTGAAGTTCCGTACTGGATTGTTAACCGAGAGAGCCGCTTCCTTTATCAAGGCACCTTAAGCGCCACTCAAGGAGTCAATGAAGCGTGTTAGATTACAGTACGGCAGAATAAATTTCAAAATGTCTACTCACTTCCATCGTAGACGGCTCCTTAAACCATCATTTTGCCGTTTTTTAAATATAATTTGAAAACTACTTGGGAAAAAAATGTGAAATTTCTGAATTTCCATAAAGCAGGACTTAATAAATCTAAATCCATCAAAAAAATTGTAGGTTGAAATTCATAATTTTTTCGAATATTAATTTCATAATTCATAATTCATATCATAAAATTATAAAAATTGCAAATTCAGCTTATTTATGTTTGGGTATATTAGTATCATTACCACACAAAAAATTAGCACATTAGGAGCATAATTTTGGGAGATATAAATAAAAATATGAAAATATAATTTAACATTAGAAGCACTCAATTTTGAATGTTTATAATTCAAAAACTTATCATTCAAATGACTTGAAATTTGGTGTCTAGGCATAGTTTGAACCGAAGATTTGAAATATCTCGTTAAAATTGGGTATTGCCATTGAAAAAAAATGAAGTTAGGATTCGTTTTAATATGTAGATGACCCCTAAGAAAATTTTATATACATCATTTAAAAGTAGACTTTATTTCCAATCGTTCGGTACCAGTAAATTTCTTCTATGATAATTTGTTGAGGAGTTAGTAGGGGGTGTTTACTTTTTTTTTTTTCCACGACTGTACCTGATGGAGATTTGTGTAAAAAATAGCTTTTTGATTTGCGGTTATATAGCTTTAAAAAGGAAAACCTCAGCTTTTATTTTAATTACCGGGCAACGATTGTAATTTATTTACACTTTTTTATTATTTATTTAAAATTTCAAAATTTAATAGCAGCATTTAGTAACCGATTTCTCTTTTGTGCTACAAATTTTCTTTGTTCAATATAAGTTGAAAGGATTTTATTGATTATGCGATTCTTTGGATAGCAATTTGTATGTCTTATATTTGTCTTGATACAAAAGTTTTATACAGTGTTGAATTCAGGGGGTGACCTGGGGGGAATTTCGCCTCCGTAGCAATGTGATGTCCCGGCGAAAGATTTGAGATTTTGCATTTTCAATGGTAAAAATGTACATTTTCTCCCCAAACGCTATAGTGCGCCGCCCCCCCCCCCGGAGTCAGATAAATCCCTCCCATAGAAAAATGTCTGAATTCAACACTGGGTTTATATACATACACACATCTATACATAATATATTTTTAATATTTCTAAATTTTCCCCCTTTTAATTTACTGGTATAATTGGAGATCAAGCCTAGCTGTTCATGTACCGCCTCGAGTTGGTAGTTTTTAATGTTTATACATATTTTTTCAATAAACATAGAAAGTGAAAGTTACTATACACAAAATACCAATCAGTTAGGTAGTATACATTTATATCTACGGCTCGTAGTCGTAGCACGGTCGAAAGTAAAAAGACAGTGAAAAGGATATAGTGGGGCAAATGTAACGACGCGTTACTGCTTTAAGGCTGTTCTCAAATCCACTAATGTTATAAAACATTTTACACAGTTATTATTTCATATTATTTATTATTATCATACCAGCTCATTTTATAATCAGTCCTTATTTTTTCACCTTTTCATACACACCTGCAAGGTATCATTCTCTCCGCAGTTTAGTTTTCTTAATGAAATTGGGTGTAAATTAAAAACATTGTCTTTATCTAAATACTCTGTAAAATAAGTTTCGTTCAGCAATAGATAAATGATTTATACTTACTACCAGTTAAAGAACTGAAAATAATAAAAAAATATATGCTTGTTAAATTGAAATGGAAAACGTTTAATGGATTTTATGTATTTTGGATAAAATATCTTTTTTTCAGGTATCCAATGATTGAAAAGCTTTAGTCACGTGTGTGATCTTTCTGAAAACCTGATGTGATTATTAATTTAACATATAATTAAATTTTTTGTCATCAATCCCCGCTGGTGATCCCTGGTGACATATTTTATTTTCATTTTCTAACACAATGTGTTTGCTTGTGACCGTTATCTTCTGGCTGTTGTGCAGCTGTGACTGGTATAGTTTTATATGTATCATTAACAGTATTGCATCACACCATTGGTTGGTTAGAAGAAGCCAAACTACAGTAGTCTCTACAATTTCCCTTAGCTTTTAGTGCGCTACACTCCAAAAATGCGCTGAAAAGTGTAATGTAGTAAATAGCGCAATAAAAACAATCAGTAGTTTGTAGCGAAAACTGACGCTACTTTTGATCCAGGTTCAGGGAGTAAAATGTGCCATTGTTCTAGTCATTTGGTCCTAAAATACTTCTTTTGTGCAAAATATGTCCTGCGCAACAATTTGAGAGTATCACAATTCAGCGACAACGTTAAGGAATGCATCGCATGACGTCATGGATTTTTCCGTTGACACTTGTAGGTAAATCCAAATGGCAAATTCCAAATTAAAGAAATTAATACTCTTACTGAAAAAGTTGTTTACTTACTCAATAGAAGATCTGCATGCTTTAATACCGCGTTTCTTATTTATTTAGATTTGCTTTATTTACATATTTATTATACTTTGATATTGTGGCAGAGAAAATTAATATTTCTTTACTTTGGTCGGCATAGAACGAATAATGTGTCTCAACTATTATTTTATAGACTAACACAAAACATTTTCTTGCATTTTACCTTTCTTAATTTGTTAATTTCACAGTATTTATTTAAATGTCTCCGGATAAAAGCGATATAACCAAGGGCTATTGTGTTTCATGCATTGTGTCTGCAATTTCAAGTGTAGATTGTGTTATTTGACAATATCTGAAGGTAAACAAGTAGTGACTGCCTTCAGAAAGTAGTTTGTATTGGTTAATTTTTAAAACAAGCACTTGTACTTGTACAAGCCTTTGTAGTTCACTACATTTGTGATACAGTAGCTGTATTCGCTACAAATGTGAAGTTGTTTTTCCGACCACTGCATCACACCATATTTACTGTTTTGAAAATTATTACACAATATACTCAGTGACAGCTAAACTTTATTTAAGTGTATATATTTTGCATTATTATAAATGATTTACATATCGAATATGTATACTATACTATACATATTCGAAATTGTATTTTGGAGAGCCTGATAAATCATGTATTTAATGAAAATTTTAAAAGCTTTAATAAGTTCCTTCATATTTATGTCTATTAAAGCGCTTTCTTATAGAAAGCGCGTATGTTATATACCATTATTGTATGTACCTATACTCTTTAGAAATCTATCTCGTTTTATTTCTATATCAAACAGTCATCTAAGGAATAACATGTATAATTATTTACTTAGTTGTGCAATAAAAGAAAATGGAACAGATATCAAATAAAACATTTATTACTTTGTAAACTTGAATACATAATGATACATTAAGCAGCATTTGGAACGATAACTTCAGTAGTAAGATTTTCCATTTCAAATAAAAAACAAATTGCTGAATTTTGTAATTAGATTCACAATTATTTATAGGTAGTTATTGTTACTGTTCATGTTTATGGATTTAATCGCTTTTTCCCTGCTAAAATGAGGATATATTCATACCACAAAATATATTAACATTTGAATATATGTATAGGAACTTTTACACTTAATAAACAGAATTTTGTGTGATAAAATAATAAAAGAAATTGTGAAATTATCTTTAAAAAAGTCAAAAATATTCATGGCTTTAAAAACGAATTATGACACACATTGTAACTGAATTCAAGTATTACAAAGAAATTTATGCCCAGTCTATAAAATGTGTCACATTAATAGTCTTAGTATCACAATTTTACTAAAATGAAAACTTTCTGTCACCATTGAAAAAAAAAATAACAACATTATTTGCAAAGTTGCAACCAAGCATAAAACTCTCAAACTACTTCCCAGTTCTTCCATGAGGCGCTGTTCTCATTTCTTCTGTATATCTGCTGTCAGAGAGACGCGGTGAAATAAAATATTATTCTCAATTTTTGCAGTTTTTTGGAAGTAAATTTTATAAAAATTATACATATTAATAATAAAATCTCATTGTCAGTGATGTTAACCAAGTTCGGTATAAAGTTATATTTATTGCTGTGTTACTCATTTTTAGTTTACGCTAACTTGTTGACGAGTGAAAAGATTATGTTTTTCAAGATGGTGTTTCGGGTATTATGGAATATCAGATGGGCAACTTTTTCAAGACGCGACTAGTGAATCCGAATGGGCTTTTTACCAGAATATTGGTTTTTAGGACGATATTCTCAAGTAAACATTTTCAGCTGCGTTAATTGAATTTATAACAATAGTAACAAAATAACATTCATTTTAATGTTAATGTTGTTAATTTATCATGCTTGTCTGTAAAATATGTTCGTTTAAGATGAAAATGTTTAAGGTATATATAAATATTATACAGACCTACAAACAATAAATACGATAAACGTAACTAGACTGCAGGCGCAAATTGCAGACTCGGGCATCGGCCGGAGTAGCTTAGTGGTTAGAGCAGCAGTCTTGTATACTGTGATCCTGGGTTCGACTCCTGGCTCTAGCTAAGTTTTCGCTCCAGTTGGGTTTATTGTATTTATTGTTTGTATGTCTGTATAATATTTATATATACCTTTAACTGTTGAATGCAGGCGTTATTTATATGTGTATGTGTGTTTTAATATGTATTGTAGCATGAGTGTTTTATTATAATTATCGTAGATCGATGTAATAGTAAAATCTATTCATCGTTGTCCGGTCATCCAAGGCTATCGTATAGATGCCTGGTGACTTTCCGAACATGGTTTATTAGTGAGAAATTGCAGACTCAGGCATCGGTCGGAGTAGCTCAGTGGTTCGAGCAGCAGTCTTGTATACAGTGGTCCCGGGTTCGATTCCTGGTTCTAGCTAATTTTTCACTCCAGTTGGGTTTATTGTATTTATTGTTTGTATGTCTGTATAATATTTATATATACCATTATCTGTTGAATGCAGGCGTTATTTATGTGTGTATGTGTGTTTTAATATATATTGTAGTATGGGTGTTTTATTATGAAAATGTTTGCTTGAAAATTGATAGCATCTATATTCCAAGTTGAGAAAATCAATTAATATACTATAAAAACTATTTGGAAATGTTTCCGAAAACCAGTGGCAAGAAAAGAAAAAAACAAACAAACTTTGTTCTCATAAATGCTTCTTTAAATCTCGAAAAAATATAGGTTTGTGAGACCTTTAAAGATAAAGAACACTTTTGGGGATCATGGGTACCCAAAGCCGTAGCCAAAAAAATAATTTGTAAGGGGGTTTGATCATGATTTGATCATTATCGCAATTTGGATTTTTTATTTTTAACCGAGTTATTTTCTTCTGATAGACTGGTGGCTTCCATTATTATGAAACAGCCATTCTAAATGAAATGCTAGGTGAAGATGAAAGAACAGTCGTAAAAAGTTAGAACTCAGATTTTCTTGTCAGAATGGGGAAACAAATGGCCATAATTTTTTTTTTTGAAAAAAAAAAAAAAAAAACATGGCCATTTTTTTTTTCATTCTGACCAGAAAATCAGAGTTCTAACTTTTTACGACTGCCCTTTGGGAAAAAAAAAAAAAATGGCCATTTTTTCCCCATTCTGACCAGAAATAGAGTTCTAACTTTTTACTACTTTTTTTACTGTCCATCAGAAGAAAACGATCCATTCCAAAGGTATAATCCTTCATTTTATGACCCTTCGTCCTGGCGCCCGGGGCACATGCCCCCTCTGCTCCGCCCCCCCCCCCCCCTTTAGTTTCGGTCTTGATATGAAATAACAGCTAGACAACTTTTTCTAGACGAGTCTGGTGAATCCGAAAGATAATTCCACTCTGTCGTATCATTTGATATGGGCTTTTTACCAGGTTGTACATCAGACGAGGAAGATGCAGTGGGCCTGTATTTCAATGAAAAATATTCAGGGGATAGCAGAAGGATGGAATGGATATAATGTCTGATGTGGGTTCGTATGGATTGTGGTGGGGCCGAAACAATAGGCTACTTTTGTGTTTCTGTAAAAATTAAAACAATTTTTGAAAGAATCTGATGATTTATAGATGGTGTACTAATGTTTACTTATTAAATAATTTTGGTTATTCTTGTAAATCGTGGTTTTACTTTCTTGCAATTTTAATATTTATTATAATCCTATTCCATATTACTCGACTTGTTGCCATTAGCCTAAAAGTGTAACTTGTTAAATATTCATAGGTATTTTTCCTTCCATTTTAAACGCATTAAAAACGTGTTAAGAAAAAGTCAAAGTTTGTTCTTTACTAACTTTTAATGATATCTCAATTTTTTTTTTATGTTGACATGCAAATAAATGGTATTCCGTTATACCAGAATTTCCTCTACTAGCAGTAAAGTTGTCGTCTATTTTCGTTTTTTTCACTTGGTATTCCTGCATTTTCAAGAAGAAAGTATTTCAGTATTAAAAAATGGAAATTTCAGTTTTAGAAAAAATGTGATCAACAGGGCAATATTTAAAAAAATCTATATAATAATCATATATACTGGTGCATATTTAGTACGAACATGTATTGAAGGTTATCAAACCCGTCTTTTTAGCGCATTTAAAAGATAATTTCGCTTTTAAATTTGTCAGGTGATGTAATTTCAATTTTTTTTTTCGATCCGTTTCCGATCAAGTGTCAGAAAGTGCTCAGTGTTAAAAGGACCTAGCACAGGCACGCGGAACACTGCGCTCCGCGAATTCTGCGGCGTTCGGCCCACACACCCCAAGACAAACAATAAGCTCGAATAAAACGCTTTTTGATGTGTTTCATTTATTGAATTTCGCTTACAAATTTGTCCGGCGACGTCTTTTAATTTTTTTTTAAATTTTTTTATTATTTGTCCTGTCTGGACAAGTGTAAGAAACAGATCAGAGTTGAAAAGAAAGGGAAAGGACCTAGGACAGGCACGCGGAACACTGCGCTCCGCAAATTCTGCGGCGGGGCACTCGGCCTGCACAACCAACCCCGAGACAAATATAAAATAATTTATTAAGTATATACACAACAAAAATCGCGCAATACATCTAAATTACATATGCACACTTCACAGAGGGGCAGTGCACGCCCCACAACACAGACATTAAATCACGGGACCATCCTTGAAGCCGGGCAGGTAATCCCCCGCTGAGCAGCAGTGTTCATGTTATGGAATGATCTCCAACAGTAGAAAGTCCACCG
This sequence comes from Maratus speciosus, assembly GCA_963932465.1. NCBI lineage: Eukaryota > Metazoa > Arthropoda > Arachnida > Araneae > Salticidae > Maratus > Maratus speciosus. The sequence goes on along the minus strand of OZ010795.1, from coordinate 257,233,841 downwards.
GAAGCTCCTGGCCGTGAGGATCTTCCATTCGGTTCGTCGGAGCAGATGGAACGACGAGAAGAATCGGAATGAGTCAAAACTGGCAGCACCTCTCCAATTGAGTGTCAAGCTGGTGAAAAAGACACCATTAGGCCGCAAGGGCTGGAGTTGCGGTCTTAGGACCGAGTATTTCTCCACCTTGGCCACATGAGCCGCAGTGAGAGAAAACTGGTCATTGATTACCTGGGTGTCAATTACCAGGGTATGGTCGTTACAGTAAGCGACAAGATCGGGTTTTAGCTTCCTCCCGTCGGGCAAGCGGAAGATGGGCTCTTGATTTACTAGGTATCCTTTTTGCTCAAGAGAGCGGGTTAAATATTGGCAAACAGCATTATGGCGTTTTATTCTCGCCCCGTGGGTCGAGTGGCACTGTTGAACGATATGGTTGAGTGTTTCTGGGGCCCGGCAACCGCGTGAACAGAGATGCATAGCATCTCGTCCCCGGGTGGCACGGGCCTTACTGTAAAGGGTATTGTATCTGATATTAATAGCATTGATAAATTCCGTGCCCGACATGAGGGAGGAGCCGTCAGTGAGCCAAGCCGATGCGGCAGGTACGGCACTGGTTTGACGCAGGCCAGTACCATCGCATCGGCGATGCAGGTCTCGCCTGAAGAAAGAATCGATTCTGACCTTAGATGTTAAACGGCTCCCGTCTGGGGCCATGGTCAGTTGAAGGGTTCTCTCCTGATGGGCTGAGAGACGACGCAGGGCCATCACTGGGACCGTCCATCTGAGACAGGGGATGCCCATTCCGCCATCTTTCACGCGAGCGTGAAAAGCACTCGAAGGGACATCGTGAGGCAGGTGGAACAACTCCCTGACAAACCTGCGCACCTTCAAATCTATCTTCTTCAGGTGACCCGCATAGAAGCGTCCCAAGACAAGTTGGTGATAGTACCTCGGCAGTAGCATGTTCCGCAAACAGAAATATTTCTGCTGCGGCTTCAGTGGGGCACGTTTGAGGACCAGAAGGTCCTCACCCACAGGGGGATTCGAAAAGATCCGCCCATTAGGTGTAAGTGCTACTCCGAGGTACTTGAAGGACTCATCCCACCCCAAAGATCTTAGAGGGGTGGCACCAACAAAGAACTTTTGCTCGCTGTCAAAAATGACTTTCTTGGCTTTCTTATTAGACAGCCATGTGAAAGTGAAGGACTTGTCGCAATTTATCTCGAGCCCTGTGGATGGAAAAAGGGCGTTTAGGATGTTGAGAAGTTCTTGCAGACAGTTGGTGTCCCGAGCCAACAAGAGGATATCGTCTGCATATGCTATATGGGAAATACGAGTGCCCTCCCTCAGGACCGCACCAAGACGGACCGGGAGAGCTCTCAAAATAAAATCAAGAACGATCAGAAAAATTGTTGAAGAGAGAGGGTCGCCTTGGCGAACACCTCTCTCGGGACTGATGGGCTGTGAGACATTTCCATCAAAGATGAGAAATGTTCTTGCATGACTGTAAATAAATATAATATAGTTAAGAAATGGCTCGGGGACACCCAACCGCTGAAGAGCAGAGTAAATTGCAGTAAATGATATGGAATCAAAGGCCTTCCTGAGGTCGATGAAGGCAGCAGATAAGGAATCGAATTTTGTTTTAAAATGCAGGAAGACGGATTCGAGTTCATCGACGGCACGACCAATGCCGTCCGCCGATTGGAACCCGAACTGCTGGTTGGAAAAAGGAATGTGTGCCATGAATCTATTGTTTAGGATTCTATGGAAATGCCTCAGGAAGACCGATGAAATGGAGATGGGCCGTAAATCGGCAGGAGCCGCAGCACCCTTCTTCTTCGGTATGAAAACGGTCTTCGAGTCCAGGACGAATTGGGGAACCCTTCCCGCCCTGGACCACAACCAACCCCGAGACAAACATTAACCCCTTAATTCTCGCTCCCGTCAATATCACGGGCTGAGGTATCGTTCGTTATTTCTCGCTCCCGTCATATTTCCTGGCTGGAGATTTATTGCTGGAAAAAACTTCTGAAACTAGAAAAATTTAACTGGCATTTCGGTGTGAAGTCTTTGAATATTGCCGTCTGGGTTTGGCTTTTGCGCTGACTGTAATGTTGGGCTTTGTACTGCATGTTTCGAAATGTGTAACACTCGAAAAATTATTAATAATAAAAGTTTAATGTATATATATTATTTCAAATATTATTTGTAAAAATGTGTGTGATGATGATAAATAAAGATCTAAGATGTGAAAAATAAAGGTTTTATTCGCATTAATTTGTACGGTGCAAAACAAACATTAAGACACCGAATTCTCGCATGATGGATTTTCTACAAATATGTTTTTGTTTTATAACATCTTTTTTTTTTGGACTTAAAAAAAAAATGCATATTTTATTTAAAAATCTTATAATTATTCCATTCCTGTAATAAAATAAAATAGGTACTTTTTTGATGGTTTTTCCAAATACTAAGCGACCGTGAAGGGGTTAAGCTGGAAGAAGCAACGAACGTCCGATGGCTTCAACGGTCCCGAGCCCACCTCTTTTCCCTTTTGGATGTATCTAATTTAATGAATTTCGTATTCAAATTTATCCGATGACGACTTTTCAATTTTTTAAAATCAAAATTTTATTTACTTTTTGTCCGTTAAGGACAAGTGTCAGAAAGTTATCAGTGTTGAAAAGAAAGTGAAAGTACCTAGTGAAGGTACGTGGATCGCCGCGCTTCTCCGGATACTCGGGTACCCTGTCATTAAAGGATGAATGTTCTGTCCCTACACCAACTTGGTTATAGACCAAAACATCAATTACCAAAAGTTAACGGAAAATTTTCCGCTTTCACTCAATTCAAAAGGAACATTTCTATTTGCCTGTTTTGGGGGGAACATTTGCATATTTTAAAATTCAACAAGAAAAGATAAAAAAGAAATTTTCCGTTTTTTCTGGGAATTTTTTACGACTTCCTATAACGCTAGAACGAAATACAGAAATCTATAAAAAGACAAAACTTCACGTAGAATTCACCCATATATATATATATATATATATCTTCTTCCTCTTCTTTTTCTTTTATGCTTTAGTGTTCAGATTTTGAAATATTTTAGTCATTTTTATATATTATCAAAATTGTCAGTCTTGGATAATAATGAGCATTGTATTAAACAACATGAGACAAATTTATAACATGTTACTACACATCTTTAATGTCATTATTAACAGTCTACAACATACATAACATTTCACAGATATGTAATATCATGATACTTTAAGCAGAGGAATTTTTAGTAACATTACACTTGTAAAAATGCATACTTTAATCACAAACAAATAATTTCTTACATAAAAATTATCATAACAAATATTTAAAAAAAAGTCGTATCCTATAATACGCTTAAACGCTGTAAAACTATATTAACAATAAATTTGTTCACTTGACAGCGGCTAAATTTATAATTTTTCTGAGGGACTTTAAAATCGTAATGAAAAGTACAAAAATAATTAATGAAATCTTTAAAAGCTTTCCTTAAGAAATCCTCAATACTAAAACAACAACAAACATATAACAAACATGTTCTCTGTTAAATGAAAACAATATTAAGATTCTCAAAAAATGCTATTGAAAGTATTGCAGTATTTATAAAACTGTCTAATTGCATTCTCGGCCTTTTAAAATATTCTTTAACAAGTGGGTAAATGTGATGGCAGATCGTACAGAGGGTTTCGTTTAATTCTTTTAAAACACTTTATCCTTAAAGTAATAAATCAAACTTGTTAATTTATAAGTGTTAAATCTTTACATAAATGGCAGCACCACCTTATTTAATTTTAAAATAATAAGAAAAATATTTTTAAATCAAATAAAAAATATTCAATTAAAATTATTTAAATAAAATTAAAAAATCCAAATATTTTTAAATTCAGCAATTTCAAAAATTTAGCGCAGGTATAAATTAAATATAAAATTTTTAAAAGCAATATATTGTTTAAAAATATTTAAAAGGCTCAAATAATTCAGAAAAATCCATTTTAATATTTTCACTTTCCAAACACTCACTAGATGACGCCAAAAAAGGATTTTAACACTTATTAAAATTCGAATTGAAAAAAGGAAAAACCTTTCAATTACTGAATAATGCTTATAATGACAACCTAAAAAAAATATCCATAGAATTATATTATTATTTCAAAAAATTGCCAGTAGATGCCAGCATCAAACAATTTTTAATTCCAGATGATCTTTCTTTATCTTAAAGGATACCTTAACATTAAAAGTGAGGATTTTTTTTATATTAAATATGGATTTGGTTATAGCATCCGAAATTTTAAACATTTGTTATTAAAAGATGTGCATTTTTGTAAATATAAGTGAACAATTCTCCGGATTCTTTTAAATTGAAATTCCAGATTATTTCTGTCCAAAAAATAAAAGATATTATAAAAATTACATTTACGGAAAAAAAAATAAAATGAGCTTTAAAAATGAACAAAAAAGTGAATTTCCGTTTAATTAAATCCATCTGAAAATTAAGTGTAATAATAAAAACAGTATTTTAAAGTTCCTCCTGGCAAATTCGAAACCACAATCTACTGTGTGGGAGACGTGCGCTTTACCTCGGCGCAATCGGTCTTCTGTGATATTTTTTGAATTTAAGATTATGCTTTGAAAAAAAAAAGGGGGGGGGGGAAAGGCTTTTTCAAAATTTTATGATTTTGGATATGACAGGGAGTATTCAGCTCTATTAAAAAAAAGAAAAAAAGAAAGAAAAACAAGTCTGTAACTTAAATAGCCCCGAAGTACGAGCGCTGTGACGGACAGACAACGAAGCGAGATTATAAGGGTTTCGTGAGATGGACGAAACCCTAAAAATGAAAATAGTTTTAAATATAAATATTACAATACAAAACAAGAAATAAATTTTAAGATACAAAAGAAAACCAAATATTTAAAGTAAAATTTTTATTTGTAGTATTGGTTTTTCTTATGAAATTTGCAACAATTCAAAAAACTTCTATTAACTTATAAAAATTTCTAAGGCTTCTTTTTGAACAACAGATTTTAAGAGGATTTAATTACATAATTTTTATTTTATTATATTTTTAATAAAATAAGTTTATTTTGATAATATAAAATTTTACTCTACATGATATGTGTCAGAAATTCTTAAAAACATGATGTATCTATTACTGATTAATCAAAACTTTCACGATTTAAAAGGATATTTTTTAATTCAAATATTATGAACACTCAAATTATAATTGTTGTTATTTAGTCATAAATATTGTGCTTTAATGTTACTTAATATAATCGAGATATATGTTGATAAATATTTGAAATATATAAAAAAACTTAAATTAATGTATTATTTAAAAAATAATTTTATTTGCCTATACTTTATGGTAAATTTTCATTCAAAAAAAAAAAATAATAATAATAATTGAGATGTTTCAACTTAAGTCTTTTGTATATATACTAATATTAAATAAATTAATTTCATTTTTAGAGGAACATATATTCATTTTTCAAATGTATATAAAGTTAGTTTTATCCCAATAAAAGACGATGTTTCAACTTAAGTCTTTTATATATATATATACTAATATTAAATTTATTAATTTAATTTTTAGAGGAATATATATTCTTTTTTCAAACGTATATAAAGTTAGTTTTATCCCAATAAAAGACGATCTGCATTTATTTACATACATTATCAATTCAAATGTAAGACAGAGGCAACAATGTCAATTAAAATCATTTTCAACATTTTTTTTCTTTGTACTAAATATCCGCTTTTGTATACAAAAAGGAAAAAATGAAAACTTAAAAAAAACTCCCCCCCCCCCAAAAAAAAAAAAAAAAAACGCAGATAAGGATAATATTGAACGAAATTAACTCATAGCATATTTTATCAAGCTGATGAAAATAAAGATATGAAAATAACGTTGTATTATTTCTTATTTTTTATTTGCTTTTACACATTTTATCAACACAAACGAAAAAAAATATTAGGTTTGACATAACAGACATTGTAAATGACAGAACGTCAAATAGAATATTTGCAAAAATGTCAATCAGTATTTCTGGAAATATTTGTTTACATTGATCAAAATGCCACACCGTTTTAAAGTAAAATATCACTAATTTAAAGTAGCAACTCAAAACTGCTGAAAAACAGTGTTAACAATAGTTTTGTGCGAAAGCATTTAACATTTGTTTCCATCATGCCAAATAAAACGAGAATGTGAAAGGTCAGTTGGTGTAAATATAAACGCAGAGTCAACGATCGATAGTAGCGCTCAAGTGATCATTGAGAAAACCAATAGATAAAGGAACTCCTGCCTTTCTATCATCCAGAAGTGAATATGCTCCTATCTCCCTTGTGCTACAATTGGTACTGTGTTTATTAAAACAATCTCGTAAGGCTGAAAAACTTCTCAATAGAAATTTATAAGCTTCATTATTTTTTGCTGAATTAAGATATAAACTAATGAAAATTCTTTTTTGATATGTTTCATCATCAATGATATAAATTGTTGATGAATTACTTACTGGTATTTGCACTTTCACATTTCTAATCTCCTGCGTTATGCTGTTTACCACATCTTTTTTTTTCTTCAGTATGGGCTTGTGTATTGTAAAAAATATTTCTATCTATCTTATTTCTGAAGAGATAACAGACAACAATTTTCACTATTAAATGAATGCTTTAGCTTCATTCTAGACAACTCTACCACGAGCCACAGACATTTCGTATAGGAATATTCATCTTGTTTAATTGAAAAATTTGATTTAATTGTCTATGATTAAATCAGACGAATATTACTTTAAGAAATTATAGGTACGACTAAGGCACGCGGATGAGTTATTGGAAACCAGTGTTCTAGATATAAGGTGCCAAAAACTGGCAAACACTTTCCCAAAAGAGTTATGGTGATGGCTAATATTTTTGTGAAAGTACATCAACGAATACTTTTTCAAAATGTTTAATCAGATCTTCAAATATTATTGGAAAAAGATTACGCCATACCTATGAATAAATGCTCTAATCTAAACAAGTTTTGTTCAGCTTAGAAGATGTAAAAGTGATCAAGAAAATCGCTTAAGGAAAAGAAAAAAAGGATGACTGATCGGAAAGGAAACAAAACAAATGAAAAATCAGAAAATCAAAAGAAGCAGTAAAAAGAAAACGGAAGTAATCACCAGATCTATGAAGAGAACGGCGAAACTGCCATCACCTTAGATGCTTTTGTGCTGAACTAGAACATCTAATTAGTTGCTGAACGAAAAGAGGAAGAAAAAACAAAAATAAGACTGTTATATATGCAATAAAGTCCATTCTATAATTTCTTTAGTTAAAATAATGTTCTCAAGCAGTTTCAAAATACATATTTTTTTATATGAGGTCTTCCCAAAATAATATTGAAAGTTACAGAAGACGCCCGAGAGGTTAGTGCAGTGGAAAAAAGTTCGAAACCTTGAAAACGGTCCGCTAAATATGATCTAACCCGTGGGAAAACTGTATTGGCCACATTGATGCAACTAGACTTATGTCCAAGAGAGAATTCTATGCCATGCCAGATTTAGAAATGCTCAGTTGGTTCTAATATACTCTGTTTTATAAAGCATTTTTAAAACCAATTGCTGATTTTAAAAAGGTAAAGTGCAATGATTATAGAATGTAAGTTTTTTTCTAAACCAATTCGTTTCCAATGAGTTTGGTAGAGCATTTTTATAACTGAGATCATCGACGGACCACCTTCACAATGAGCTTCCAGTGCAAACATTTTACAAGGATAAAACCACTCTAGATCTCTAGTTCTGAAAAGCAAGTGATGGGCTCATCCTATCGGAACCAGTCGACTTAGTGTTTGTACAAATTAGAATAAAACAAAACCAATATGTTGCTGATTGTAATGTCTGTGAGTCACAGAGAACTCGCAAAAATCAAATCAACCAAACCTAAACATGGGTGGTAACCAAAAGTGGCCCAAAGAGGGCTACTAAAAATTAGACTTCCAGTTCCGATGAAGAATACTATGAACTCAAACTTGATGATAGGAACATCGACCCGAATAATTCATCAAGAGATTGCGCTGATGACTCCATTGCTACCTGTAACTTTTGTGAAGGAATTTGCTAAAGCAGGAGAAAAATTGTGGATGCACCAGTTTTAGTGCCAAATGTAGGCTCACACAGAATGAACTAGGGTGGAAAAAGGCTGTGTATATGTGCGATTACCGTAAAAAAAGTTAAAAGGTAGCATTTTCACGATTGTTGATTATTTGTTTTAATACTTTGTAATTTTAAAGAAACGCTATGGGTGAACTCTATTTAGATCACCATTTGAAAAAATACTGTTTTTGCAACTTTTGCAATTAAATTTAATGTAATATACACATAATATTGTAAGCATTTTTTACCTTCTTATATTGATTCTTATATGATTTATGTTGTGTTATTAATATTTTGAAAATAATGAGCAAATAGCTTGTCTACCAAAAATTTAAATATATATTCCGCATTTAGACATTTTCCTTTATACCTTATAAATAAGAAAATTTAGCCATTACTGAAAAGTGTGTCAATTTGTTTTCCTTATCTATACTGGCCCTTTACGACATATATAAATGTCTCTTCTGTATTTTTTTAGCATTTTTACTGTTTTTGAATCCTCTGATGAAATTACTTTTAATCGCTTTAAAAAATTGCGGATTTTTTTTTTTTTTTTTTTTTTTTTTTCATATTGTAGAAACTTTTATGAAACTTCCATTTATCATAGTGATTTCTCTCAAATCTGGAAATTGAATTCATTGAATTCTTTTTCAGGATAACTTCTAAAGAGAGGGGGAATATTTCACTGTAAAAAAAAAAGGACTAAAAAACGGAGATTCTACTGGCAATCGAGAAGCCAGTACTATTTCCGTGTTTTTACGGAAATTTTTCCCGAAAAATTACAGTAAAATTTCCGTTTTTCTGGAATTTACGAGGGAACATTTCCTTTAACGTACGGAAATAGTGCTGGCGTCTCGATTGTCAGAAAAATTTCCATTTTTTAGTCCGTTTTTTTTTTTTTTTTTTTTTTTTTTTTTTTTTTTTTTTTTTTTTTACAGTGTTCTGCAATTGTCGATACTAAGTGCATTTAATTTTTGTAGGTTATTTATTATATTTGGAGTTTTTGAATATTTTTAAAACGCATTAAATGACTGGCATTGCAAATAACGAAATGATGCATTTGTTGTCAACATTTATAAAAATTGATGAATTTTTAAGAATTCGATTTATCTGTAGTTCTTCCTGGAATCTATTTTAATGAATGATACATTGATCTTAATAAGTGAAGATTTAGTGAATGATTATGTCAGAATTTAAGCTATGTGCATTTGAATACCTTTTAAGCAAAAATACATAATTTTTAGATAGAAAACTATATACAACCATTACATTTAAAAGCATTACGTAGTAATGTTCATTTCTTTCATTGCTTTGAGCTGCCTCTAAATACAAACACTTATGTGTGGGGTTGTTAATTAAAAAAGCATCATAAAAGTTCAAAAATAAAATGTTTGATTTTCTGAAATGATTTGAAAAGTTTTTTTTAAACATGACATTGAAACAAACATTATACAATAATCATTTTTTCCCCATTTCAATACATTTTTTTCACATTTGTACATATAAATTTAATAAATCCTTTTCGCATAAAAAAATAATTATTCAAGTTGAAACATACAAGTATTATGAATTTAAAATTATAACACACGTGGTTTAATAAAACATAAATTATTGAAATGTCACTATGATTCATTTTGAATTTTTTCATTTTGTTTATTGTTCTCTCCATTTGGTGATTCTGGTGGGTTTATGGTTTCAACCATTGATTTCTTCATTATGTAAGCCATGTAGCGGAATAATTGAATCCAAGCTTCTTCTATTTCGTCAGACCAATGCTCTTCCATTGAAGGCTTGACTGCATATACAAACTGAGGTCCTATCAGCTGTAAAAGAAACACGATGAAAAAGATATATATAATTTAGGAAATAATTATCTTAAGGTAATCTGTGTGCCTTTAAAAAGTCAGTTTCGATCAAAATTTAAATTTTCTGTTTTTTAAATTAATACAAAATTTCGATATTGTAGATTTTGGAGCTTTTTAAACATTTATCTTTCTAACAAACTTTAAAAAACTAAGTTAGAAGTTGTTTTATGATTTTTCTCAAAAGTGATTTTTTTTTTTTTTTTTTTTTTTTTTTTTTTTTGTAAAATTGTGTTGAAAAAATTGCCACAATTCTATACATAATAGTTCAATTACCACAAAATTTATATATTATGTTTGAAATGTATATTCAAAAGAAGTAGACTATTTTTATGCTGAATTATTGAAAGGTGTATGAGTTACGCAGCATGATTGTTTTTCCTAATTTTTCAGCGTTCTTTTTCTTTTTATACCTGTAACTTTTAAAATATTCATATTATTGTCATAAAAATAGTCTGTTTTACTATATAATAGTATAATATTTATTATGGAATGCATAAATATATTTATATTTACCGTATATTTCCATGTATAAGCCGATTCGTAAATAGCCGAGTATACGACTTTCCCGCGAAAAATTGTCCAAAATCGGAAACCAGTGTATAAGCTAATGTTAAAAAAACGTGACGAAATAGTCAGCGAATGAAAACTTAGCACTTTTTTTTGCTTAGCTAATAAAAAATGCGCTCTGTGAAATTATTGATATCTCCTATAGATCTTCGGTAGATCCCCGGTGACCTCACGTCTATTCTTCAACACTCGGACGTTTTTTCTAAATGAGTCATTTACAGGCAGGTTCCGTTCTAAATGGGCTGAATGGATGTCACCTGGGGATGCAGGTGTGACAAATGGAGGTTAAAAAATGTTGACATCGTTGGTATCTGTGAGTGGGTGAAATGAGCTTGTCTTAAACTACCAAAAAAAAGTGATCGTTCGATCTTTGCAAAAATGTTGCATCAGTAATGAAATGGATGGCACTGAGGATGATGCCATTTTTAAAAAAATAGCGATGAACTGGATACTGATGATATTCATCCTGATGTACCAATGAGAGGAAGTAATTTTAAGGAGCTGCTTGAAGATTTTAATGACTTGGACAGTAAAAGATGATTGGCAACTTGTTTCATTATAAAAGAATGAAGTATTAAATTATTTTAAGAAATTTGAAAGTATTTTTTAAATTATTTTTTTAATATTTACCATCCTTTTTATTTTCATCAAATTTTGAAATTGTCTTACACTCGTGTATAAGCCGACCCTCTACTTTCGAGCCAAACAAATGTCCAAAAATTCTCGGCTCATACACGGAAATATACGGTAATAATTTTAAATTAAAATAGCTTTATGAAAATAACAATTTTTCTGTTAATTTTTTATTATTAAAAATTTAAGTTTGCATGTCTAAGTCACATTTTTTATGACATTTTGAATAATAAATAGCAGTTTTAAACTTAAAATTTTCAAAAATTCGAAACCTTTTTATCGAAAGCATACAGATATCTTATAATATATATATGAGAGTCATATAATTTTTTTTATAAGTTTTAATGTGTCATATTGCGTGCAATATCGTTTGAGAAATGAATATTTCAAAGACCAAAAAAAAAAAATCTTCATATTTTCGTTTAACTGAGTTTAAGGGGCTTGCACCTTTTAAACGCGACAAAAATTAACGACAAAATTAAAAGTTTGAATTTGTCTATCTTCAATTTTTTTTTTTTATGTATAAACATGAGATTTTGGATATTGATTAAACATATTCTGCTTTGTAATATGCTACCATTAGAAAATTTTCAGCCTTTTACAGAATTTGTGTATTGTTGAAATCAAAATAGCTGTTATTTTTTTTATTTTTATTTATTTATTTATTTATTTTTTTTACTCCATAAGTCATTGCACGCATGATATCTTGAAAAAGTATGTATGGATTGTCATTAAATTTGGTAAAGATACTAAACAAATATGTGTTTTTAAAATGATCTACTTTTAAGTATTTACAATGGTAATAATTTTAGTTATGACTATTTTTATTCATTAAAAATGTATTTTTTTTTTTTTTTTTTTTTTTTTTTTTTTTTTTTTTTTTTTACAAAAATACATTTTTTATATAGTTAATGAAATAATTTTGGCTTAAGAGAAGATCATTTTAAACACACATATTTGTTTAGTATCTTTACCCAATTTCATGACAATCCATAGATACTTTCTCACGATATCATGCGCGCAATGACTTATGGAGTAAAAAAAAGAGCTTTTTTTATTTCAACAACACACAAATTCTGTGAAAGTCTAATAAATTTCGAATGGTAGCATATTACAAAGTATAATCTGTTTAATCAACAATAAAATTTTTTTGTTTATACTCAAAAAGGTTTTGAAGATAGTCTGATTCAAACTTTGAATATTTTTGTTCATTTTCGTCACGTTTAAGAGGTACAAGAACCCTTAAGAATTATTGCTCTTTAGACAATATTTTTTTAAAAACTATTATAAACCTCAATAGAGAAAATTAAATCTTAATAATATCAGGAAATAGAAAAAAAAACAGTCTAGAAACATGCATTTAAAGAAGGTAAGTGCCAATTATTAATGATCAAACAATAAGTTTGCTACATAAAAGGTATATCAAGCGTGATTTAATGAAAGAAATCGAAGACAAGAAAATATATTATTAAAAAAATCCAATCTCATCTTCTATATATTTCGAAAAATGTTTTTGCGATAAAGAACGTTCACAATGTACATAATTTTTTAAAACGCTTTTGGCCTATTTTTTAAAAGTGTTTACCAATACAATTTTTTTTAAAACCTTGAGTAGATTTTTTCTGAACCATCTTCAGATGTATATAGAATAGTTTCCCAGTTTTCCAGTTTTTATTCCATAATCATAAAAGTTCTATTGCATACTTTTCGATGAATATTAAATAATAATAATAATAATAATTCTGCGAAAAACATCTAAATTTCATTATTACAGAAATAAATCTTGTAAACACAGAAAAAATAATTAATATATATACCGGCAAATGCGGCCGGTGCAGATGTTCCACGCAAATTTTATTAAAGTTACACAATACTGCATTGAATATAGGAGAAATCGGTTTATATCGAAGAGGAAAACAATAAGGGGAATTCCAATGACCTTCAGTAAGTTTCCGTGTCACATTTGAGAATTATTTAAGGTATATATCATGTTGGTCATGGAACTTGCGTGTGTATAATTGCTGAAAGGTTTTTGGGCCTCCAAATATATCTGGATACTGTTTTTTGGATTTCATAAACTTTGATTCGTATTGTGTCATTTATCATGTCATTCACAGTCTCATTAACAATCAAAGCACATATCTAAGGTGTCACGAATATATCGTAATTTGAGAATAATGTCATAAAAAATCAAAAAAAGTTACAAATTCTACTTGTTCAACTCTAGTTTCTCAGGTAAAAGGAGCAGGAGAAACTATTTTAATTCTCGTGAAAATGTATGAATAATATAGATAATCGCTTAATATTCGTTCATTGTTTTATTTATTATTTTATATAAGGAATTCTAAAAAATACAAATGAAACGCAACTATTAAAACTGTTAAAATTACAGTGAAAAAAATTCTTAGAAAATATATTTGATACCAAAATATATTTGGTAAAAAATGTTTATGTTTTTAAAACATGTGAAATCGAATGATTTCCGACGATTTTGGTATCATTCGTTTAATCTTTAAAATTGATAACAATCCAGCAATGATGAACCTTTAATTATTTTTCGCATCATGCAGTTTAAATAGAGACTACTACAGCATTCCTGAATATTCTTTAGTAGTACATCATTGGGATAGTAATATTTGCTCTATAGTCGAAACAAAATTAGTAGGATCAGCTTTATCTGTAACACCTAGAGTTCAAATCTACTGACATTGAAAGGTAGTTCAGTGTCATATTGCCAGTAAATAATTACTCTATTAAAATAAAACTAACATTTATTAGCGTAAAAATTAATATTTAAAGCTTTATTTGAAGCGATACGTCTAAGAATCTAGATGTCAAGAAGACAATTGCTTCATTTCCTTTTAAAGTAAAACAGTTCAAACAGCACATGCAGTGGTTAAATAGTACTTTTACAAATTAGCTTGAACAATCATAGAACAGTTATTAACTAATAATATGTGATGAAAATTTAGTTTTAAAATGCTAATTAATATTTTAATATATAATAGGTACTAATCATACATTTATATATATATGTGGGAAATTTCGAAAGTAACACCTACATTCAGACTGAATGTTCTCGACGCTGCACTCCGCTTTGAGATTAAAAAGGTAACGAAGCTGCGTGAAGTGGAAACGGAGGAAAAATAAATAGAACGCAGAAAGAATTCGACGGCGGCTGTTGTTAAAAAGAACAGAATATTTCGACGGTATAAAATAGAAGATTTAAAAGACGTATGAAAATCTTAGAAAATATTCGACGATGTTAAGTAAATAAAGCCGAAGATTGTTGCTTTTAAGCTAAATATCGATTGTGAAAAGTGCTACTAACTGTATTTTGTTTTGTCTTCATCATAATAAAAGTCAGTGTTCGTCTTAGAAATGAGTTATGATTTATGAATAGAAGTCTCAACTCACAAAGTGGTGTCAGAAGTGACAGTTAACCCACCAATATTATTCATTTGTCAGAATTATTCATTTTACAGATTCAAGCAGGACATTATTCTTAGCGGTGCATACATTGTACGTAATAAATCTTTTTATTTCATGATGAAATTGGTTCAGATTCCTGAACTGGAACTTGCGATTAAAAATGAAAAAACGAGCAAAATAAAACTTTTGCACAAATTTCTGTTTGATGCAGAAGGTGACAGATCCAATAGAAAAAGAATAAGATACTTTTCTGGTTTTGGTTATCAAACCGATAGTTCCGAATTTAAAAATAAGATAACAAAAATTCAAGCGGATTTTCTCTAAATGATTTAATTACAGTTTGTAATTTACTTTGTACTTCGAATGAAGGATCTTTAGTTGATCTTACGACGCGATTAGTTACCTATTTATCAGATTTAAGCTTACTACAAGCTAATGTTCAGAATGACAGCGATACAGATTCGGAACCCGAAATACCTTTAAATAATAATTCAGCAAGTAATGACATGGAATCATCAAATTTTGATAAAAACAAACAATTTCCAGTTCAAAGTTTTGTGCCATCATCTATTAGTTTTACTGATTTTGAAAGTATTGTGCCTCCTTTTGACGGAAGTTGTTTTCAAGATATAAATGTTTTGCTCAGAAATTTTCACAATGTTACTAGTATGTTTAACTTATCTGACTTTCATAAATTCCTATTTTGTAAAAGATCCTTACGAGGAAAAGCTCAGTTGTTCGTAGAGACAGAATTTCATATTAATTCATCTAACAAACTTAGACAACCCTTAATTTCAGAATTCAGTACCACTTATAATTCTGCCGATTTACATGATATATTAAATAAACGAAAACTGCAAGAAAATCAATCAATTGAAGAATATTTTCTTGTTATGAAACAATTATGTTCGCGCGGTAACATCAAGAATTCCGCATTAATGCAATATATCATAAATGGTATATCCGACCATCTTTTTAGAAAATCAAAGTTATATGGATGCCAATCCATTGTAGAATTCAAACAAAAGCTCAAAATTTATGACAAAATTCGACATGACTATGAGAACACTAAATTTCGCAATGTCAAACCTGAAATGCCAGTGAAACAGAAATCCTTTCGACCGAAATCTGATCTTTTTTGCTTTAATTGTGGTTTGTCAAATCATAAAAGTAGCCAATGCTGACATAAAGACAAAGGCCTTCGTTGTTTTAATTGCTCGAATTTTGGCCATAAATCGGCTCAATGTGATCAGCCAAGGAGGCCTAGATTTAAGTCAGAACCCTCAAAGTGTTTCTACAGTTATATCGAACACTTTCATGACCAAACAAGTCATTATTTCGTCTGTAAATGTTACATCATTGGTAAATTCTGGCAGTGAAAGAAGTTTGCTGAAGGAAAGTATTTACCGCAAACTCCCTACAATCTCGAACCTTGAACATTCAACCATCACATTAACTGGATTAGGAAATTCTATAATCAAACCCCTGGGTTTTTTATCCACGGACATTATGATAGATGATTTTAATTATACAACTAATGTTTATGTAGTCCCTGATTATTCCATATCTTTTGATCTTATTATTAGTACAGATGTTATACAACAAAGTATTTTAACATTAAATTAATAATAAATATATATATATGTTTCAATTTATTGTTTCAATTTATTATTAGTGCTTTTCAGTATCAATTTACATGTGAAAAATTGAATTGAACTGTATTTACATTTAGTCATATTTAAGACCTCGTTATTTATTAAAATGGATATGGTCCTCAACAAACTAATGGAAAATTTTTAAATTTAAAATCTTTAAAAACGATATATTTTTTGCCCTTTTGATGAAAATAAAGCAGCAAAGACAAAGAGTGTTTCAAATTTTCTTGGGTGTCAGGAGGTTATAGAAAAGAATTTAAAAATATACAAAATTTTATTGAAGAACTTGGCCACTTTTGTACATTCTTTGACACATCTTCATTACTTTCAGAAACTGTCTAGGAAACAGCTAACAATAGAAACAGTGCCGTGAATATCATTCAAAACGAAACAAATAATAAAACTCCACAAATTTAATGCATATGCAGTTTGTATTTCGAAAACTGACTTTTGATACTTTCTTTACGAATTACAGGTTTGAAACATTTTATCCGCTTTCCTTAGACATTTCCAGTTTTATCAATAAACTTTTCAAGAATTTATGTTTCTTAGAAAGTCGTTTCGGAAGCAGATATTAAGCTTTTCATCTTACAGCCATGTAATGATATCATTAAGCAGAAGTGTCCTACTTATTGCTGAAATAGACATTTTCTGTCACAAGTTGAACACTGAATAAAATTTAAAAAGTCAATTTACATAATGAAATAGTTTTGTTACAGAGTGTCTTGTTTACCAGAATTTATTACTAAAAAATGAGAATTTGATAGTTCCTATTATTAACAACATACATAAAAATGAAATAGAAAATTATAAACTTTGACCGCTTTTTATAAATATGTATTTGCACGTTTGTATCTACGTAATGTGTAATAAATTTTTGCTTGTTTTAAATATGTAGGCAAAGTGTTGATATATTATATATGCTAAATTAGTTGATTAAATATATATGCAATGTGGGCGGTAGCAACATCTGCTACCACTGCGGAATCCCGGCTTCGAATTTTCGGGTAAGACATGGATGTAATCGTGTGTCCATCTGCAGTTATATAAATATGTAATGAAAAAAGAAACAAAATTGTTGTGGTTTGTTGTTGTTTTTTGTATAATAAGGATAATTTGAGGCGAAAGCCATATTTCCTATAGGACTCAAATAGTGTTGCCAGATTAGGTACTTTTTTAATTCAGACTATTTGACTGTCACCAGTTTTTTAAATTAGTATAATTCACCTTATTTTTCAGAATTTTTAATCTATTTTTAAATAGGCCGAATATTTCTATTTCAAAAAACCGGTGGCAATCGACAATCTGGGGACAAAAATGTCCCCAGTCTGGCAACACTGCCCCAAAGCAATCTCAATGTCCAATTCAGTATCTTTATAACTAAAAAGAGGTATTAGATTATTGAATCGATTATTGAATACTTACTGTGGTAATGGAAACAAAATTAATAAAAATACTTATATAGTATCTTATTTGGATTGTTATAAAATAGTAAATAGTTCCGAGAGTGTCAAGCAGAGAAGAAACCTGCACTGCATATTGTGCCAATTAGGATATCCACATGTTTATGGTATGTAACTTTGCACATGCATTAGTCGGATTTAGAACAAAAATTAGTATATCATTTTCATATTTTAGAACTTTATAAGCTTTTTTATCTGAAAATTATATTAGTATACATATATCGTTATTTTAAATTCCATGGTTACATGTATGTAATTATAAAACAAAATGTCATAAGCATAACTGCGATAAGAAAAACTTACATCTACGTATTCAATCTTAGCACCATACATCACATGATGTTTTCCTAATTCTCTAAGGAGGTTTTCTGACTTTTCTGGTTCATCCAATCTAGCCACCACTTTTTGGACAAAACCCATCACTCGTAAGCCGTGGGCTCGCAATTCTTTACTGTGTCGAAGCTCCTCTTTTGAAAGCCCTTTGAAAGGCATGAATACATCTTGAACATCTGGATGTGTTTCAAATAAGCTGCAAAAGACAAAAGATTCACAATCAATATTGCACGTAATAAGTACGATCGATACCGTAATTGAATGAATATAACTACGGATTCTTGTTAAATTCGTTTTGTTTAAGTTACATTTAAGAATTAAAACTTGTTAAGGATGTTCTCAAATCCAAACGTGCAACTTTATGACATCAGTTTTAATTCATTTTTGTTCGGAAACGCATGAAATTGGTAAGTGTTGTTATTCAGAAACTATGTGACCGAAAGACATTTTACCATTTTTTGGTAAACACACAAATCTTTCCGAAAATACTGTAAAAGTTGCCGTTTTGAACAGAATTTCAGTTTTTAGGTAGAAAAACAGTCACAAGAAGGAGAAAACCCCAAAATCACTTATAACTCGATAAATAACTCATTGATCAAAAAATAGAAAACTCACTTTGATTCCAAATCGCTTCAGTAGTCAGTCTTGCCAATTTTGTGCCTTTATGTTACAAAATGTGTAAAATTTTAAAAATTACGGCATTTGAAACGGTACGAACTTGCATAACAGCACATGAAATTACAGAAAATGACCAGAAAAGTGTTGTACATCTTGAAATTTTTTTGTTTAATTTAAAAAATGAACAAAAACCCAACATAAATTTACTAATTTTTAAAAATAAATATCAATTTTCAAAATCGATTTATTTCTTCTACAGTTTCTTAAGTAACAAATTAGTATTTATTAGTATACTGTATAAATTGCATGTATACAGTAATAAATAAACATTTTTTTTTTTTTTTTTACATTAACCCGCATTTATTGTTTTCCCACATTCATCGTTTTTCTTTCCACGTACCCCTTGATAAACGATTGACCAAGGTTCTACTGTATTAATAATATATAGTAACGCATTTATTACTGATTTAGAAAGTATCGTCTTTCTTCACTTTTCATTTATGAAATGTTTATTGAATTGAATTGACCCAGTGTTTTATTTTATAAATATGATTTAATTTTAGGGGTAACGAGATTTCGCAACAATACAGGGTATCAATAAAAGACTGTCCCATTTATAAATCTTAATAGTATCAACTGTAAACGTTGCGAAGTGTTGGTTCAATGTCACAAATAAAGAGTAACTCAAACGGTTTTAGATAGCGCATGTGCAAGTACTGCGTTGTGTATTTCTCGCTTGCGATGCCACGTACGCAAAATGGGGGCTCCTGAGCTCAAAACATTATTGCTGGTTGAAGACTTAAAAGTCGTTAAAGCCATGCGATTTTTGTTCTTTTGGCTTTACAAAAGATCGGGTCTACTTTCCGCCGCTACCTAATGATTTGACACAGTCTAGACACAAAATTGAAGAGGCTAAAGCTTCCAGCTTCCATTACTCTGGACTTGTTAAATGAAGTGTGAAAAGAAATGACTTTAGGTTGGATGTGTGCAGTATAACGAAAGGTGCACATATTTAATATTTGTAAGAAAAACTAGATTAGTTTACCTTCAATTAGATTTATGATTTGTTCTAAATTGTCTAAATTAAGCTGTTATACTAAAGAAACTGGGACATTCTTTTGAGGATATCCAGTATAAATCATTTACATGCATATGTACAATAAAAGGCAAAAAAAAAGCTAACAAATTGGTCCGTTCTATTATGTTCTGAAATATATTAAGAAAATTTTAATTTAAATATCATAATGCATTGTCAATCCATTCTGTGAAATATATGTTAACAGGCATCAGCTCGAAGAAATAGAACTTGTAAAGTTATTTATGCATATTAGCTCTATGAACCCTATGTTTCTTGTTTATAATATATTAGTTGGATGTGCCAATACCAAAACTTTCTTCTATCTCATACATCTTAATATTTCAAAAAGTAGTTACAAATGATAATACTTCAGTATTATTACTTCAATACTGTACCAACTTTCACTTTGATATTAAATTTCTGCTTCAGTCAATTAGTAGGAGAATAGACGAGTTAATCTCGTTCATGATATTTATTAAAATCAATAGTTTTTTCTTGTACATCGGATTATGTTGTTCATTATGATTATCAGGTCTGTTGTACAATACCCGGTTTAGCAGGATGCGAAGTTCCCGTCGCTGCACAATAGAACTACGAAAAATCGGGAAAAGTATACAAAAATCCCCATTACAGCGACCCCTTCCGATGGAATATTTCGAAATTCCAGGAGAACTTGCTTGCCATAGCCAAAAATATAAATATGAAATTTGATTCATTTCATTGCATAACTTCATACACTTTACAGTGGTATAATAATGAAAATATGCACAAAAATCGCTATTACAGCGTCCCCTTCCGGCAGAATATTTATAAATGGAAGGAGGACCTGCTGGCCATAGCCGAAAACATACACAAAATACTTGGTTCAATTCTATGGATAAATGCATACACTTTTCGATAGTATAATAATGAAAATGGCATAAAATTAGCTATTCTGTATCTATAAAATTAGCCCCCTTCTGGCGGAATATTTCCGAATAGAAGATAGACCTGCTCGCCATAACCAGAAACATACACAAAAAAATTGGTTCAATTCTATACATAACTTCATACAGTTTTCGGTGGTACAACAATGAAAATGACACAAAAATCGCTATAACAGAGCTCCTTTCCGGCGGACTCTTGGCCATGGCCATAAACGTGCACAAAAAATTTGTTCAATTGTATGCATAACGTCATACATTTTAGATGGCATAAGAATGAAAATGGCATAAAAATTGATCTTACAGCGCCCCCTTCCGGTGAAACATTTCCAAATTGAAGAAGGACCTGCTGGCTACATCCGATAACATACACAAAAAAATTGGTTCAATTCTATGCATAACTTCACGCACTTTTCGGTGGTATAATAATGAAAATGACACAACAGTCGCTATTACAGCGCTCCTTTGCGGTGGACTCCTGGCCATAGCCAAAAACGTACACAGGAAATTTGGTTCACTTCTATGCATAACTTCATACAGTTTCCTATGGTACAATTGCGGCACACGGACACAAGGTCATAGACACATTTCGTATGCACAACTTATTTTTGGGTATCTCTGACTACTAAAACGTGTAAATCCGTCAAAATATGGAAGTCGAAAACCATTTCGATTGCAATGCGTAAGAAACAAAAAAGAAGAAAAATCAAATGAATATATCTAAAAGTATAATAAAAGTTATTCTAAAAACAAGATGTTTCTTTAAAAATACATAATTCTAATCAGACGGAAAAGTAAGCGAATATCCCTACACAATATGTATATTTAAAAAAAAAAAAACCGTAAAATATTTATAAAGCATCAAAAATTTATACAAAACCTTGTTAGAAATTCCACAAAGAACTGAGAACTACAGTCTTTGGAAAGATCAATAATTTACCTCAGTTATAAAGCGACAAATGTTTAAGTTGATAATTTACACGGCATGTAAATTAGTTTTTGCACACGAATGTCTACGTGACTTAAATGAAAAATTATTAATATCGAAAAATCTAGCACAAACTACTCATTTCGACAAGTTTAGCGTTTTATTGCATTTTGTTGAAGCTATTGCCAAGTATGTTTTAATAGTTCGTAATAACACAAAAACTTTTGAGAAATAAAGTATTTCATTGCATTTATTTATGTATAAATTGCCAGGCCTGTTAAGTTTATACCAGCATTTTTTTTTCATTTTTTGACTTTATTAAATTTGAAAAGATCGTAAAGGATATATGATATATTAAGTACAATTATTATATTTAAGTATTCGTAGTTATCGTGGTGTAAAATGATTTGACAACTTTATTATCAATATTGTTATATAAAATCAACAACTAAGTGAAATGAACTCTTTAAGTTAAAAAGAAAGTTCTATAAATATGAAGAATTTCTTAATTATTAAGACATTAATTATACTAGAGAAATATTAGCTGTTTCTTAATGTAGAATTGGAATGCTGCTGTTTTAAACATACACAGCGCATACAAAAAGCTCCAGGACTGATCGCAGACAGACCATAGAATACATTGATTATATTTACATTTGATATTAAGCTTCTATGTTGTCTTCGTCCAATTCCATACAACACTTGGAACGAGTGTACAGGTCCATAAACGCCTCCTGGAACGCCTCAACTCCAACACTCTGGAGTTCTGATGCCACAACCGCTTCATTGTCATCTATAGGCACTTACCGCTGACCATTCATCTCCAATTTCAGCTTGGAAAATAAAAAGTAGTCCGGGATGGACAGGTTTTGTGAGTACGGTGGGTGGTTGATGCATACAACCTACGTTCTTGTCAAAAATGTCTGTACAAGACATTGTGAGTCGACGCGGGAGGCACCAATTTCCACTGTCAGCAAATCGGGCGTCACACACCCCATTCGTTCAACACCCGATGTAACACATATTTTTAGAATGAAACAGTTACATTAGGATGTCTGATATCATCAGCAATTGCACATTCATTGCTTCATTGCATTTTCCACATTTTTACCATAATATGGATGACCTGGTATCACATTGTCTTCGCTCGACTCTTTTCAACTTGAAACCTCGAAGATCACTCAAATACGCGCGAAAGACTCATAGCATCGACAAAATATGCAGACTTCATGGTTTTGTACGTTTCTCTGGTTGATTTTTCCATAAAAAATGATTTTCGTTTTTTTGTTTTCTTTTTCGATGACAATGGCGCACACACACGCTATACGTAAATGAATGCTACCAAGTTCACAGAAACGTAATGCAACCACTTGATACGCATAGATGGAGGTCATTCATAAGTCATTTGGCCAGTTTCGCAGATATAGCGCCATATATGTTTTTTTTTTTTTTTTTTTTTTTTTTACGAGAGGGAGTCCTGGAACGTTTTGAATGCACTGTGCACGCTGTTAAAAATTTGCTGCAAACTGTCCAACGAATCGACCATTTTTATAGAAAACTGTTAAACAACCGTAATTTAACTCTATTCAGATCAGAATATGGGCAACAATAGGGTCAGAATAGAGTTGAACTACTGTTATGGAACCATTTTCTATAAAAGCGGTCGAATGATAACGATTCTTCTAAAAATTAAGCATTTATTCTTAGAAAAATACTATTATTCTTTTAGTTATTATAGTTTTAACTCTGATAGTAATTAATTGAGTATCAATTTGTCTTTAATTTTAAAAAATAATAATAAAAGGATATATAAAAACGGAGATATCCACATTTGAGTTTGTAATATCTGTTTTTATAATTTTTCCTTTTGCATACAAATTATCAGACATTATTTTATGTTTTAAAAACAACTTTAATGCCTGAAATATATACAGGTCTGGCTTTATAAAAATATATTACAGCTTGTTATACATAAAACTTTAAAGACGTAACATTAAAAAATATATATTCATGAGTTTACATATAATATACAGTAATTACAATAATATAAATTTAAAAGGAACGTTAAAAACGCCAGAATAAGCAAACATTCAGCAGACTAGTTTCGGTAGCGTTTAGCGTACCGTCCTCAGTGCAAAGAATAACGAAAACTTGCTCATTTATAATGAGGAGAAGCGGATTCAACTGAAAAGTTCATTAACCAATGGGAGACAGGAAAATGAGGGTACCAGACAATGGGAGAATAGTATAGGTAATACCTCCAGAAATGTGATTAAAAAAGAAAACAAAAGGTAGTAATTAAGCAAAGGAGGATTTTATGAAATATTTTCAGCAATCTGGTAAAGGGGGAATAGCGAATTCACTATTAACAATATTGTCAAAATTTTTGTAGATATGAAATGTTTCAAGAAAGTTGAGTTCGTGTATAAAAGTGGGTTTAGAGATGATTTTGGCTGAATTAAAATCAAAAGAGTGTTTCATCTCCCAGCAACGTTTAGCAATTGAAGATTTATTGTTTTCCTGTTTTTGAATACATTGTTGGTGTTCTTTAATACGAAATTTTAAATCCCGTTTGGTCTGTCCAATATGGGAAAGACCGCACTGGCAATTAATACTATAGATACCCCATGAGTTGTATAACTGAATAGGATCTTTGAGTTTCGAGAGGGTAAGCTTATTCGTAGGGGTAAAAATTATTCTGAAGGTCATGCTGTCTAAGAATTTTTGCAATACGAAAGCTGGATTTAGGAAAGAAAGGTAACACAAAGGTAACTTCTGGAAAGAGAAGAAGATTGATTTGAGTTAGAGGGACGTGGTTGCTGTAGTTCACGTAAAGCAGTATCGATAAATAGAAAGGCTGTAATCTCTGTCAATCGCAATGGCTCTAATATATTGAATTTCACTATTAAGTGAGTGAGAATCAGAATAAAGATGTATTGCACGATAAATGAAAGTATAAAAGGCTGCCATTTTCTGGCTGGGAGGGTGACAAGAGCGAGCATGGGGGTAAACAAACTGCAAAACTTTTGCGATAGATCGATATAGAGAAACCGTCTATAGTACGCGTGGCCAGTGCGGTATTTCCTATATCGGACAGACCAAACGGGGTTTTAAATTTTGTGTTAAAGAACACCAACAATATATTCAAAAAATGTCAACCAATAAATCTTCAATTGCTAAACATTGCTGGGAGATGAACCACTCTTTTGAATTTAATTCAGCCAAAATCGTCTCTAAACCCACTTTTATACACGAACTTAACTTTCTTTAAGAATTTCATATCTACAAAAATTTTGACAATATTGTTAATAGTGAATTCGCTATTCCCCCTTTATCAGATTGCTGGAAATATTTCATAAAATCCTCTTTTGCTTAATTACTACCTTTTTTCACATTTCTGATGGAATTACCTATACTACTCTCCCATTGTCTGATACCCGCATTTTCCTGTTTCCCCATTGGTTAATGAACTTTTCAGTTAAATCCGCTTCTCCTCTATATAAATGACCAAAATTTTCGTTATTCTTTGCACTGAGGACGGTACACCAAACGCTACCGAAACTAGTCTGCTGAATGTTTGCTTATTCTGGCGTTTTTAACGTTGCTTTTAAATTTATATCATTCTGCGCGAAGTAGCATCTTAATAATTACATTACAATAACGTTTTCGTTCCTAAAGGAACATCCTCAGTTGATTGACTAACTACTTTCGCTTCTCTATTTATCATGTTTCAAGATCTGTAGATTCCCTCGTTTTCCCTTTATCCCTTCCTCTTTTCCCTCTTCTAGTATTTTCATTCGTTGACAGTGAAAAACAATTAGTAGTAGTATTTTTTAGAAGTACAATTGAAATCTGTACTTCTAAAACTGAAGTTTGCAATGATATGACGCACGCATCAATAGACTGTCAATGGACGAAAATACAACACAGGTTTCCAAAAATTAAGGAAAAATCACAAAAAGGGCGATATCTCGTTCAAAAATTAACCTATCCGTATGAAATTTGGAAATGTTGTTAACTAAAAGATGCTGATTAAAATTACAAAATGTAAATTAGTGACGCTGCAATCGGATTGCGTCACCTGTGCGGATCATTAAAATGTATGCTAGAGAGTACGGCTGCTGGTGCCGCTGTGATTTTGAGATTAGAAAACTGAGATAGCCAATTCATTAGTATGACCTCGATGTATATCATTTATTCGCATAACTGCGACATAGAGCTATTGTAAGATTGGATGTAGGCCAAAGTCAGACAGAGGAGGCCAAATGGCTAAATGTAAGTCCTTCTGTTGCTCATAGGCTTTGGAAACTCTTTCAAAACACTGGTTCGGCCTCCAGAAGATTCACCGAAGGACGAGCAAGATATACGACAAACACCGATAACCGATATTTGCGGTTATGTGCACGAAGGAATAGAACAGCAACCCCCTCTCTTCTTAAATCCGTCCTTGCTGCAGTCACTGGAAGGTTAGTATCAACGTCTACTGTGCATAGAAAGCTTCATGAAGGCGTTCTTTACGCGATGCGATCAGATATTTGTGTGCCGCTCACCTCATGTCTCCGGAGGAAACGTTTAAGGTGAGCACGTCAACATGTCCACTGTACGGCTGATCAATGGAGGCGTGTTCTCGTCACAAATGAGTTCCAGTTTAGCCTCCAAAGCAACAGTATGCATTTTTTGATTTGGAGAGAACAGGGAACACGCTATCATCCATCAAACATTCGTAAAAGAGATTCGTATGGAGGAGGTAGTGTCTGTGTTTGGGGTGGTATCTTTTTTGGGCGGACGTACAGACACCCATGTCTTTCCACGTGGAACTGTGGATACTCACATCTACAGAGATGACATTCTTGATGCTTATGTGCTCCCTTATGCCGATGCAATAGGTAAAGATTTCCTGTTACAGGACGATAACGCTAGACCGCACAGGGGTTCACATCGTAGAAGATTATGTTCAGTACCAAACAATTCAGCGCATGGAATGGCCAGAGCGATCACTGAACTTGAATCTCATTGAGCATATTTGGGATGCTTTAGGAAGATGTGTCTCTGCTCTCAATCCCCCTGCTCAGACCCTTGCCACGCGTACAACTACTTTACAAGAGAAATGGCTCGCACTTCCCAGCAAACTTATCGATCGCATAATTGACAGTATCACACATCGCGGTATGTGCTATATTGCTTCTAGGGGTGATCGTACACCATATTAAAGATACTTTTCCTATACCAAACTGAGACATTTATTTTGTTTATTTTATAATTGTATTCATTTCTGAAACACCACAATCGTCTAGTAATTCCTTTTAATGTTATTTTATACCTTACTATGTGTTGTAAATTGTGTTTCAGTTTTATTAAAATCTACTTGTAACATTTTGAGTAATCGCTACTTTTGTTGTTTTTCCTTAATTTTTGGAAACCAGTGTAGAAAAGGAAAAAGAGGAAAGGATAAAGGGAAAACGAGGGAATCTACAGGTCTTGAATTACGATAAATACAGAAGCGATGGCAGTTAGTCAATCAACTGAGGATGTTCCGATAGGAACGAAAACGTTATTGTAATGTATTGTAAATTATATATAAACTCATCAATATATATTTTTTAATGTTACGTCTATAAATTTTTATATATAACAAGTTATAATATATTTTTATAAAAACGGACCTGTATATATTACAGATAGGAATGCTGCTTTTAAAATATAAAATAATGTCTAATAATTGATATGCAAACGGGAAAAAAAAATGAATTTAAATATATAAAAATTTCCTCCAGAATATTCATAAAATTAAAAATAGTCAAATGCGATTTTTTAAAGTGATTCAGAAAATTAAAATAATGTGATGAATTTATTCTGAATTATTAGAGATAAAATAACTATTAAAAGTGAATAACATCATCTATTTGTTTTCAGAAAATTGAAAAATTTGTCGATAAAATGTGATTATATGCGAAAACTTTGCATATAAATTGCCATTAAACGATAAACGAGACTTCAGAAAAATGAATTTACATTTTGATGAAGAAATTTTGAAAACAAAACATTTAAAAAAATGCAGACAAAAGTAAATGTCGAAGATGAGAGTACACTATCTTCTCTTTTTATAAATTAATTGTCAATATATTGAATGTCATATTTTAAAAATACTGATAAAAAATTTATTACAATAAAACAGTAGTAACAGAAGTTTATTATAATAGTTTATTGTGAAAGGAAATAAAAGAAGTACAGACCTTACAATGTCTGGTGTCTATATTAGAAAATATTTGAACATCTGTGATTGAAATAGATATACAATATTTCAGACATGGAATATTATAGGAATCTTACATCCAAATCTTTGGAGCAAGAACATTTTGTTTTCATGTGTTTAAAATGATATTTCTCACTTTGAAATAAATTGTTTATTTTACGGGATTATTGAAATACATATTCTAACTATAGTAGAATTCGTGTGTCTCTCTTTTCTTTACTCAGACCTGTCATTTAGTTTCTTAAAGAGAAAATGTAATTTCAAACTAAATTTTAGATTTGTTTTTTTTTATTTCATATAAATTCAATTTTGAAATAAGTGAAATACTCAAAATATTATTAAACTGATTTTATCCTTTTTCCATTACGTTATTTACTTTTAAATATTCAACAGACTTGACAATTGTTAATTTAATGGACTGGAATTTAAATTTCAGTAAAGTTGTAAATATGTCCCAAGTGATGACGCATTTATTTTTCAGCGTCTGTTTGAAAATATTTAAATGTTTATTTTTTTTTCATCGATGAAATATCATGTCACTGGCACACTATGTTATAAGAATGGAAAATTCATTTTTATGCACAAAATTTGAAATAGCAAAAATATAACATCGCGTGAAATATATAAATATAGAAGAAATAAAAATGCCACTTAAATTATATTTAAAAAAATCTTATAACACTTTTGCAAGCGAAATTTTTTGATAAAACATTTTAATGTTCAAGGTATTTTGGCTTTCTTTCGCTGTAGATGTAGATAATCATTATTTCGTTTGACATATTAAATAACTATTTTGTTATAAAAATAATAGTTTTATAACTTCTATTTATACAGAAATACCTAAAATAGACTAAAAGCAGAGTTGCCAAGTCTCCGGCTTTTTGCACACTACTATTATCATAGAGAAAATGCTGTACTTTTAAATCACCCAGATGTTCCAATTAAATAAAAGAAGATTTTCTGTATTAAAACACTGGTATCCAAAAAGCCGGAGACTTGGCAGCTCTGCTAAAGGTGTTTCACCGTAAAAAAAAAAAAAAAAAAAAAAAAAAAAAAAAAAAAAAAAAAACGCATTTTACAACAAAAGATGTTGGTACCCGGCTGCCAACAGAGTTGCTATAAAATTTAAAAGCTGCTGTTTTAAATTGTGCTGTAAAATTTCTGAAGTCACGTTGCTATTGGCTGTGTGGTGCACGTGACAGAAATAATTCAATTTTTACTTCACCTGTTGCTTGAATTTTCTTTTAGAGTATCGGTGTTTGAAATCTATTTCACAGCATCGGTGTTTGAAAAATTACAACATAAATTGCATGAAAAATCACTGTATTTTACATAAAAGGGCACTCACCTCGGCTGCCAACACACTTGCTGTAAAATTTACAAGCTGCTGTCTTTAAGCGTGCTGTAATTTTTCACAAGTCTGGAGAAAGTCGCGTTTCTATTGGCTGCGTGGTGTACGTGACAAAAATAATTCCATTTTTACTTCACATATAACTTGAATTCGCGTTTATAGCATCGGTGCTTGAATTCGATTTCATAACATCTGTGCTTGAAAATTTACAGTATAAATTGCAGGAAAAATCACAATGTTATTTTACAGTGTTATGTTTCAATAACAAGGAAGCGGGCACGGTTATCGAAGTTGTTCTTGCTGGAGAGTAATATGTGAAGTTAAGAATTTATCTACTACTTTTTTTTTTAGTTATAAGTATCACCGAGTAGAAGGAGCTACACAATCTAAAAATTAATAATATTCAAAATAACCTTTAATTACAAATCACAAACATTTCTTTCGCTTTTAAACAGAATTAAAAGTGAAGGTTGAGTGAACGTGACCTATTTTTATGCCTTAGTTTGAGCGTTTTATTAGTTTGGGACTGCTAAGTGCCTTCGGTCGGTGATATTTTGCATTAAAACAAGGAATCGTAGCAAACAAATTCCTGACTTAATACACTAAATACATTTAATACACTTTCCTTTAAGATTAAATTCAACAGCTGCCACCGTTTACTTATTGAAGTTTAAAGAATGCCAATTCATTGTAGGCCAGCACGTATATAAATAAATAAAGGACTGACTGAAACAGGTGTTTTTCGGTAATCTTCATATTTTCGGCCGAAAGCGAAAACGCAAATGTTCAAAAATTGTTTTTTAATTAATTAATACATACATAAACATACGTAATTCGTAATTAATTATACGCGTCTATTAAACATACATAATTATTAATCAATAATGCATGTGGTTCAAGTTGACTCTGACCAAAACTTTTTATTCTCATATAAAATAAAACGTAATTAAATCATCAACGCCACGGAATGATTTTCTAATCATACAAATTTATTCTAATTAAAAGTGTTTGAGGTATACATAGTTACATTTATTTTTTATAATGATTTATGTAAATGATCATCTGTTGTACAAGAATTTTCTCAAAGAGTATTCAAAACACACAAAATTTTTTTTAATTACTGTTAAGTCTAAAACTTTTAATGAGAACGTGAAAAGCGTCTTTAGTTTAGTTATATACGCATTGCTTAATTTATAATTTTCATTCGCGTCTTGAGTCAGACATGACTGATAATTATAAACAGTGAAGTTCGTAGGACTAAATGAAGAGAGTCTCATTTGAGCCGATACAGCTCAGATCAATAAATAATGTTGAAAATTTCTGAAAGAAGAAATGAATGAGATTTTTGAAATACATATAGTTTCGGTAGAGTTACGGTCCTGACGAAATTACGACAGAATTTTCGCCGAAACGAATTTTCGGTGAAAGCCTGATTTTGGACCGAAAAAGAGTTTTCGGTCGATCTCTAAAATAAGTCATAAAAATAATTAACCATACACGCAATTTTCTATAAGATTATACATTCCTAGAACTGTTTTTTTTTTTAAATTATATAAAAATATCAATTTTTTGAATCAATTAAAATGTTTTTACTGTAAAATAAATATTTTTACTTTGTTAATTATATTAATTAGGTTTCCATGTGTTCGGGGGGATTTTAAAATTAATGAACGAATGGATTAGAATTGAAATTCGAGTGAAACAATCATGGATGAAGCCCCAATCGATCAGACATTTATTTTCATATATTTGCTTAAAATAACACAAATCTTAAATAAATTAAAATTTTGGTTTAGTTAATCCCTTAAATGCCACATACGTACTGTGTTAGGGGTAAAGGAGCTTTACTTTTTATCATTAACTTTTGAAACATCTATAAATATATATAACCGTTGCTAGCATAAAAAATAAAAATATCACTTTGGTAAACGAAATTACTTCAATGCTTTTAACATCTAAAGTTTGTATTAAAACTTTTCAAACTTCTGCAAATTAATTTTATTTTCTGCATCTGTTTTTGACATTTCAGTTAAAAATATCTTTAATGTTCAAAGGAAAAAGTATTTTCATTTCATTTAACTGAAATTATTCAGTATTCTTTTCAGACTTTTAAAAGGAATATTTTATTACAAAAAACGATATTAATTTAATAATCTCAGTTATATAACTGTATGACGTCCATAACAAGTCGTAAATAAATTTATATGTAAGGCCTATGCATTTCTAGATTTGTTTTTTATTGTAATTGCAGCATATTCTAAGTGATGGCATACGTATCGTCGACGGCATGATGAAACTTATTTAAATCTTACATTTTTATTTTTATTTTCGTGGATGATTCAATAAAGTTCACAGACACATTGTATTTGGGAAATAGATAATATTTATTTATATAATCATTCATATCAATGTTTTTCTAGATTTGTTTCTTATCATAACGGTTTCACATTCTAAGTGATGGCATATTTATTTTCGAGGGCCTGTTTAAACTTATTTACATTTATATATATATACAGGGTGATTCAAAATAACGTGGACAAAATGAAAGGGAAAAGCAGGTATACAAAAAGAATCGAAAATCACATAGGAACATGGGATCACAAACGCCATCCGGGTCCGCTAGAGGTGTTTACAAATTATATGTATTACAAGAAGAACAAACAAAAATCCTTTTACATCATTTTATTTAAACTGTACTTCCACACATGTTCACATTTACGACCATACTACAGGAGTCCTTTTAAAGAAACCCATAAGAAAAAATCTAGTGGAGAACAAATCTAGTGATCTCGGTGGCCATGCGATTAGTTCACCTCGTTTACAACCCCATGTTTCTATGTGAATTTGATTCTTTTTGTATGCTTGCTTTGCCCTTTCATTTTGGCCACGTTATTTTTAATCCCCCTGTACACATAGCGTTAAACTAGTTTAATGCGAAGCACGGCTAAAATGAGCAATTTGCACAATAAGAAAGATTCATCATTTAAACTATATTAATATTTTGCCGCTTATTGCGCACTGTGAGAGTAGGATCACGGCTACTACGAGCAAAAAATCTGTTCATTTCACTGTGAATAATACGGAGGAATTAATAAAGGAATCCTTTCGCGTGACTGTAAAATCCACAGTGCACCAAACTGTCCACCGAATTTTCGTTTCACAATTCTACATTATCGGATTTTTTCTAAAGAATGAAAACAGAAAGTGTCCAAGAAAGCAATCATCACAAAAAAGGATGATATTTTGCTTAATAATTGGGATGTTAGGTTACTCTATTTTATTCTGAACAATGGAATTCGCCTTCTACATATGTTTTCTCCTTTATCGTTGTATTACTGTATGTGTTTCATATCCAACTAGAAATTAGTAGCTGGATACACACTCAGAAATGCTTTCTTCAATTCACGGAAATATTCCTGGCAGCAAAGCTACCGGTATATATCCCAAAATTGAAGAAATTTCCGTTTTTTTTTTCATTGTTGTTGTAGGACGGAAAATTTCCGTTATGTGAAAAAAGGGAGTATTTTAAAAAATACGCCTCTCGTTCTTCCGTGTATAAACTTGGTTTTGAACCTGGAGCTGTGCGTTTTGAATCGAACATCTTATCTATTCGGCCAACAAGCACATGGTAGAAGGCAAGTTTAAAATGAAGATACGAATTTCCTTTAAATGTGTGATTGTAAGGCATGTAAATTTCTTGTTCAGAAAATGCGGAAATTTAAGCTTAATTGCAGGGACATTTCGGCGTTATGAAATAATGATTTGTGTTTTAACACTTTTAGAACAATAGAGGATAAAAAATTGTCTAATATAATATTAGACATATATTTAATAAGACATAATTTGATTATTAGATGAAAAATATGAACATTAAATTTTAAATTAAATTCAAGAAGAAATTATTGCTTTTTAGAATAAAATCGATTTTTAACTTGATTGAACTACTATATGTATTTTTTTTTTATTTGTTCGTTTAGAATATATTTTACATGCGTATATTCTTTTTAATACTCTAAAAAATAAATTACAAATAAGTTTAAATGAATGAGAAAATTACTACTTTATTAAATTTGAAAGCATTATTTTTATTTGTTTGTTTTTTTTAAATAAATTAGACATTTTAATCTATTAAATTTTCAATTATTCATTTTAAAAATAATTTTCAGCTTTGGCATTAGTAAAGTCAATACGCCTGCGTTCAAGGAATAAACAGAATTTTTCCCTCTTTTCAGATTTCCGGGAAGAATTAATGGAAAAAGCATGCTTTCTAGGATCATGGAAATTATTTGTTTAAAAAGACGAATAATTTAGGTCATAAAGACGAATTTGTCTGACAGCGTAGCTCAGCTGCCAGTGCCGCTAATGCTAATGCTTCGACACGCGAAACATTAATATATTTTTTTAAGAATTACCGCAATTAATAATACGTTATTAATTTCCTTATGTATGTATTTTTAAAATTTTTAATGTTTTCCCGGATATTACGAGTAACGGTTAATAAGAGGATTTTTATAATGTCCTTGATTGATGTGTTAACCGAGTTTGCCTGTATATACAGGGTGTCCACATGTAACCTTCCTGATTTCAAATGTTAATCATACGCAAACTATGAGTCCTAGAGATTTGTCATTTGCGGAATCATGAATAGCAACATAAAAAGTTTATTTTTCTGCAAACGTTTATTTGTCTGAAAAAGTTATATTTATGTCTATGTATGAACTTCGATATGGGCATACCCTACCAAGAACAGGGCTTTCTCTTGTGCTGTTGTCATCTCTGCTCATTAGTCAACATTTGCAACAAAAGAATAGCAATTACATGAGATAACAATAATCCATACAACAAAAATCATCCTTTTCGGGAAAAAACTGCAGTAAAATATATTTATGTATACAATTCGATATGGCGTACCCTACCACGAACAGGTTTCTCTTGTGCTGTTGTCATCTCTGCTACTTAGTCAACATTTACAACAAAAGAATGGCAATTACACGACATAACAATAATACATACAATAAAAATTACCTTTTTCGAAAAAAAAAAACTGCAACAAGACATAATTTTTGTCCATGTATACACTTCGATATGGGCGTCCCCTACCACGAACAGGGCTCTCTCTTGTGCTGTTGTCATTTCTGCTCATTAGTCAACATTTGCAACAAAAGAATGGCCATTACATGACATAACAATAATTCATACAACAAAAATTATCCTTTTCGAAAAAAAACAGGAGCAAAATATATTTTTGTATATGTATGCACTTCAATGTGGACGTATCCTACCACGAAACCGGCTCTTTCTTGTGCTGTTGTCATCTCTGCTCATTAGTCAAGATTTGCAACAAACGAATGTCAATTACATGCCATAAAAATAATCCATACAACAAAAATTAACTTTTTCGAAAAAAAGACTGCAGCAAAAGAAACTTGCTGTTTTGCTATTCATGAAACCGCAAACCGCAAATCTGTATGGCTCATAGTTTCCGTACAATTAACATTTGAAATCAAGGAATTTCCATGTGGACACCCTGTATATATATATGTATATATATTCTTCGATGCTTCATTAAATGTCAATGGCAAATTATGTTAAGGAAATAGAAAATGCCTCTTTTATAAAAAAAACTTTTGAATAATTGAAAAAGATTTTCTCGCGTGAAATAAATAAATCTAGAAAAACTAAAGAGATTGATAGAATAAATAATAAAATGTTTAAATCGCTTTCAAGAGTGAAATATTTGAATGCTTTTGTCGTTTAAGTTAAAGTTTTCATTACAACTTTTCGAACTTTGCTGATTTAATTCGATTTTTTTTTTCATTTATTTCTACCATTTCAAAAACGTGCTTGATTACCCCTTTTATTTACAAGGGAAAAATATATTTCGGTTTTCTTCAAATGAAGTTATTCATGATTTACTTTAAAATTTTAAAAGGGGGGCATTCCACGTCAAATCAGGCAGTAAAATATCAATATGTAACCCACCATCACAGATTTTAATGAAACTGCGTGTGTTTGTTCTTACTATTAAGATATGATCACCAGTTATTTTTTTTGCTCCTTGGTGAAATAGTTTCTGAGAAAAAAATTGTCAAAATTTTGAAAAACTGCCATCAGTTGGCATTCTTGATAGCTCGGTTTTCAAATGTAGCATGTCATATATATAATCATATTTCAATATCTACTCTACAAATCATCTTCAAATAATTTATGCACAATATTTAGGGTACGCAGCTTATGAAAAAAATATATTGTTACGCTTATAACATTTTAAGTGTGTCTAAAAAAATATTTAAACTTTGAAGTCGTGAACTTTTTATGAAAAATAATGCATTAAGAAAAAAAAGCATTATCAACAAAAGGCGGTATTTTTATTAAATTTATTTTTTATGGGAGATATACTTAAAGGTGTCCTTTACCTGATTCTGAAATAAAAATAGTGGGATTTTGGGTGTTTTTGGTAGTATTTCCTATTTAAAAATATTTTGAGGTGCATTTCATATCAAATGAAGCAGAGTCATTCCATGTCAGTTCCCCTAAGCCATTTAATCACTGTCACAAATTTCAATGAAATTGGGTTTGTTTATAGCTTATTTTAAGACGTAATCACCTTTAATTTTCTCGATCCTAAGTAAAATATTTTTTAAGATAAAAAATATCAAAATTTTGAAAAATTGTTTTAAATTTTTTTAATGACAGTTCGATATTCAAAGACTACATTAAAAAAAAAAAAAAAAAAAAAAAAAAAAAAAAAAAAAAAAAAAAAAGTCATTTCAATATAAAATCACTAAATAGGTTTCAAATAATGTATATGTGACAAATAATGTAGGCTGATTATTATTTCTTGTTTTTTATCATGTTTAAACACTAAGAGTGTCTTTTATCTTATGAATTTCTAAAATCAAGAATTTTCTCAAAAATAATGTGTTAATCAAAAATTTATTATTAACCGAAGGCAGGGTGTTATTGCTTTTTATTAATTGTACGTAAAAATATCTTTTAAATGGTTATAAAATAAAAATAGTGAACATATGAGAAAAAATTATCAAAATTTTGGAAAAATGCGATTAATGATTGTTCAATTTTCAAAGGCTTCATTTCATATATAACATCATATTTCAATAACTAATAAAGAAATCTTCTTCGAATAATTTAAGCAAGGTAAATAAAGTATGTAGATTATGAAAAAAAAATATTGCTGTAATGTTAAAAAATATTTAAATGTGTCTAAAAAATTGTATAATCTTTGAAATCAAAAATATTTTACAAAAAATAATGAAATTATTAAAAAATCTTTATCAATCAGAGGCCGAGTTTCTATGACTAATTTTTTAATTTTAAATTGTACATAATACTACATTATAACTGGATCTGAAATAAAAATAGTGGGATTTTGGTTGGTTTTAGTAGTATTTAAATCATATTTAAAATTATCAATATTTTCAAATGTAAAACCTATCCAATGTATCATCCCTGGAAATATTTTTATTTATACATTTATTTTATTTTTCAAATTATCTTTTATGTTCGTTTCTTAAGGAAAAAAATAAACAATATTGTTTTTTAGTAAACCTTCTAGGGCGAAGAGCAATTATCCCTTTCCAAAAAAGAGAAAAATCACTAGCTCCTCACCGCCCAATAGAAATTTTCAAAATGACAGTCCTAATCTTTAAACTCATATTTGGCTGTTAATATTGAAAATTTAGCATTGAGCTGCTAATATTGAAAAAAAAAACTAAATTTCACTCTTTTGAAGAAAATTTTGACGTATTGTGCTTTAAATATATGCAAAAAATGCATAATCCATTATATTTATATCTTTCAAATAACTATATCTAAAAAAATATTTAAAACTTAATGAGTTGCACTTTTGTAACTTTATTCAGTTTCTAATGATATGTACCGTAATTTCGGGTGTATAGCCCGCAGATCAAACAATTCAGTTTGGACCCAGAAATTTTATTCAGTATTTGAAGACCAATATTTACTGTGATCTAAAAAGTTACATTTTATTTTTAAAAATTTCTGGGTCGAAACACGATTGTTTGATCCGCGGGCTATACACCGGAAAGTACGGTAATTTGATTTATTTCATCACAATATTGCTGAAAGATGGATTTTCAACATATATATGTGTGTATATATATCCCTGTTCTCAAACAAATTATTTAAAAATTATTCATTTATGTTTAATAAAGCATATATATATATTGTTTATACACTTATAGAAAATACATATAGTAAATTTTATGATATTATGTCAATAATGTCTAAAAGTAAAGAACTTATCTAATAGTATGTAACGAAAAATTTAACATCTGGTGTAATGACAACAAAATTTTATAATTGTTTTACTTAATTTGGATGAATGAAAAAACTTACATGTTTATATTTTATTGAAGTACAGGTGAAAATGTCACAAAGACATTCCTACCTCAACAACCACTGAGTATGTCACATTCACACTACAGATGATTTTTTTTTCTTTTTGATCTTTCGGGTTTGATTTCAGATGGTAATGAATTAATTAGTTTTGTTAGAAGTGTCATTGCAGTCAGCATATTAGGCTCACTATTTTTTTTTTATATAATTTGTTTTGATTGACTCGATGAACAACAATATTTAAAGAGACCATTTCATGACTTTTCAATTAAAAGCTGATTTATAAATTCATCATGTTGTTTAGTTATTATTATCGTCTTAAGATAATAAGTTGATATTAAAATTTTTAAATGCAGTTTATTTATTATTTGAACAGTTGAAAGTATTTTTCAATAAGAGTGGGCTGTTGATTTTAAGTCGGCTGTTGAGCAACGTAGTGTTGGTAAAGGAACTGGTACTATTTAATTTAATTTTTATTGCTGTAAATAATATTTGTTATTTTATTATTGTATGTATTATATTTAAGCAAGAGTAGAAATACACGATATCGTAGTCATTTTAGTACATCTTAGCATGAAAAGCTTCAATATTTATCATTAAACATTCACATTTTATGAAAATTTTGTTAAAATTGCTCATATTTTCACTATTTTTATTTTATAACTATTGAAAAGATATTTTTACGTACAATTAAAAAAAGTAATAACAGCCTGCCTTCGGTTAATAATAAATTTTTGATTAACACATTACTTTTCACAAAATTCTTGATTTTAAGAATTCACAAGATTAAACACACTCTTAGCATTTAAACATGACAAACAACAATAAATAATAATCTGCCTACATTATTTGTCACATATACATTATTTGAAACTTATTTAGGGATTTTATATTGAAATGACTTTTTTTTTTATGCAGTCTTTGAATATAGATCTGTCATTAAAAACATTTAAAAAAAAATTCAAAATTTAGATACTTTTTTTTTTATCTTAAAAAATATTTTACTTGTAATCACCTTTAATTTCCTTGATGCTGTCTTAAAATGAGCTATAAACATACCCAGTTTCATTGAAATTTGTGACAGTGAATTAAATGTCTTAGGCGAACTGACATGGAATGACTCTGCTTGATTTGATTTGAAATACGCCTCAAAATATTTTTAAATATGAAATACTACTAAAAACACCCAAAATCCCACTACTTTTATTTCAGAATCAGGTAAAGGACACCTTTAAGTATATCCCCCACAAAAAATAAATTTAATAAAAATACCGCCTTTTGTTAATAATGCTATTTTAGTTAATGCATTATTTTTCATAAAAAAATCACGACTTCAAAGATTAAACATTTTTTTAGACACACTTAAAATGTTATATAAGCGTAACAGTATATTTTTCATAAAATACGTACCCTATATATTATGCATAAATTATTTGAAGATGATTTGTGGAATAGATATTGAAATATGATCATATTTATGTCATGCTACATTTGAAAATCGAGCAGTCAAGAATGCCAACTGATGGCAGTTTTTCAAAATTTTGACAATTTTTTTCTCAGAAACTATTTGACCAAGGAGTAAAAAAAAAATACTGGGAATCATATCTTAATAAAAGGAACAAACACACGCAGTTTCATCAAAATCTGTGATGGTGGGTTACATGCCTGCCTGAACTGACATGGAATGACCCAAGGACTATCTTACTATCAAAATATATTTTTTGTGATATATATTTATATGAAAAATAATTAATAATAATAAATGCAAAATATTTGATTATATAAGACAAATCACATAGTTCACTGCAGTTATTTAAGATTTCATATGTGTTTCAATTGCTGTCCAACTAATTATTTAAAATGAAATATTTTGATTTGTAGAATGTGCTATGAGGAGAGAATCCGTTTCAATGCACACTGGATACTGTTTCAGTCGGTATTTAATATATAAGCTCTGTTCAAACACAAATATTGTATTCCAAATAATTTTTGAATATAATTAAAAATTCTCATTGAAAATGAGTTACGTAACTTGCTTGCATATTTCCTTTAGCTTGTTTAACATCCTCAGGAATGTCCAGTTCAATATTAATCATAGTCAAAAAATATACCGTACCATTAAAAAAATATATTCAATCATACTGGTTCGTAAATGTATCATACGAATCGATATTTTTTCAACTGAGTAGAAAAGTGTTTCGATCCCAAGACTTAAATTGCCAACGCTCTCCCTATTGAGATACCTAGATCAACATTCAAAGGACACAATTCACACAGACAATCTAACATTGGAATTTTTCTGTCATTTGAAAAAATGTCTATTCATATGATATACTATCTTACCCGGCACTTCCCGGAATTTTAAGAATGTTTGTTTTGAAAAATCAATTTTTAAAAAATCAGCGATTGCGTGTTAATTTAGGTAATTTTCATTTTTTTTTATTTAATCCGGAAGACAGATTACCGACTTAGTAAACATAATCTGTGATCTGGATTGAGACCAAGATTAAAACCTTTCGATGAAAAGCTGTTTACGCGTATTCTGTAGTGGTCAGAATTTTATAGTGGATTTTTAATCGTTGCAACTGCTATAGCGAAAAATGTTTAAATTTGATAGGAAATTATTGTTAAATTGGGTTTATTTTATTAACTAAAAATGAATTATAAATTATTTCGATTCCGGATTATTTTAGTTTCCTCGGCCGTGTTTTAATACTCATGTACAGCCGTGGAAAAAAAAAAAAAGTAAACATCCCCTACTAATTCCTCAACAAATTATTGTAGAAGAAAGTTGCTGGTACCGAACGATTGGAAAAAAAGTCTACTTTTAAATGATGTATATAAAATTTGCTTAGGGGGCCATCTACATATTAAAACGAATCCAAACTTCATTTTTTCAATAACAATACCCAATTTTAACAAGATATTTCAAATCTTCGGTTCAAACTATGCCTAGACACCGTATTTCAAGTCATTTGAATGACAAGTTTTTGAATTATAAACATTCAAAATTTAGTGCTTCTAATGTTAAATTACATTTTCATATTTTTATTTATATCTCAAGAAATTATGCTCCTAATGTGCTAATTTTTTGTGTAGCAATAATACTAATATACCCAAACATAAATACGCTGAATTTGCAATTTTTGTAATTTTATGACATGAATTATGAATTATAAAATTATTATTAAAAAAAATTATGAATTGCAACATACATTTTTTTTGATGGATTTAGATTTATTAAGTCCTGCTTTATCGAAATCCAAAATTTCACATTTTTCTTCCAAGTAGCTTTCAAATTATGCTTAAAAGACGGCAAAATGATGGTTTAAGGGGCCGTCTATAATAGGAGTGACTAGATATTTTGAAATTTCTTTTGCTGTCGTGTAATCTAGCAGGCTTCATTGACTTCTTAAGGTGCCTTGATCAAGATGGGGGCTCTCTCGGTTAACAATCGAGTTCCGAACTTCAATTAGGATACAGTCCCTAAAATACGCTCGTTTTAAAATAATTAATTTCTCGTAAATTTATCGTACGAATTGCATAAAAATTTGTTTTTAGGGTAATTGAAGGGTGTAGAGTTCATTTATGTTGTCAGAATTGTGTACTGCCATTGAAAAAAACAAAGTTTGGATTCGTTTTAATATGTTGATGGGCCCCTAAGCAAATTTTATATACATCATTTAAAAGTAGACTTTATTTCCAATCGTTCGGTACCTA
The DNA here is from genome assembly GCA_963932465.1 of Maratus speciosus. Taxonomy (NCBI): domain Eukaryota; kingdom Metazoa; phylum Arthropoda; class Arachnida; order Araneae; family Salticidae; genus Maratus; species Maratus speciosus. The sequence continues at coordinate 257,192,477 of OZ010795.1, read as the reverse complement.
CAACTTTCTTCTACGATAATTTGTTGAGGACTTAGTGGGGTGTTTACTTTTTTTTCCACGACTGTGCGTATTATTTCGCAATTCGGGTTTCCAAACTGTGGATTTGTATAGAATTACAGACAGACAAATTTTCATTTTTATATATTAGATTTACCGATCAGTATGATTGATTATATAATTTCATATAATTCATTTTTCACTTTCATTTTGTCCATCAAGAACTTATTTGCCATCCATCATCAGAAAATCAATAGAGATCTTCTTACGCAATGAAAATATTTGCAATGATGCAGTGTCCATGGAGCTCCCTAAAATTTGGAAAGACATGCTTCACAGAATCATGAAACCATACTGTGAAATATTCACGTTCACAAATTTTCATTTTTAATATTGCAGTTATTTTATTATCCTTGTTTTTTTTTTGTTTTTGTTTACTAGTTTTTAATTTAATATTTTCCGAAAATATTTTTATCACTTTATTTTCTTGAGAATGTTGCCGTCTGATGAAATGGAACATGTGGAAATGTAAATAAATAAATGTATTTTTCCTTTTTTAAGTTTATGTTTATCACTTATAGCAATAATTAAGTATTTTGATATTTTGACATTAGGATTGATTTAAAAATAATAAAAAGTACCTATGTATCCATTGTTTGGTACCATTGGAGTTCATTTACTTGCAGTATATCGTTTTTTAGATGCGTTCGTAATTATCTAAATACGTAGTCGTCGTTTAGTCCGTCTGTCTGTCTGTCCGCATATAACAGAGCAAAAATTACCCAACCGAATGGTCTGAAATTTTAAATATATGATTGTTGCAAAAGTTTGTTGAGCCATTTCAAATTTTCTGAAAATCGGATGTATAGTTTAATTACAGGGACAGTAAATTTTTTCCTTACATTACGGCCAAAGGGAAAATTATTGCAAGTGCATTTTAATGATGTTACAGCCTTCCGAATGGTGTGAAAATTTAAATACATAATTGTTGCCATATTTTGTCGGGCCATTTCAAATTTTATGAAAATCGGATGTATAGTTCAATTACAAGGACAGTCAAAATTTTCCCGTTACATTACGGCCAATGGGAAAAAATTATTGCAAGAGTATTTTAATGATGTTAAAGCCTTCCGAATGGTCTGAAATTTTAAATATATAATTGTTGCAAAATTTTGTCGAGCCATTTCAAATTTTATGAAAATCGAAATTATAGTTTAATTACAGGGATAGTCAAAAGTGTTCCGTTACATTACGGGGAATGGGAAAAAAATTATTGCAAGTGCATTTGATGATGTTACAGACTATGCACTTATGAAGTGCAAACAAATATACATTCAGTACAATATGGGGTGCAAAAATAATTATAAAACTAGTTACAGTACGAACGCACCTCATTTGCCACGTTTGACGAGAAATTTCCAACTTGTTATTGCTTGCAGTCGCTGAAAATGTAAGTTTCACTCGGTTATTATACACAAAAAACTCCAATTTGAAATAATAGAAGAAAGTTTATTATATAGATGCTTGCATCAATATCCGTGCCGTAATTACTTTGGGAAGAGGTACAGTCGTGGAAAAAAAAAGTAAACACCCCTACTAACTCCTCAACAAATTATCGTAGAAGAAAGTCACTGGTACCAAACGATTAGAAATAATGTCTACTTTTAAATGATATAGATAAAATTGACTTAGGGGGGCATCTACATATTAAAACGAACCATAATTTTGTTTTGTTTTTTTCAATAGCAGTACACAATTCTGACAGCATAAATGAACTCTACACCCTTCAATTAGTTTAAAAACAAATTTTTATGCAATTCGTACCGTAAGTTTCTGAGATATTAATTATTTTAAAACGAGCGTATTTTAAGGGCTGTATCGAAATTGAAGTTCTGAACTCGATTGTTAAGCGAGAGAGATCTTGATCAAGGTACCTTAAGAAGTCAATGAAGCCTGCTAGATTATAGGCAAAAGAAATTATTCAGCAGAAGAAGTTTCAAAACATCTAGTCACTTCTATTATAGACGGCTCCTTAAACCATCATTTTGCCGTTTTATAAGCATAATTTGAAAACTACTTGGAAGAAAAATGTGAAATTTTTGATTTCCATAAAGCAGGACTTAATAAATCTAAATCCATCAAAAAAATTGTAGGTGGCAATTCCTAATTTTTTCGAATATTAATTTCATAATTCATAATTCTTATCATAAAATTATAAAAATTGCAAATTCAGCGTATTTATGTTTGGGTATATTAGTATTATTGATGCACAAAAAATTAGCACATTAGGAACATAATGTCTGGAGATATAATTAAAAATATGAAAATGTAACTTATCATTAGAAGCACTAAATTTTGAAGGTTTATAATTCAAAAACTTATCATTCAAATGACTTGAAATTCTGTGTCTAGGCATAGTTTGAACCGAAGATTGATATATCTCGTTAAAATTGGGTATTGTCATTGAAAAAAAAATGAAGTTTGGATTCGTTTTAATATGTAGATGGTCCCCGAAGTAAATTTTATTTACATCATGTAAAAGTAGACTTTATTTCCAATCGTTCGGTACCAGTAACTTTCTTCTACGATAATTTGTTGAGGAGTTAGTAGCGGGTGTTTACTTTTTTTTTTTCACGACTGTACCTCCAAAAATATGTGTAGTAAAATGAGAAGCTGGACCGCATTAGAGCAAGCAGACACGGGAGTGATTCAAATTCTTCACTGATATTAACAGCTTTTGGCGTAAAATAAAACAAAGCAGCCAAAACCTTTGTGATTTTTGGTAAGGAATGCTATGAAGTGACACAGCATGTGGCGATTTGAATGAGTTTTACTTAAGCGTGGATATCTTGACATATGTGTAGGAGTAGGTCATTGTTATCCGATGAAAAAAATTTGAGTAGTTTTAGAAGCGGTAGCATTTTGACCCTGAGATTTAAATTAGCTTGAAACCGAACAATGAACGAAAGATATTTTAAAAGTCGTTACATATTCTGGACATAATATTCGTAATTTTAGAAGAGATTACACTTTAAATGGAGAAATGTGGTGCATCAGCTGTATTCTTTTAAGTTGGGTCTGATAACAAACACGATATTATTGCCCTAAATGTTACCTGAATGAATTTTGTCAGTCGTTCGAGATAGGCAGAACGTTGGCAATTCTATGAGGATGTCTTGTGTTCAACTCTCGGCCTGTACAATTTTTCACCTAGTTGGGAAAATGCTGTTTCATACTGTATTTTGCTGTGCAGCATATTTCAAAAATGTTACACATTGATTAACCCTTAAATGCGCGGAGTAATTTTGTTTATGAACTGATGAAATAATGGACTGACACCGCAATTTATAAACGAATTTATTAGAAAATGCGAAACTGCTTATTTTCATGTACATTATAATAGGAAAATTTTAGTTAAATATTCTAGGTGCCGTTTGTCAGTTTTGGAATTAAAATTAGGTGTCCTTTTTTAAGGACACCGCACCGGAAAGGGTTAATCTTATTAGTAAATAACGCATTTGTCTTTTCATCGTTTACTAATACCACGGAAGCGAAAAAAATATTAAAGACATACTTTCTGGTTATTAGAAATTATATGAAAAAAGTCATATTCTGAAAGTAAACCGAATTAATGGAGAATCATTAAATTTTAATTCTGACGTTAAATTGTAACCGTATGGAATGTTTATCCGATTTGGCTGGCCAGATCGATTTCGTAAATAACGACATATGAATGAAACAAATATATTTTGGCTATTAAAAAAAAAACCCCTTCTTAATACATACTTAATATATAATATATATATAGATCAAATTATTTTTATGTAGCCCCTCTTAGACGTCACCAAGCAAAATTTATGAAAATGCATTCCGATATTGAAAAATCCCTCCCTGCCCGGCCTACAGGCAGAGGTAGATTTCGAAGTCAAATATACTAATTTCACAAACAAAAACTAAATCATGATTATAGATAAATCCACTTTAACAATTTTATCTGGCCGCTCTTGACGAGTTTTTATTTCATTTTCATATAATAGCTGGTTTTATCAGAATCATGTTAGGGCGGTATTTAAAAAAATACTTTTCTATGCTCAACAACTCGAAATTTTCTGGCATAATTCCAGATTCATTTTTAATAAAAAAAAATATGAAACTTGCTGACGTGATTTTTGAAGAGATTTATAAGCGACCTGTGTTTTTATTTTTTGTTCAATTAATTAAAACTTGATATATAAACAATTATTTTCTCAGAAGGACAATATTTTTCGTTTCTAACACAATCGCTTCGGGAAATTCCGTTCAAAATGCCCACTTTGACATCATTTTTTGAAATATATTCTGCCTCTATCTAAAAATCGATTATTACGGTACATTATATAGTTTCTGAATAAGCGAATCTACCAATTAAATGCGTTTGAGAGCAAAAATGAATTTAAAAACCTGTCAGAAAATAAGCAGTTTGGATTTAAGCGCATCCTTAATACAATGATTTTTCCAACACAATCCGCTTCGGTAGATTCGGTTCAAAATGCCCTTTTTAACAGTATTTTAAAAAATGTATTCTGCCCCTATCAGAAAATCGACCATTACGGTACATTATATAGTTTCTGAGTAAGAAAACGTACCAATTGGAAGCCTTTGAGAGCAAAAATGAATTGTAAAATGAGTCAGAAAATAAGCAGTTTGGATTTGAATACACCCTTACTAAGATCATTTTTTACTTCAACCGGTATGTATTTTTAATTTGTTTTTGCTCTAAGAATTGGTCCTATCCAAAACTTGTCTATATAGATGTTGTAGGCAATATTAAGAAGATATATGATAAATTCATGGGGATTTTATATCTTTTGAATTGACGGAGTTATGGATTTTTTTCTTCTTCAAACCCTTTTTTTGTTTTCGTTTTTAATTTTTTTTGTGGTACGAATTGGTCCTATCAAAAACTTGTGAATATAAAAGTTGTAGATAATGTTAAGGAGATTCATGATAAAATTAATTGGATTTGATATCTTGAGAATTGACGAAGTTATGGATTTTTTTCTTCTTCAAACGCCCTTTTTGTTTTCGTTTTTAATTGTTTTTGCAGTACGAATTGGTCCTATCAAAAACTTGTGAATATAAAAGTTTTAGATAATGTTAAGGAGATTTATAATAAAATTAATTGAATTTGATATCTTGAGAATTGACGAAGTTATGAATTTTTTTCTCCCAAAAACCCTATTTTTTGTGCCCCTTGAGCCCATTTTTAACTTTATCAAAAATCTGTGATACATAAATTTTTGGCCCTATTTTTAGAAGTAATAAAAACTTTAAACTGATTTGATATGTACAAAAATTAAGACGTTATGGGGGGTTTTCTGTTTTCACAAAACCCCTCCCTATTTCCCTCCCCTTGGTCTGATTTTGCCCATTAACGAATTTGACCGAGATTTTATGCCCATTGATTTTATGTATCAGTTTGGAAGAGATTGGTGCAGAATTACGAAAGTTATCGTGTCCAGAAGAAAGTGATATATATATATAGATAGATAGATAGATAGATAGATAGATAGATAGATAGATGTATAAAGTTTTTTACTGAGGGTGGTTTTGGGTTCTAGGGGTCATGATCGGTGTAGATCTGCAAAAAATTTTCAGAAATTCCAACATAGGAACGATCCCAATAGGTAGTATTTCATACGAAATCTACCTAAAATGCTAAGAATGAAGTTAGGCTGAATTCTGTGTATTTAATCTGGTAATATACGAATTACATAATTCAATCAAATCATCGACGTTCGGCACCTTCTATTAGATGACAGCATATAAAATTGAATGACAATCTACCCCTAATGTGAGGATTCTTAATTTAAAGTTTCGTTGAATTCTGTGCACATAAACTGGAGGTATAAGTATCACAAAAATTGATAAAATCACCCCCTCTAAGGAGATTTTGCCCCAAAACTAATCAGAATCAGTTCACTGTCGAATAGAGCTCCATATGAAATTTCATCTTATTCCACGCAGCAGTTTGTGATTTAGAGTACACACAAAGTTTGTTTCAGACAGAGATAGACAGAGAAACAAATCAAGGAAAGACAGTTTCTAATAATACTCAAATCGTGTTATGGGCCATCTCAAACGTATATAAATCCGTCGATAATCGGAAATAGAAACTTTCACGAATTTAATTCTTTCCTCTTGTATAGATGGAAGACAGTAGAAATAGATATACAGGGTGATTCAGCTCGTCGGTGACAAACTTTAAGGATCGATAGAGCACACCTAGACGAACATTTTTGAATAGGGAATGTAGGGTCCCTGACGCGATGGTAAGGCGCTAGGCGCTTTCGAAAATTTGGGTGCCGAAATTCGAAACGTCATAAAAACTAGGGAAATGGTTAGATTTTCTTGCTTGTTGCGTCGAAATGATTCTGTTTGTTTAGACTTTCTTCAGTAGCAATTTGATAAGCGTATCTCTTAAAACATGGATAGGGGGCGCTGCAGACTTTGGAGAGCTAGACAACAACTTTAAGCCCGTTATTTTGATAATTTAACACATGCTCGCCAAAGTTTATACTCTAACTTAAAGTTTGAACCCAAAAGTAGAGCCCTGCAAAAAGCGTAAGAGCCGGAATAAAATGTCAAAGTACAGGGTGGTCGAAACTCGAAGGCTCCTAAGAGATAAACAAACAGATTTCTTGACTTATGGCATACATTTTCATGATTCTGTTTGCTGGGGCTCTCTGAAACTCAGTTGAACGGTACAAAAAGAAACATCGATAGGGGGCGCTTTGGGCAAAAAACATAATTCGTTGACATTTCGGACGCTAACTGGAAACGGGGCGCTACGATCAGTTAGTAATAATGAAAACACATTTTCTACCTCTGCTCAACACTTCTGAATAAATTTAGACCAAAAACATCAATGATACTGGAAATTTATTTACAAAAAATAACACTACAGAAGATGCTCGAAATTTCGACCTTGGGCCATGATGCAGGCTTCGCACCTCCGTCGCATTGAGGAGTGTGTGTTTCCAACAATGCCAGGAGTATCTCTGATCTGCCCTGCAGCTGCCACAATGCGCGCCACAAGTTCTTCAGCACTGCTGACAGGTGTATGGTATACCTCGGCCTTCAGGTAACCCCAAAGGAAGAAATCCAAGCAGGTGAGGTCTGGTGATCGGGCAGGCTAGTGAACTGGACCCCCACGCCCGATCCACCGCTGGCCATACCTTGCGTTTAGATGGAGACGCACGTCGTTCGTGTAATGGGCCGGAGCTCCATCGTGCTGGAACCACATCTGGCGACGCGAACCTTCGGGTACGTGCGCCTCATCCAGAAGCTGCGGCAGCACTTGATCCAGGAAAATCAGGTAATTTCCACCTGTCAGCCGTTCAGGTAACAAATAAGGGCCAATGAGGCAATCCCCCAGAATGCCGGCCCACACATTTACTGAGAAACGCTCCTGGGCTGCTCGGCTTCTGGTTTCATGTGGATTTTCATCACACCACACATGACTGTTGTGGGCGTTCCACATTCCCTCCCGGCTGAAGGTGGACTCGTCCGTAAACAAAATGCTGTTTACAAAACGGGGATCCCTGGATCTCATCGCCAAGTACCATCTTGAGAATTCCACTCGAGGGCCAAAATCCTGCTCTCTGAGCAACTGCACCCGCTGGATGTGGTAGGGGTGCAGATTCCGGGAACGTAAGATGCGCCACGCAGTTGCTTGCGAAATGCCAACATGTCTGGCGATATCTCTCGTGCTAAGACCTGGGTTGTCCTCAACCAGGTTAAGCACAGCCTCTTCGTTGTCGGGGGTGCTCACTGATCGCTCCCGTTCAGGCCTGCCTCCGTCGAAAGATCCCGTTGTGGACAACCTCTGGTGTACTCGAGCGAAGAAGGCATGGCAGGGGATTTGCCTGTTGGGGTAACGCTCGGCGTACAACCGCTGAGCGGCTCGTCCATTACAACCAGCAGCGCCATACGCCAAATGCATGTCAGCCAATTCAGAGTTTGTGTACCGTTCCATCCTACTACCGATCTGCAGACAAGTAACCCGAAGCTTAAGTAGGTACCGCACGTTCAAAAGACGTGTCTGCGCATACAACTACGTCATCTCGCGTTGTCGTCTACGCATTACGTATCTTTTGCATATCGATATGGTACGATATCTTTTGCATAAATCAGCAAAAAGCACCTTATGTAAATTTTATTGCGCGCATTGTGCATGATTGAAACCAGCTATGTTTGTTAAAAAAAACAAACAAACTGCAGTTTTAATAGCTTCTTATGATAAGTAAATTACTCTCTTGTTTTGTTTCTAACTGATCGTAGCGCCCCGTTTCCAGTTAGCGTCCGAAATGTCAACGAATTATGTTTTTTGCCCAAAGCGCCCCCTATCGATGTTTCTTTTTGTACCGTTCAACTGAGTTTCAGAGAGCCCCAGCAAACAGAATCATGAAAATGCATGCCATAAGTCAAGAAATCTGTTTGTTTATCTCCTAGGAGCCTTCGAGTTTCGACCACCCTGTACTTTGACATTTTATTCCGGCTCTTACGCTTTTTGCAGGGCTCTACTTTTGGGTTCAAACTTTAAGTTAGAGTATAAACTTTGGCGAGCATGTGTTAAATTATCAAAATAACGGGCTTAAAGTTGTTGTCTAGCTCTCCAAAGTCTGCAGCGCCCCCTATCCATGTTTTAAGAGATACGCTTATCAAATTGGTACTGAAGAAAGTCTAAACAAACAGAATCATTTCGACGCAACAAGCAAGAAAATCTAACCATTTCCTTAGTTTTTATGACGTTTCGAATTTCGTCACCCAAATTTTCGAAAGCGCCTAGCGCCTTACCATCGCGTCAGGGACCCTACATTCCCTATTCAAAAATGTTCGTCTAGGTGTGCTCTATCGATCCTTAAAGTTTGTCACCGACGAGCTGAATCACCCTGTATAATAAAGATAAAACAGGGGAATTCGCGTTATATCAATTTTTCCCTCACATAAAGGAAACGATGATCGCATTTATCATTTAAAACTGGAGCGCTTGTGTTCAGTGCATGGGCTTTAATTATTTTTTTTTTTCACGACAAATTTTTTTTCGAAAGTAAATACCTTTATTTTTTGAAGCACATGATTTTTATAAATAGTGAAAAGGTGAGGACGTGCGCGTAGTGTTGTTGTATCCTAATTGGGAGATAATCAAATTTATTAATTGTAAAAATGATTTTAAATAATACATTTTTCTCATTATTTTTTTCTTATTTCAAATCTCGGAATATTTCTTTCTATTTATCGATATATCCCAACAAAATATCTGTTTATAATAATAAATGTAAACCTTTTTGATTGAGTTTGGTTAAAAGTAGTTCTTTATTTGCTTACTTTTTGAAATGTCAGTTATACAAATATTGGTGTTTGAAACAGTCCTATAAACATTCCAAATAACAACTTATCACTTTTTAACTGATATTTATGATATTAACATGAGTCGGAAGCAAATTATTATGGATAACAACTAAGTGGTCACTGGTGTATACATTTCAGCTTTTCTGATTGCAATAGAAATATTATTGATGTGTTGTAAATTTGCTTTTTTTGAAAAATTCTAATTAATTATATTTTATGGAAATTTATTGTTCTAGGAATAAGCCAAGAAACTTTTGACATTTTTTTATTAGCAAAAGTTTATGAATTTCGAAGTAAGAACTATTTTTATTTATATGTTGATTCTTTGTGACTGTAGTGCCATGAAATGTCAAAATATTTATTTTAAAACAACTATTTAATATTATGCATCAGTAAAATTTTAAAAAACATAAATGAAATTTGCATTGGAATTTTCATCGGACGCAAATTATTATGGATAATAACTAAGTGGTCCCAGGTGTGTACATTTCAGATTTTTTTATTGCAATAGAAGTATTATTGCTGGGTTCTAAATTTGGTTTTTTGAAAAATTCGAATTAATTAATTATATTTTATGGAAATTTATTGTTCTAGGAATAAGCCAAGTAAATTTTGCCATTTTTTTATATTAGCAAAAGTGTATGAAGTAAGAACTATTTTTATTTATACGTTGATTTTTTCTGACTGTAGTGCCATTAAATGTCAAAATAATTATTCCACGGCAACTATTTAATTTCGACATATTATTTCATGCATGAATAAAATTTAAAAAAACGTAAATGAAAATTGCATTTAAAAAAATGAAGTAAAAAATATTAAAACGCAATTTTCCTCATTTAAAATCTGAATTCAAGAGCATATATACTGTAACTTATATACTTAAATATTGCCGTGAAGATTAATGACAAGAATGAAGAAACATTTGAGATTCCAAGGAATGTAAATCAGCCGTGAAGGATTTCATTCAATTTAGTTCCAAGAAAAGAAATGCTGAAAGTCTTAGAAATGCAACCGTATTGATATATGAAATAACAAACAATTAAATTTAAAAAATAAAAAAAACCCGACTGCGTAAAAAGCGAACTAATTAGTTATTTCTCATCAAAGTGAAACTATTTTTTTTTTCAATTCGTACTATTAGCTCGCACTCTCGCTATATATATCTTGTTCAAATTTTCAATCGTTAATAAAATACTTATTACTCATCCAATCAAGATCAAATATTTTTTTTTAATTGTAGTGTATGACACTTGATGTTAATCCAGTTTTTTCAAATATTAATTCATTAATTAAATTAAATGAATTAATTTTCAATAATCAAGAGAGCTCTCTTCTTGATCAAGGTATTTTAAGACAGAGAGAGACCTCTTCTTCATCAAGGCATTTTAAGCGCCACTCAAGAGGAATGAAGAATGGGAGAAAAACAAATTCTCTTATTGAGTGGGAATTGACTTAAAATATTTTTTTTTTTTATATTACTAGTTTATAGTCAACCGGTGGCGTGATCAGTAAGCGGAGGCTGCTGTCACTCCGAGGAGCCGGATTCGAGTCCCTGGGTAAGACATGGATGTAATTGAGAATGACCCATTGTAGTTATATAATATATGTAATGGAAAATAAAAAATTGTTGTGACTTGTTGTTGTTTCTATGTATAATAAGGATCATTCGAGGCGACAGCCATTGTAGCTATAGGCCCCAAAGCATTCTCCACTTCGGTGGACTTCAAATGTCAAATGTCAAATGTACTTGTTTATATTACTTATATATATTTTTTATTTACTTGTATTGATGACTTTTAAGTTGTGTTTAATTGTTAGTTCCTATCTATAAACACTGTTTTGATGAGGTCTATAGATGTCTATGATGATTAGAGTTGCAGTAAAGCTAGAGATCCTATCTACATAACTTCCAGGTTGTAAAATATTTTAACGGAGCTTCTGACTGTATAATAGTCAATGAAACATCCTCTTCACTTTGAAAGACCTATCCAATGATAGGCCACTCAATGGGGTGCGTAATTTTTTTTTTTGTCTTTACCACCATTTTGTATTTTGCGGCCGCCATTTTGAATTTATAAAAACAAAACCTAGCCTGTAGCAATTGGGCCGTTCAGACGAATCGATAGAGACCCCATTCATTAAAATCCATCCAGCCGTTGGGATGTTTCGAGGGTATAAAGAAATCCACATACACAGATACGCGTGAAACACATAACCCATCTTTTCAGTCGGGTAAAAATACTAATTATATAGAAAGAAGTTAGGTCGAATATCACCGTTACCAACATTATTATCATTAAGAACAAAAAATCTTCTCAAAACACCATCAAAAATTTTTTTTAATGCGCTAGGCCTTTCAAAACATCTGTGTCTTTCTTCGTCAGGCGCAAAGATGACGTACCTCTACTATGAAAGCAGCATCAAGACTGTAAAAAATTTGATTGACTGTCAAAATTGTCAAAATTTTGCTGCAGCAAGACTTTCAAAGAATCCAGTTTTTAGCTGCTTTCATAGTAGAAGCACGTCTTCTTTGCGCCTGACGAAGAAAGACTCAGTTCTTTCGAAAGGCCTAGGGTATTTAAAAAAATGATTTTGATGGTGTTTTAAGAAGATTTTTCTTTCTTATTCATTCACATCAGTTTTAACTTATTTTCTTTCATTATTATCATTGTTATTGAATCTAGCCAACCCAGAAACTAATATGCAAATATATAAAGAACATTAAAGATAAATACATTTTTTTAAATATTGCACAATGGACAAATGTAAACTCCTATCCACACTGTAAAAAATTTATGTTGTAAAAACTTTTATTGTAATTTCATAACTTCTTTATTAATTTAGCTTCTTTAAAATCAGTCATAAGTTCTTGCTCCTGGTTTAGTTTAAAAGTAGCTGTTAGATATCGGTTAAGCTTGATATCACTGAAATGTTCGGTTAAACGCTCTTTAAATTTACCCGTTGTCAATGTAGCAAGAAGTCAGAATGCAGAATGAGCAAGAAGTTATGATTGATTTTAAAGAAGCTAAAATTGATAAAGAAGTTATCAAATTACCATAAATTAATAATTATAGAAGCAATAGAAATTCTACGTCGTGCGAATTGCACTTGTAACGATTCGTTATCCTACATTATTCCGAAAATTTGGTATAGCATGTTTGGAATAACCTGAACACCCCCCTTCTGTAGAACTTCGGAGCAGTCTGACTTATCTACCTTACCCCCTTTTCATTTTTGAATTTTTGGATCAGCCCAACTGCATAAAGGGTTCAGCCGCTCTCAGACTCACGGTTTTAACTCTGACGAAGAGCATGATATGCTCGAAAGTACTAGATTTTTAAATGTGTCATATTGTAAATAAAAAACACCTTTAAATAATTTTAATATGGTTTGTGTTACTAATTTTAAATTTGTAAATTGTATAAGGTGAATTTAAGGATTTGAAGAAATTGATGTGTTATATCATTTTTAACTTAAAAACTTTTTGTAACGTTACTCAATAAAATTGGAGACAGACTTGCTGCCTACATTTTATTGAGTAATGTAACAGACATAACCGGTGTTGTGTCACATTAATGTGTAATCCAGTTATGTCAGGTTAAATTACACCATTATATAAGTTAAATTACATCCATAAATTTTTTACAGTGCAGTCAGTATCATAGAAAAACTTGGACACAAAATAATATCCAAGAATTTCCTTATCTCGCAGTAACGTGGCTATTAATTGCTTGCACTCCTGTCAGTAAAAATCCGTATGCTGCAAGTTGCTTAAACGGAGTCGCAGAATTACAAATGACTAAATGATTCGGTTGGATTTTTAGAAAATGCAAGTGAAGAAGAAGGGCATATTTTAATTTTTAAATGCAAATTTGGTTTGTGTTAAGTCCCAACAAAAATTAACTCTAGTTTTACATAGTTATATATTTTCATTTAATACATTTAAGCATAGATTGTAAAATATCAATTATTTTTAATTTTATGATAATATTTATTACTGAAAAAGGTATTTATTGACTAACTAATTGATTAAAATTAGCTTAAAGAAAATATATATTTTGGCCTCAAAAGATCGCAAATTACCCCACGGTGTATCCGGAAAGTATCCGGGTAATTCGAGTAAAACTTTTTTTTCGTAAAAGAAAGATTATTATTGATTTTTAGCAATTTCTTACATTTACGCACATTATTTTACTGGTTTTTTATATAAATTTTAGCAATTAAAATAAAATTGAGAAAGATGTAATACATTTCAAGATTTTCGCCTATTTTAATGCTTTAATTAGTAAGCCTTTAGAAAAAAAGTATTTTTTTTTTTTTTTTACTTTTAATTGCTTCTAAAATTATTATAATGATCTTCAATCTTCTCACTGCCGTTAACTGAATGTAGGTTTCACAGCAATAAAAGCATTTTTTTAAATTAATATAATTCTACAGATATAATCCAGTTTTAAAAGATTGAGTTATGATTAATGCACTGAAGGATTATATTGCTATACATAATTATTTTTTTTCATTACGTTGAACAAATATTCTTTTTTCAGAGTTTTTAAAAAAATAAAGAGAAACATCATTACATTTTTGCACTTTTGCTCGATGGTCAGGGGATTAAGAGCTTCATATGAAGATATTAAAGTTAATGTAAATAAATTCAGCAGGAATGATTGTTTTATTATTATTTATTGAAAGAAACACTTTTTTTTTCACGAAGGCTTTCTTTTTAAAGAGAAAGTGTATGGTTTAAATAATACAAAATTTCGTTGCGTTTTACTATTTTACAACCTTGTTCTGTTTTTAAAACAGTAATTATGAATACAAATATAATTAAATACAATTTGTAAATATGAATATAAATATAATACAAATATTTTATAAAGTGAGATTATAGTTTTTTCTTTTAAATATTAGCAATTAAAATAAAATTGAAATAGATGTAATTAATTTCAACTCCCCCCTCCCCCTATTTTATGCAACGAAATGCTTTATTTAGTAAGCCTTAAAGAAAAACTTTATTTTTTACTTTTAATTTCTTCCGAAATTTTAATAAAGATTTTTAAGAGCTTCATATAAACATATTAAAGTGAATGTAAACAAATTCAGCAGAAATGATTTTTATTATTATTATTTATTTATTTACATACTTTTCTTTTTCACGTATGATTTCTTTTTAATGAGGAAGTGGATGGTTTAAATAATGCAAAACGTCGTTGTTGCGTTTTATTTTTTTACAATCTTGTTCTGTTTATTTAAGCGGTAAATATGAATATAAATATAATAAAAATATTATATATATTTAGATTATAGTTTTTTTTTAAATATTAACAATTAAAATAAAATTGGGATAGATTTAATTAATTTCAAGATTTTCTCCTATTTTATGCACCGAAATGCTTTATTTGGCAAGCCTTAAGGAAACAAATTTTTACTTATTTTTTACTTTTAATTTCTTCTGAAATTATAATAAAGATCTTTAAGAGTTTCATATAAAAATATTAATGTTAATGTAAATAAATTGAGCAGGAATGATTTTAATTAATTATTGATTTATTTATTTATTTATTTACTTACTTTCCTTTTTCGCGTATGTTTCCTTTTTACAGAGAAATTGGATGGTTTACATGATGCAGAACGTCGTTTCGTTTTTAATTTTTTATAACCTTGTTCTGTTTATCTAAGCAGTAAATATTAATACAAATAAAATTAAATATAATTTGTAATTACGAATACAAATATAATACAAATATTTTATAAATTGAGCAATTAAAATAAAATTGATATAGATGTAATTAATTTCAAGATTTTCTCCTATTTTATGTAACGAAATGCTTTAATTAGTAAGCTTTAAGGAAAAACTTTACTTTCTTATTTTTTACTTTTATTTTCTTCCGAAATTATTATAAAGATCTTTAAGAGCTTTATATAAACATATTAAAGTTAATTTAAATAAATTTATCAGGAATAATTTTTTTTTTCGAAAGAAACATACTTTTCTTATTCACGTATGCTTCCTTTTTAAAGAAAGGGTGAATGGTTTAAATAATACAAAACTTCGTTTCGTTTTAATTTTTTACAACCTTGTTATATTCATTTAACCAAGCAGTAAATATAAATACAAATATTTCGTTCCTTATAAATTATTTTTTTTATGAATAAAGATGCTTTCTTTTTCATTCGAAATCAGTTTTTACTTTTAAATAAACAATGTCGTGGTTGTTATTTGTAAAAACTCGGATTGAAAATGAAGATCAGGGTAGCTGTACGTAATGAAATTAAATTTAGCTTATTCATTGAAAAGGCACTACTAAAAACCACCAAAGAGGAAGCTTTATTCATTTTTTTTATAGACGTATGTTATTTTTTATTTCTTCGGATCCAATTATAAAAGAATTTTACCATTCTGATATAGATATACTTATTTATTTGCGTTAAACTATAATAAATTAATAAATTAATTAATTAATAGAAGCAGCAATTCTTTTTAGTATTCTTAAATAACAACCACATTTTTTTGTAATCTCGAATTCTCTCTTTGTGCAAAAAAAATTAATGATGTATAAAATACAAACTCTTTTACTTTTTTTTGGGGGGGGGGGGGGTTGTTTTTCGGTTTATTTGGTAGATTTGCATGATTAAACACATTGTTAGTCAATAGTATTTTGCATTTTGTCGTTTCTTACAAGCGTGCTCTAGAATTAACGAGAATAAGAACACGTTTGCTACATTAGATCTATAAAACAGAATTTTAAATAATATATTTGTGGTTTCAAAATGCTGTTAAATTTTTAAAATTAGTGTTAATAAAGATTCTAAATAACAGCAACAACAACAACAAAAATATCAAAAGTATAACCGGTCAAGTGCGACTATTACTCACGCACAGAGGGTTCTGTACAATAAATATATGAATTAGTAACTGAGCATTGTACTAAAAAAACATATCATTAAAAAGTATAAAAAGAACTTCTTGAAACACCATCAATGGTGTTTTAAGAAGTTTTTTTCAATTCCTACTACTAGTTCACACTCTCCCTATATTTATTTATATATATATTTATTTATTTATATATCTTGTTCAAATTTTCAATCGTTAATAAAATACTCATTATTCATCCAATCAAGTTGAAATAAATTTTTTTAAACTTGTACTGGATGACAATTGATGTTAATACAGTTTTTTCAAATATTAATTAATTAATTAAATTTTAATTAATTAATTTTAGTTTTGCATGGGAAACAAAATGGTGGCCATTGTTTATTGAAGATCAATGAAAGTATTTTCAATAAGGGGTTACCATAGGGAGGACCCTATTCTGTCTTCAAATACCGCCAAGTTTGTTGCCAACTTGGTGATATATCGCCAAATTTGGCGGCCAAAATGAGTCGCTAAAAGTGACGCCAACTTGGCGATATCTCTAATATTTCGCCAAATTCCCATAGAGTTCCATTGTAAACCTACTTGCTTATAGAAAATCAACAAATTGAGATATTTTAATGAAACAAAAACTAATATTAGCTTAAGGGATTATATTAAATTTTTCTTTGATAACCTAAGTAGGAATTGACTTTAAAAACACAATTTTTATATTACTTGTTATACTTATTGATTCACACCAGTTCCAACTTATTTGCTTTCATATCATTGAAAGTTGTTATCTAGGCTTTAAAAGCCGATGGCGCATAGAGTAGGCCGCCCGTGTTTTTATGTATGTCCAAACGGTCTGTGTCTTTTAGTTTTAATATCTAGGCTAATTACCAGCAAATTCTTTCGCAAATCATTATCAACAATCCTTTTATACTTCTGCGACGATAGGCACTTAAAGCGCTTCTCAAATACTTTTCCAAACGCCCGCAAATCGAAATTTGTGTGTAACGGAAACATGCAATATTCTCAAAAACTATGTGACCAAGGATAATCGTTATAGTTTTCCTGCAAGGTTTAAGTTAACTTTTACTATCCATAATTTTTTCATAATTTTAGTTTCAGTAAATTCGGAAATAGAGGGGTGGGGGTGGGGGGAATATTTTTGACTTACATTTTCGGCGAAATCTCTTAAAACTAAATACTTAAAACTAACAGAAATGTATTTTTGAGTTCGGCGTTACGGAAACTTTGACACGATGTACTACACAATATACAAAGAATTTTTTTCTTCAAGTAGCTTAATTATCCCCTCTACATTTTTCCTAAATATATTTGCGAATAGCTACTAATCTATAAATATGTGTGTCAATAGCATTTATTATTTCAGCCAATTTGAACTTTCCACGTCCCATAGTTTACGAGCAAAATGGCCGTGACAGACACAGGAGTGACCTTATAATGGTTCCGATATACTTTTTAAGTACGGAAACCTAAAAATGACAAAATTTACAAAATAACAACAATAAAAAAAATAATTTATAATTTCAAAAACAGTCCGGTTGTTTTGGAGTTAGAAAAGACATCTTTCTCGCTGCATGATTAAACATATCAGGATCAAAATCAGAGGGAAATCCGACTAACTACTAACATCTGTAACTGATGTGGATTTGAAACATATCTGGCACATGTCTCCCTAACCACAACAAAAGCAATACCGTATATACTCACGTATAAGCTGAAAAATTTTGACGAAAAATTGTCTTTTTAAAAGGGGGAGTAGGCTTATACGCGGGTTAGATTTTGGGAGAAAAGTTCTAACCTACTGAGACTGACTTGCGAAGGCAAATTGATGTTTGATCAACAAATCATTTAAAGATAGATTGCGAAAAATCTGGATTCAGTGGATGTGGTCGCCACATATGCAGATGCAGAAAACAAAAGCTGGCAATTTGAAAAAAAGTGGAAATCAATGTTATCGCCTCTTTCGTTAAACAGACGTGGATGTCAATTCCAAGTGATATGATTGTGAAAGTTAATGGTAGTGAGGACGTTTTATGAAAGCAAATTACGAAAATTCATCAGGTCCTGGGATTTTTATGACGAGAAAGCAACGGGACAGGACTTTAAACAAGTTTTTGAAGATTCATATAGTGATTCCAAATTTGGAAGATTAGCTTGACGTTTCATAATGTTTTATATAATTATCTTTGTTTGCTTTAGTTTTAATTAAAAATGTGATTTTTGTCTGAAAATATGCTAATTGATAATGTAATCGGTTTGAAAAAAATATGAATTTTAACTCTTTAAAATACACACCGGCGAAATTAGCCTTACGAAAATGATGTTTTTTTCTACGTTAAAGCAACTAAACGTCCGTATTTTAATACAATCTTTTTAGAGAATCTCCATAGAACAGATTTAAATCACCTATAACAATTTTGAAACATTCAGACAGGTAGAAATATTTTTTACAAAATAAAATTAGCGAATTTTTTGACAAAATCAGTGAAAACCAGAGTGTTTCGTCGCGATTTCGTCTCACCAAGGCGAAATTTTAGAGGTAAGGACAATCCAATGATATGTTCTTAAACCTGAAACTTTTTTCTAATCGATGGTGCAATCGGTTTAAAAAATGCGAATTTTAACCCTTTCAAATACGCTGGCAAACGCAGGTCACTTTGCGCCTCACGGAGACGATATTTTTTTTACGCTAAAAGTAACTAAGCGTCCATATTTTAACACAATCATTTTAGAGCGTCTCAATATATCAGATTTGCATCACCTACAAGAAACATTCGGACGGTTAGAATTTTTTTTTTTTTTTTTTTTTTCTTTTTAAATAAAAAGTGTGAAATTTCGACGAAATGAGTAAAAACCCAAGTATTTCATCGCGGTTTTGTTCGCTTTCGGTGAGCATAGACTCGAAAAATCAAATTACGCAGAAAACAAAATAGCAAATAATATATACTTCTAATTCAATAATTTTTTCATTTAAAAATATAAATTTAGATAAAATGGAACCTTAAGATATAAAATCATACAGATTTGAGGTTAATTTAAGGCTCATGCATTACGGTCTCGGGCAACGCCGGGCGGGTCAGCTAGTATATTAAAAAAGAAAAGTTCCTTTGTCTTATTGTAACACTTTTTTTATTCAGTTTCCCTTTTTCATGGATAATATTTATTTATTAATTCTTAAATTACACAAATTAAAATTTACTTTCTTTACTGTCTTGCTGAATCCGTTTATGAATATAAATGAAAATTAATATATTTCCCCATTAATGTACAAAGGCGTTCCATAATAACTGAGAGTAAAATCACAAAAAATCAAGAAATGTATTTACATAAAAAAAATACATCATTCTCCTTCAAAACACCTTCCCTCAGATGATATGCAACAGTCCCATCATTCAACGCACTTTTCAAAACAAAAAGAAAAAACTTTTTCTGGAAGCTGCTTCAAAGAACGCTACACTGCTAAAATAATTTCAGAATCTGTTTTTGAATCTGTCAGAATCACTTGTTGCGGACTTGATAAGGGGTTCAATATGATGCACTCAAGTTTCATCACCAGTTATTACATACTTTAGGAAATTCGGATGAAAACAGCTTCTCTACTTATTTTGAAAAGTGTGTTGAACGACGGGACCGTTACATATCATCTGAGGGAAGTTGTTTTGAAGAAGAATGATGTATTTTTTAATGTAAATATATTAATTGATATTTTATGATTTTTTTCTCAGTTATTATGGAATGCCCTTTGTAGTTTTGAATGATTTTTGACAAAAGGTAAAATTGAGTACTGTTTAAAACATGATCTACTGCATCATCAATGATACTTGAACTGCCAGAGCATTGCCATTTAAATTTATTTTAAGATGTCTGTAATGAATTTAAAATTTCTTTGCAACTGTGAATAAACATACTCTGTTTAAGCAAGAACAATTAAAAACTCTTATGCCCTTACCAAGTATAATTTTTAAGTCCCACATGTAGATTTTCCCTTACGGACACTCTCGAATAGCAGACATCTCTATTTAACGGACACTTTTTCAATTCCCACTCCGAAACCTATATATTTGTATGCTTTTGCCTCTGAATAGCGGTCATTTATTTTGGTCATAACAGATGAAAAATGATCTTTTTTACGAATATTAAAATTTTAAGAAAGAAAAAAAAATCACTAAGAATACAAAGTGAGATCTGTTATACGGGGGTGTGTCAATAAGTTTTTGCCCTCACACAGAAATAATTGAGTGAAATTTATGAAATTGCTACATTGTATGAGTCCTTTTCTATATAGTCACCGTGCACTGTAACACATTTCTGCAAACGGTATTTCAAAGAGCGGGATGGGGAGGATGTATTACAAAAGGCGTGGTAGTGGAACCAAACGGGGCAATTTTCTAACTTTTGCCGACCCCCATATGTGACATGTTGTTGGAAAGGCCTGTGACCACTTATTCATGCTATGCACCTCCCGAGCCCCTCTCCCCAAATTTGCCACCCAGGGATCATGAATTATGTCCGCAAAATTTAGAAAAGTGCCCCCCGGAGCTGAAATTTGGGAGGAGGGACTAGGGAGGTGCATAGCATGAATAAGTTGTCACAGGCCTTTCCAACAATATGTCACATGCGGGGGTCCGTAAAAGTTAGAAAAATGCACCCTTTGGGTCTACTATCGCGCCTCCTATAATACATCCCCCCCCCTCTCTTTGAAATACTGGTTGCACAAATGTGTTACTGTGCACAGTGACTATATAGAAAATGACTAAATGAAAATTATAGTAACTTCATAAATTTCAATCAATTATTTCAATATGAGGGCAAAAACTTATCGATACATCCACGTATGCTTTGAAGGCAATATGTAAAAAATTCTGTCATGTAGTTATTCTGTGACAGAAATTGAGATCAGAAAGTCGTGATTATCAAATATTTATTTACGAAATTAATTAAAAAATGTTTCCAGCATGCATATGGTCAAATTTCTTTCGCGGAAGTCAAAATGTTAAGGTTTTGTAAGAATATTTTTTAAAGTTGTAAAGTGTGTCACACTTTGAATGAATTTACGTTTAACTTATAACACACTTTGCGTTATAACAATAACGCATATTTCCAGAAGTGTATAAATTAACCGAAAAAACTAACTTCTTTGATTTAAATTGCTTTTTTTATTAAGGTTTTTTTCTGTTATATAAGAAATATTTTTATTGCCTGGCAAATTACGCGATTAAGAATCTTCTATTTTGTGTCCATTTCTTCCAATTATTCCTACGTATGAATTAAGTTAATTTGTATTATTATCAAAGAAATTCCTAATAATACTTAAAAAAATTAATGGAAATTTTTCTCCGCCCCCCTCCACACACACACAAAAAAACATTTTTCATACGTGTGAAAAAATAAAAGAGGTCACTTATGACTGATATTGTCTGTATCTCAGAAACATACTACTTAGTGTAATTTAATTTTGAAATATGGGTAATGATCAAAAGTTTTTTATAACTATGCATTAAAATGTATTACTTTTCTGACGCTAAGAGAACCATGCGTTTCATTCTTACCGTTTATTCATGGAATTTTACCTACTACAATGAATGTATTTCCATTAAATTGAATAAATTATTAAACAAGTTACCTTGTTCAGTTAAAATAAGCTTTATTCTCCAAGTTTTCAATTTTTTTTTTTAACTTCGTTTAGCAGTTCGTCAACTATAATCTTTACTTACTGGCCCGATTTATTCCTGCTGATGAAAGCAAAAACATTATTTCTCCAACAAGTACATTTTAAGAATTCTTGAATAACTTCCTCCTAACATAGTAGCTAAAAAAACAAAACAAAACACATTCCACATTTTATAAAATTTTTAAAAATATGTTAACTTATGACTGATCAAACAACTCAAAAGCTATTTTGATTTGCGTATTATAATTTTTTATTTGCATTGTAATACTTCTTTAAAAACCACTCATGCATTGTTCATTTCTTAATAAAATAATTTATCAACGAGTCATACATTTGTATAAATTGTTTATTTAATTATCATTCACGTATTGTTTGGCATGCATTGCCTTTTATTAAATTAATTCATTGTTTTATGAAACGTTTTATTTCTTGATTTAAAGCTTTTATCAATTAGAAAAACAAACTCAATTCACTTCAATAAAATTAACAATTTTTTGTGACTTTCGGATTTTTAGATATTTTTCAAAAATTCAGTTTTTCAGGTAGGAGAACCCGGGTCAGAACGGGGTACCAAGTAGAAAATGTGTTTAAAAAGTACAAAAGGGTTAATTAAGAGAGCTGTAAAATTTTCTATGAGCACATTATAATGTAATAATCACAAAAACTTAATAATGTTAACATTATATATATATATTTCAGAAATAGAACATTAAGTCATTTGCCCATTGTGTAATTAGTTATGAAATTACTTTCTATTGCAGGAGCTTTTCCGAAGGTGAAAAAGTCACAAAAAAATTACAATCATGATGAAAAAAAAAAAGCTAAAAATGGCCCGTTTAAAGACCCACCGCTATCCAAGGCAAAATAATCATTTGAAAACATTGAAATGCAAACGAGAAATTTGTAAAGAATATTTCCAAAAGTTTAACAATAGTTTATGAGTGTTTTCGAGTGGTTAATATTGGCTTTTATGGCTATTCTCAGCTGCTCTGCTCAACAAGCATAAAACGTTTTGACACATTTACAAATTCATTTTACAACGGAAAGATATAAAATTGGAAAGCCTGACCATGGAAGCGATTTGGAAATTGAACTGTGTTTTCCCTTTTTTGATCCATAAATTATATATTGGGTTATTAGCGATTTTGATCACGTGAGAAACACGTTTTACACTCTTTTTTCGAGTGGTTATTTTTCTTTAGCGCGGAAATTCGGTTCAAAACACCCACTTTGACACTATTTTCTACAAGCTATATTGCTTTTAAAAATAATAATTTTAAAAAAAAACGGAAAAACAGGTCGATTACATAGTTTCTGAACAACAACTGCTGCTAGTTTCATGCATTTCCGAACAAAAATAATTTAAAACTTATGTCATAAATTTGCCTTTTTGGATTTGAGAACAGCCTTTAGGGTGCTCTCAGATCACAAGAAGCTTCTTTCTAATACAATTCTGTATTCCTGTTTGTCCGAAAATGCAGGTATTCTTATTCAGAAACTGTGTAATCAATTTCCGAAGGAATGAAAGGAATTTTCCATTTTTTGATAAATGCAAAAGATCTTTCT
This sequence comes from Maratus speciosus, assembly GCA_963932465.1. NCBI lineage: Eukaryota > Metazoa > Arthropoda > Arachnida > Araneae > Salticidae > Maratus > Maratus speciosus. Next base: position 257,168,967 of record OZ010795.1, on the reverse strand, counting down.
TAGAATACTGTTAAACACTTTGTTTCTGAATGGAATTATCGGACGCGATCGCGTGGGAAAGAAGGAAACGAGACAAAAATCACTTATTACTCTATAAGTAATTTATTTAACAGAAAATGAAAAACGGCATTCGACTGGAAATCTCTTCATTAGTCAAGTCTGCAAATTTTATACTTTTATGTTTAAAAATAAATTTAAAAAAAAATGTGTTAAAAGTTTTTGCGTTTTTTGAACAGGTAATTTCAGAAATACCTTAAGACAGAAAATTGTAACTTCTTTCAAGTTCATAATCTCCGACGCATTTGTGTTTTCAGATTGGTTATCTGGTCACACTCCTAATAATTCAGATATTCAGAATAATTAAAAAATATATTGGTGTCTAATAATAATCACTTTATTACATTATAGAACTTTATAGCTACTTTATAGAACTTTATTAGCTACTTTTATTACATTATCGAAATTGTTCTACATGATTGATTGTTTATTTTTGTTCATATGTCATTAAAGAGTTTATCATTTTGACAATATTGTCCATTACTTTTTCAGGCTGCTTTGTTTAATAAAATCCGGCCTTCATTCATGACTTTATGTATTTTTTTTTATTTAAAAATATTACTCTGTTTATTTCTATTTTTTTTATTTAAAATTGTTGCTCTGTTTATTTCTATAAAACACCAATCTCCAAAGCTGCACATAACTATACGTTTTACCTATTTATTAGACATCTTTGAACGAATGAAAGAAAAAAAATAAAATAAAAATAAGACAAATTAAAGAAAAGAAAAAAAATGTGAAGAATTGGTATTAAAGATTTAAATAAATCATAAATTAGAATAAATAAAGTGGTTTTTTTTTTTAAACACTGCTTTATAAGCATTCAATGGTTATCTTGAAAACATCGCCTAATTGTTCGACTGCAGTTCATGTTCTTTTTTTGTACAAATTTGTTTATTAGTTTGTCATAGGCAAGAAACTCGTTTATGAAAAATTCACGTCTTTTATTACTCTTGATAGAAAGCTCAAGCAAATGAATTTATTAAAAAATATATAATTTTTTTCTCTGTTTAGTGGTTGACTGGTAAGTTCACCATTATGTTTTTCTGCTCCCAATCCTCCATATTTCCATACCTTTAGGAGCAGGAAAATACAATGATAAATCTACGGATCAACCACTAAAATCGGGTATAGAAGGGGTTTCAATCAATATATGACCTGGCAGACTAGTTGCATTTTAATATGCTAATCGATTTCTATCTAATCCTGGAGTTTCAGCCGTCAACTCGATAAGGTGAATGTCTGTGCAGCCATCTTCCAGTCTATAAATCAAGTCAGATTTTTTTTTATATTAATTAAGATCTAAATATAATCGACTGAAGAAATGTTAGCGACTTCATATATAAATCTGTTTGATCTGAGTGAATGTTATTTAGCATACCGAATTTACTAATACACGAGAATAGAAACATGAAATGTGTCAAAGGTCACGTTTGACACATTTTAAATTGTACTAAAACTGATAAGTAACTGAAATATAGTATATATCTGCTAGGTGTTGATAAGGTTAGAAAACTGACCATGTTTATGGATGCCCAAGTCAAAAAAACCCTCTAATACATAAATGTAACATGTAATGATTTTTTTTCATTATGTAATATGCATAATTGTAATGCTATAAAATTAAACCCTGCTTCACTGTATACCAGCAATTCATGTCTTTCTGTGTGCCAATTTCTTTTAAAATGTAGTTACATACCACCTTTTTTTAGCTTTGTTAGACATAAATTCTTGATATACATGGAGAAATAATGTACCATATGTATCATGTTCGTACTGAAATGTCACATACGATTATAGTAAACAGAAGACATACAGTAGACTCTCTCAAACCGCACAGCTTGGGACCAGAGGTTGTGCGGATTTCTGGTCACTGCTTTGTTTATATTTTTTAAACAGTAATTTGATGCAATCAAAATTTTAATGAATGCTTGCAATATAGTAAAATATTGGAATAATTAAGTAAAGTGATAAACTAAATTGATAAAAAGTAAGATAATTTCAGTAATGATTAAATTATTAAAAGTAAAGTTCAAGTAGGTAATTAATAATGTATAATTAAATATGCATGATAAAGATGAGACACAATTTCCTTAAATAATGCAATAAACTTTTCCTCATAAATGCAATCTATTAATTCACATCAAAATTATAAAGTAAGGAAGTTTTATTTCAGGTTTAGCTAGTCTTAATAACTACACTGTTAAAACACTATTCTTAAAAATAAGTAAATTGTGCTAATTATTGTGCACTTCCCGATCTTAAAATAGCTCCGAGTACTTAACTCTTAAATTTGAAAAACGCATGTACTCATTTTTTTTTAGTACATACAGGGACTCAAAAATAAGTATGTATAGAAACACACATACACTATAAGAAAAACAAAAGCGAAATTACAGAGAACCGACAAATCACCATTTTTAATTACGGTAATTTTGAATTGCGAAGAACTACAATTTTTGGAGTTAAGAACAACGAATTTACTATTTTAATTCTTGTGTATGAGCAGACCCGTGATTTGAACCCGAGTCCTCTAGGTGTGAGATCAGCATTGAACTGACGGTGCTACAAGAGCAGTTGCAAACTGCTTCCAAATGACACCTTTTATGAATCAGCGACGGAAGATCGCTAACAGCGGAGATGAATTTTCCCTTTCTTAAATATTCTAATTTCTAATAAAGCAATTTTTAAACTAAATTTTCTTCTTAACATTTCTAATGAAATTGTAAATAAATTTGAAAAGTGTGTACTAAAAATTAAAAATTATAACAAAGATAGACATAGCTTTAAATAAAAACTTGGAAATCCCTACTGTCAATTCGGTATAAGAAAAGGGTTTATCAGAAAACTCATATTTTTGAGCACATAGATTTTAAACATGAATATTAAGACTTTAAAATACAAAATATATGTATTCATTTGTGCATACATTTATAAATCAAGTATAAGTATACACAACTTCAAAATATCATGTACTCGTTTCTGAATTAATTGTATTTAAAAAAATCCAGTACAAAGAAATTTTCCTTTTTAAGTAGATTAATGCTCCTTTTTGAAGCAATTGTACTTAAAAAATATGAGTACATAGAAATGCTCATTTTTAAGTAGATTATTTTTAACAATGTACTTCTTTTTGAAACAATTGTACTTAAAAAAATACGAGTACATGGGAGTTCTCATTTTTAAGTAAATTATTTTTGCGAGTGTAACTAAGCTTGATTAATACGTAAATATATTTGGAAAAAAAGATTATGATTACCAATGATAACACCAATATCTGGATTTTTTCATAAATAAATTTATATTTCCTTCATGGAAAACCACGGGTGCAGTCATATTATCGAAAATTACATATTAAAATATATACTGAATAATATAAAACTGAAATATTCTATAATTTTGCCACCACATCTGAACTGAAAGTTCCATTGTTTACTTCGGTGATGATTTGCGGATTTAAGGGTTGCGAATTTGAGGGAGTCTATTGTATTATGTGTAATAGTGGATAATGAGTAACTTTCATGTCTGTAAAACTACATTTTTCCGTATCTTCCAAATGAAATAACATCCACGTTTGAAATATGTTAAGTAAGCGCTGCAAACAAAGCATAACGGTACAACTTATCATCTGGCGGTACAAACGACAACTTCATTATAAAAGCGTCACTCTTTCACAGTGTGCAATTTCTGAATGTGTTTGACTCTCAATTATACCCAAATTAATATAAAATATGCATAAAATGATAAGAAAAATAAGTGTAATTATGAAAGTTATTATTCGTTTGGATATTTGCGTGATAGAATAACTGTAAATAACTATACTTTCGAATAAATTAGAGAAAAAAATATTTATCATTCATATATTTTAGTTTACACTCTGAATTAAAGATAACTTGTTAAAGAATGATTATTGTGAAATAAAGATGAACAAAATAATTATAAATTTACAAAAGCTATTTCTTCAAGCATAAGTATTTTAATACATATAACATCGTAAATATTTTCTTTATTAACATTCATGTATTTACTTTTTGTTAATATTAGTTTCTATGTTGCAGCGAAAATAATCGATTGTAATATTTTTAGTTATTTTCTAGAGAACTTACGGGGAACGGTAAATGATATGCATGTGCAAACCACAATTTTATTTTATTTTATTTTATTTTTCTAGCAAAAGAACGTGACTGCAATATTACTTTCTAAATTCTAATTTCTTCTTTCATAAAGAAGAAAAGCAAACATTTTTTCCGGGAACATACAAAACTTTTAAACAACAGTTTTATAAATAAGATAGTTTCATGAAACAAGTTTTGCTTGTTTCCCTTTTTACATTTTTTTTCTATTCATAATCTGGAAACTCATTTAATGAATAGTTTTTAACACAATGCAATAATGATTTTTTTAAGTTATCTAAATTGATATTTGTAATTTGCTCTTTAACAATACAATAAAATATGTATATATTTTTAGACTTTTAAAGGTTAAATCTGCATTGAACATTCTTATTGCATGGCTGGTTAAAGACACGAACATATCTTGTTAATATTAAAAATACATTCGTAAAAATACATTCGTACATACATACACAAACGTGGATTAACGATAAAGATTCATTCACGAGTGTGTTTCAGGGAAAACAAACATTGCACTTCTAAAAAAAAATCTTATATAAATCCTTAAATAAAGAATGTTAAATAAATCATTCTCTCTCTCTCTCTCTCTCTCTCTCTCTCTATATATATATATATATATATATATATATATATATATATAGTTATTTTTTTCGGTATCCACATTCTTCTTTTTTTCTTCCATATTAATTCTTGAAGGCACTTTATTTTATACATACAGTTGTATATTATAGGTTTGTGGTATCCATTTTTATTGGCATTTCATTCACAATATTGCGGTTTTTGATGATAGTCGGTAATGTTTAATTAATCGTTATATATATATATATATATATATATATATATATATATATATATATACATATATAAAATTATTTTAAAAATATGAGATAAACTTTAAAAGGTAGTTGTGGAGATTATAACAAATATTCCTTGGATGGTAAACCAGTATCGCAATCTAATTTTTCACTCAATGGGCTTCGCCATTAACTTATTCATTTCATAGAAATTAAGCATTGCTCTTCTAACGAAATTCTTCAATAAATCCTTAAATAAACAGTATTAAACAGATCATTCAATAAATATACGGAATTATTTCATAATATGTAGCATGTTTTAAAAAGATGAGGTAAACATTAAAACATAATAGTGGTCCCTATAACAAACAATCAATGTATTTTTAAATGGGAAATCAATTTCTCAGTATAATTATTCAGTCAAAGCTACTTACTGAGTTCACGGAAATTGATCAGTCCTCTTCGGAACAAATCTAAACTAATAAAAGAAAGAAATCATCCGACTGTCTGTGTGCGTATCGGCAGTGGGACCAACTTATATGGGCCCATGGTCGCGAGGCACCCAATAATTTGACCCTTCGGCCCACGCAATTTCAATTAATTTAAATCGTAATTTACTTTTTTTAATTATTTAATCGCTGAAATGAAATTTGGTCCTATTAACGTTCTCAAAATAGTTTTTTTTTATTTATTTATTTATTTATTTTTTTAAGTATTAAAGGACATAAGACATGTGGACTTACAGGATCACTGACAGAGCTGCCACAGGCGACTATTTTTTAATTCTATTGTGCACCACTTTTTCAAGACAGAAATCATTTACACACTCTTTGAAAACATTTGCAAGAGAAATATACTACAAAATGTACCTTTTAAAAATAGTGGTGCGAACAGAATATAAAAATAGTCGCATGTGGCAGTCCTGCACTGGAAACCCGTTCAGCGGATGTGTAATTAAATTTCTCACGGAACAAATTTCCTACATATTTTGCCATCGGTTTTGATGTCCTGAGTTGATAAAGCACTTAGGTGAGCAAAATATATGCTTTTTTTTTACATTTAGTTTATTTTGCACTTTCAATACACTCGCAAATATAATTTACTTAAAAATGAGAACTTCCATGTACTCGTAATTTTTTAAGTACAATTGTTTCAAAAGGAAGTACATTGTTAAAAATAATCTACTTAAAAATGAGCATTTCTATGTACTCATATTTTTTAAGTACAATTGCTTCAAAAAGGAGCATTAATCTACTTAAACAGGAAAATTTCTTTGTATTCGATTTTTTAAGTACAATTAATTCAGAAACGAGTACATGATATTTTGAAGTTGACTTATACTTGATTTATAAATGTATGCAGAAATGAATACATATATTTTGTATTTTAAAATCTGAATATTCATGTTTAAACCCTATGTACTCGAAAATATGAGTTTTCTGATAAACCCTTTCCCCACCAGTGGCCGAGAGGTTCTGCTCTCGAAGCTGGTAGACGGGAGGTGCTGGGTTCGAACCCAATCGCGCCCGTCGGCTTAATCGTTCGGGGTTTTCGTGGTTTTATTCGAACATTGGATTTCCAAGCGTTAATACGTATTAGGTTCCCTTAGAAAGACCCCCACGAAGGGCACTGCTCCCCCTAGGGCCCATATCCCTCGTGTTGATAATTGGCCGTCATAAACACAACCAACCTGATAAACCCTTTTCTTATACCGAATTGACAGTAGAGATTTCCAAGCTTTTATTTAAAGCTATGTCTATCTTTGTTAAAATTTTTAATTTATAATACACACTTTTCAAATTTATTTACAATTTCATTAGAAATGATAAGAAGAAAATTTAGTTTAAAAATTGTTTTATTAGAAATTAGAATATTTAAAAAAGGGAAAATTCATCTCTGCTGTTAGCGATCTTCCGTCGCTGATTCATAAAAGGTGTCATTTGGAAGCAGTTGGTAACTGCTCTTATAGCACCGCCAGTACAATACTGATCTCCCGCCTAGAGGACTCGGGTTCAAATCACAGAGCGGCTCATACACAAGAATTAAAATAGTAAATTCGTTGTTCTTAACTCCAAAAATTGTAGTTCTTTGCAATTCAAAATTACCGTAATTAAAAATGGTGATTTGTCGGTTCTCTGGAATTTCGCTTTTGATTTTCTTATAGTGTATGTGTGTTTCTATACATACTTATTTTCGAGTCGCTGTATGTACTAAAAAAAAAAAAATGAGTACATGCGTTTTTCAAATTTAAGAGTTAAGTACTCAGAGCTATTTTAAGATCGGAAAGTGCTCAATAATTAGCACAATTTACTTATTTTTAAGAATAGTGTTTTAACAGTGTAGTTACACTCTCAAAAAGAATTTACTTAAAAATGAGAACTTCCATGTACTCGTATTTTTATAAGTACAATTGTTTCAAAAAGAAGTACAGTCGTGGAAAAAAAAAAGTAAACACCCCCTACTAACTCCTCAACGAATTATCGTAGAAGAAAGTTACTGGTACCGAACGATTGGAAATAAAGTCTACTTTTAAATAATGTATATAAAATTTGCTTAGGGGGCCATCTACATATTAAAACGAATCCAAACTTCATTTTTTTCAATGACAATACCCAATTTTAACAAGATATTTCAAATCTTCGGTTCAAATTATGCCTAGACACCGAATTTCAAGTCATTAGAATGATAAGTTTTTGAATTATAAACATTCAAAATTGAGTGCTTCTAATGTTAAATTACATTTTCATATTTTTATTAATATCTCCAGAAATTATGCTCCTAACGTGCTAATTTTTTTTTTGCAGCAATAATACTAATATACCCAAACATAAATACGCTGAATTTGCAATTTTTATAAATTTATGATATGAATTATGAATTATGAAATTAATATTCGAAAAAATTATGAATTGCAACCTACAATTTTTTTGATGGATTTAGATTTATTAAGTCCTGCTTTATGTAAATCCTAAATTTCACATTTTTCTTCCAAGTAGTTTTCAAATTATGCTTAAAAAACGGCAAAATGATGGTTTAAGGGGCCGTCTATAAATAGAAGTGACTAGATATTTTGAAATTTCTCCTGCTGTATTGTAATCTAGCAGGCTTCATTGACTTCTTAAGGTGCCTTGATCAAGATGGGGGCTATCTCGGTTAATAATCGATTTCCGAACTTCAATTTGGATACAGCCCTTAAAATACGCTCGTTTTTAAATAATTAATTTCTCGGAAACTTATGGTACGAATTACATAAAAATTCGTTTTTAGGCTAATTGGAGGATGTAGAGTTCATTTATGATGTCAGAATTGTGTACTGCTATTGAAAAAACAAAGTTATGGTTTTTTTAATATGTAGATGCCCCCCTAAGCAAATTTTATCTATATCATTTGAAAGTAGACTTTATTTCCAATCGTTCGGTACCAGTAACTTTCTTCTACGATAATTTGTTGAGGAGTTAGTGGGGGGTGTTTACTTTTTTTTTTCCACGACTGTACGTTAAAAATAATCTACTTCAAAATGAGCATTTATACGTACTCATATTTTTTAAGTACAATTGCTTCAAAAAGGAGCATTAATCTACTTAAAAATGAAAATTTCTTTGTACTCGATTTTTTTAAGTACAATTAATTCAGAAACGAGTACATGATATTTTGAAGTTGTATATACTTATACTTGATTTATAAATGTATGCAGAAATGAATACATATATTTTGTATTTTAAAGTCTTAATATTCATGTTTAAATCCTATGCGCTAAAAAATATGAGTTTTCTGATAAACACTTTTATTATACCGAATTGACAGTAAGGATTTTTAAGCTTTTATTTAAAGTTCTGTCTATCTTTGTTATAATTTTTAATTTATAATACACACTTTTCAAATTTATTTACAATTTCATTCGAAATGTTAAAGAAGAAAATTTAGTTTAAAAATTGTTTTATTAGAAATTAGAATATTTATTGAACACACATACATCAGACTTGTGCGCTTGACACCAGGGCCCGCTTATAAGTAATCGTCGACATACAGGGACGGGACAGCACAAGGAAATTTACAACACCAGATAATTACATCCTGGGGGCTCCACAAAGAGTGTACAACGGAACCGGCGGGATTCAAACCCGCCCCCACCTACGCTCTCAAGCGATTAGCGGCGTGGTGTCTTATCCACTCAGCCACGGTGGGTCCGAGAATATTTAAGAAAGGGAAAATTCATATCTGCTGTTAGCGATCTTCCATCGTTGATTCATAAAAAGGTGTCATTTGGATGCAGCTGGTAACTGCTGTTATAGCACAATCAGTACAATACTGATCTACCACCTAGAAGACCCGGGTTCAAATCACAGGGCGGCTCATACACAAAATTTCAAGAATTAAAATAGTAAATTCGTTGTTCATTACTCCAAAAATTGTAGTTCTTTGCAATTTAAAATTACCGTAATTAAAAATGGTGATTTGTCGGTTCTCTGTAATTTCGCTTTTTTTTTCTTATAGTGTGTGTGTGTGTGTGTTTCTATACATACTTATTTTCGAGTCCCTGTATGTACTCAAAAAAAAAAAAATGAGTACATGCGTTTTTCAAATTTAAGAGTTAAGTACTCGGAGCTATATTAAGATCAGGAAGTGCTCAATAATTAGTACAATTTACTTATTTTTAAGAATAGTGTTTTAACAGTGTAGGAATTCCAATGTTATTTAAAATAAATATTAATGTATTTAGAAGGAAGAACATATAAGAATATCATTTAATAAAATTGCGAGGGCAAATCAGTAAGTAGGTCACAAAAGCCAATGAAAAAAGGGAAACATAGATACATACTGGAAAGGCATGTTTATTTCTTTATATAATCGTTTCTTACACTGATACATTTGTCCCATCTCTTTTTGATTTATCTAATACCTGCTTCATAGTCTTTGGACTGTACTTTCAGCCATCTGTGTACCTCATTTACATGTCTGCATCAGTCGGCTATAGGCTAACACCCTGTTGCTGTTGTTAATGCTGTCTATTGTTGTTCGTCTGTCAGCTCTAACCATTTCCTCAACCCTCCGCACTGTTTCTTCTGTCGCAATCTCAACAGGACGACCACTTTGTTCTTCATCAACAACTTTTGCTTATCTTGTACAACTGTTGTCTAATAAACTCGAAATTGAAATCTTAGATTTGTACAGTGTTGCGACCTATTGGCAAATTAGTAAACAATGTACTACTAATTTCCAACCCTCATATCGGTTTGTGACCTACTTACTGATTTTCTCTCGTATTTCTAAAATTATAATTATAATAATTTAAAAATTATCTTAGAAAAAACATCATTTAGTTTCGAGTTATCATCTTTAGTCATTATTCGCTCCTCCCCCCTCTCTCTCTCCACACACATACACACTAAGGGGGGAAAATATAGGTGCTATTTTACTGAAAAAAATTTCAACCCACTCAATATTTTTGAAAAGTTGGCGCTACTGTGTATCGGTAGGTAATGGCTAATGAAATCTAGTGCGCGCAAAAGTTTGAAAATTTGGGTGAGGATAGTCCAAGGCAGGTCTTGATGCACTTGAGACTCATATTTTTGATTTTTAGGGATCCGTACTTAAAAAGTAAAAACGGAACCATTATAAGATCACTCCTGTGTCTGTCCGTGTGTCTGTCTGTCACAGCCATTTTACTCGTAAACTATGGAACGTGGAAAGTTCAAATTCGGGGAAGTAATAAAGACCATTGACCCATATATTATCAGATTAATAAACATTCATAAATATATTTAGTAAAAAAGTAGAGGGGGTAAGTATGCTACTTGAAATTTTTTTATATATATATATCATGTGGGGTATCCTGTGAAAGCTTTCGTAACGCTGAACTCAAAAATACATTCCTTTTAATTTTAGGTATTATATTTTTCAAAGATATTGTTGAAAATGTAGCGCAAAAATATGTCCCCCCCCCCCATCTAATTCTGAATCTACTGAAAGTAAAATTGTGAAAAAATTAGAGGTAGTAGACGTTAATTTAAACCTTGCCGGAAAATTATAGCGATTACCCTAGGTCACATAGTTTTTGAGTAATTAGCATTTTTCTGTTATACACAAATTTCGATTTGCGGGCATTCAGAAAAATTGTTGAGCATCGCTGAATATACCTATCGTTGCAGAAGAATAAAAGCATTGTTGATAATGATTTTCGAAAAAAATCATCGGTATTTAGCCGAGATATTAACCCTTAAAGGTACGGCCAGTTTGGATTTACACAACGACAGGGGCGGCGTACTCTATACCTAGTTAACAACTTTTAATGATATATATGTGTAATGTAATGTCCAGTAACAGTATAAAAGCAATAAACGTCAAATTGTTAAAAACATACTAATTTAAGGGGTCTCGGGACTCTAAAAAGTGGTAAAAATGAAAAAAAGACCATTTTCAACATTTAATGTCTTAAAATGTATATGATTTTAAAACAGAATTTTAATTGGAATGAAAGATATAAGTATGTTCTTTCGTTTCATGTATTTAAAAAACTGGAAGATACAGAATTAGTATTTATAGGGGGCTCGAAACTGTTAGACATTTGTCGAACAAAAAATTGGCATAACAGATTACGCGCAGGATTACAAAATAAATATTACAACTAGAATGAAAATTTTGGTGCTTCCTTATACTTCAGAGTGTAATAATTTCCCTGAACTTAAATAAATTTGTATTTAAAGCATTTTTATATTTTTAATGCAATGTTGCATTTAGCTAATACAAAATTTTGAAATTTTCAACAGTAAAATCACCTAAAAAAGTATTTCTTTGAACAGTAAAAAGGAAATTTTAGGTTCAGTTTATACAGACTAACAAGAAATATATGTTTTGAAAATTTCATGAAAAAATATTCAGAAGTTTTTGAGGTATCCTGTGCGTTATGCCCAAAAAACGCCATTTGGAAAATAATGACTTTAAAGTTTCGGAAACGCCGCTTCAGCTATTGAGCGGGTATAATTCTAAAAGCCAAAACTTCTGTTCTAATGGGAATTTCAAGGAAACAATTATATCAAAATATTCAGAAAAGATAGGAGTTTAACATCTAAAAAAATTAAAATTTCTTAAATTTTGAAGCTTTAAGAGTCCTTCGACCACTTAATCCTTTCCCGCACGGAGTAATTCTATTTATAAACTTATGAAATAATGAACTGACACCAGAATTTATAAACGAATTTATTAGAAAATGCGAACTTGCTTATTTTCAAGTACATGATAAAAGGAAAATTTTAATTAAATGTTCTTGGTGCAATTTGTCTGTTTTGGAATTAAAATTAGGTGTCCGTTTTTTAAGGACAATGCCCTCGAAGGATTTTATTAGAATGAATCGCATAAATACTGTGGGATTCGCGATAGTTTGCATTGATTGTATCTCTCAATACGCCTGGAGTGACTTAGTTAATTAAACACCTATCTGGAAATACAACTTTGAACAAAGGTTTAGTTTTAGCTACACTGTAGAAATAAAGGTTATTTCTACGCTGAATTTAGTTTCATGAAATGCCAAATGAAGTTTAACTATGCGCTGCTTTTATTGTCAGTACCGAATTAAATTCATCATAAACAGATTAGAATAATATTAAAAAAAGAGTTATACGAATAGCTATATTTGATATTATTTAGGTTCCATATCTCTTTGAACTTTCATGGTATGCCCATTTACACTTTTCTAATATATACAGTTATACCCAACACTACGTTGTATAGTTTTTTACAAAGTCTTAGTATTCTTTTAGAAACGTTTTTTTTGTTGTTGTTTATTTGTTTTATATATATATATATATATATATATATATATATATATATATATATATGTATAATACAATTACAAATTCATATATTTATTCTACGGAACCCTCTGTGCGCGAGTAATTCTCGCACTTGACCGTTTATTTTTTATAATTAGACAAGATATTAATTAACAACGCATTAAAAAAGAATATGTATCTTTTTGCAAAACTCATCAGACGCCCTCACGCATGCTCAGTCCCTGCTTCCCAAAGAGTAGAAGAGAACAACCAAATGATGATTTCTTTTGGCCTTTTGTCTTAACGTTTATCGGACGAACTGTTCGAGCTAAGAAAAAAAATTAAGGCTTATTCTTAAATTTTGTACTTTTGCGTCTTAATCATCACAATCGGTTTCAAAAAATTTTCTTGTTTTGCCTTTGATTTTTTTTCTTCAAAAAGTGTCGTTTTCTCGGTTGACATTTTCTACATTTTGGCAATGCTCCCATAGGTCCCAATTTTAGATGTACCAATTCACAAAAATACCTATTTAAAACTGAGATATTCTTTTCATGGACGGTGTAATTGATAACGAAAAGTACGAATTTTGACCTTTTCGAAAAAATTCGCAATTGCAGGTCTTTTCGCGCTTCCCGAAGACGATATTTTTTTCTGCGTTAAAAGTAACTAAAAATCGGATTATTGACACAATATTTTTAAAGATTTTCGAAAGGCCATATGTATGTCATCTAAAGAAAAATTTAAACGTTCGGATGAGTAGAAGTATTTAAAAAATTAAAATCTCTAAAATTTTCGATGAAAACGCTGAAACGCGGGCTGTTTCTGCGCGTTTTCTTAGGTCTTCGGCTCATGTTTTCACGACAACGCATGCATATTTCATTGTGGAAAGTTCATTTTATAGACAGAAAAAAATTATGAAAAACCTACATTTAAGACAAAAACTTTGTGAAGGATCTTACTTTCAGGCAAAATGTTTTTACGGAGTTCCTGCTTCAAAGGAACAAGTTTTGTGAAGGGTCGTGTATTAAGGCAAAAACCAAATTTTTCCTAACCAGATACCCTATGACAAAGATATTGTAACGGTATTTTCAACATAACAGCTGTGCTTAGCGTTAAGGTGTCCAGGGCACAATTTAAAATAATTTTTATTTATTGAGTTAAAATTTTTAATTTTTTTTTGTGATGGTAAACCATGATATTTGTAAACGAAATCACATGATAAAACTTCTCATATATTTCTTTTAATTTAAAATTCATTAAAAACGTAGAATAATTTAAAATCGTTATAACTCGAAATATTATTTGTAGAATTTCAATTTTTTTTTCATTTAATGAACAGAAATATATAAGCTTTAATTTAGATTCAGCATTTAAAAAAATACCAATTTAAAAAAATTAAAAATACTTAAAGTAAAAAAAAAAAAAAAAAAAAGGTGTAGCTTAAAAAAAAATCATATTTTCAAAAAAAAATTTTTTTCTAATTGTCTGAATCAAAATTAAAGTAAAACAATTGAAAAAGACATGTTCCAAATTTGAGTCATTTATCTTTAACGGTTCATGACTTATAGCGATTTAAATACGAGAAATGGTAAAAAAAGCCATCATGATGAAAAATGAACAAGAAGTCGTTTTCATGACAACCATTGCTCGAAAGCTAGATTTTGAAAACACTCCAAAACGAAAAATATACTCTTTCTTGTTCTAATTAAGATAGAGAAATGATTTAAACGTCATTTTAAGCAGAAAAACACAGAGAAATTTTTAATGCAATAATGTTTTTTTTTTTTTTTTTTTTTTTTAGAAAATTTGGAGATTTTTGTGTCCGGGACCTTTTAAATGTAATGACATCATAAGTTTTCTTCATGTAAGTTGTCATTTCAAAAATCAATTTAAAAAAATCAACGATTGCGTGATAATTTATGTAATTTTCACTCATTTTTTAACACTTTCCAACACAGTTGAAAAATGTTTATGCATTCGGTTTGTCTCTCCGTCTGTCCGTTTGTCCGTCTGGCCACACTCTAAGTCCCGTAAATATGATCGGATTTCATACAATTGATAAACCTTATTTAGGGTCACCTAAGCATGTTTGGTATTGTGTATGAAGTATGTGGGATTAATAGTTCATTTACAGGGACACTCAAAAGAATTCCATTGCATGTAAGTTTTCTTCGTGAATAAATATTCATGTGCGTAAAGCATTATATTAACATTTATTATCGACACTAGGGGAAATCCAGTCAAGTATGTCAGGAGAAAAAATTATAGAAAGCTGAAAAAAAATATTTTCCAATATAATATTTACTGAAACATTTTGAACACTATCACATTACAATGAAAACGACGAAAAATTTACAATCTAATTGAAATTCACATATTTTATCTAAAGATGCCAAATATTATCTTCAGTATATTTTGGGACAAAACTGAGATCCGTGCCAACTACTGGCGACATATTTATATAAGTTTTAAAGTACACTGTAAAAAAAAATCTGTAGATCTACAGATGTAAAGTTACATGCTTACTAAACTTTTATCTGTAACTGTACAAAAAAAGCTACAAATCTACAAAACTAGTTTTTGTAAAGCTACAGAAATCTGTAACTCTACAAATTAATCTGCTAAAATTTCAGTAATCTTACTAAAATTTTATCTGTAACCATAGTTGTAGTTACAAGAAAAGTTCTAGGCATCCCAGTTTCCTAAAAAATTCTTAGTAATGGTACAGATTTTTTGATTTTCGGCGCAAAAGTGTGTCTGTTACAGAAATTTTTGTTGTTGTCGTTACATAAAAAGTTCTAGGAATCCCAGTTTCCTAGAAACACTTTAGCAACTTTACAGATTTTTTTTTACAGTGTAATATATAAAAATGGAATTCGAAACTCAAAATAAGTTAAAATATTATAATATATTTTGAAGGTATTTTGTTAAGTATTCATTAACATATTATAGCTTTTAGAAAAGGATTTTCTGCATATATTTTTTTATGCTACGTGCTTCAAAATTTCAAAGTATAAAAACAAAAATTATAAAGTAAAAACTGAAAATTTTTTTAAATAGTTCTAAAAACTCAATTAGAAAAATTAAATTACATTTATACATTTAAAATTATAAGGGAGAGCAAGACAAAATCACGGAGAAATATATACAAATATTTTTAAAAATTCCGATTTGTAACTTTTGTAAAATTTCAAAATTTTAAATAAAACAAGTGAGAAAGAGCATAAAAACTGAGCGCTGTAATATTTGAACAGCTTCAACAATTTACCTGAGTTATGAAATTAGGCAGATGTTTATAAAGTGCGCAGCGTGTAAATTAATGTTCGTGCACGACAGTTTTCGTGATGTAAATATGAGATAATATTAACCAAAAGAATGAATGTATAAACTACTCATTTTAAAATAAACATTTTATTATATTTTTACTGTAAGAAATGTTTAATTTCTTTGTATAGTTTGTAAAATATTGAAAACTTGATGAAATAAAATATTTTTCAATCAACTCCTTTATGTACATAATTAAAGTTTAAAACATTTCATATTAAATACGAATTATTGGTATAAATCAGGGATGGCGAACCTATGGCACGCGTGCCAAACTTGGCACGTAAGAAAACTTCTCAGACATGCGAAAAAATTATAGATTATATTCAGTTTATGGAGAAAAATCCATTTTATGTTTTTTACAAAAATATGGAAGTTTTGTGTAACAGGTATGCAATTTACATTTAAATTATTTTTGAATGAATTAAGGTATTATAGATTTAAATGAAGATACCCTGTAACATCATTTTCTCGCCAAACCATTTAACATTGTAGTGTTTTCCTAATCGTTTTGCTTTTCTAACAAATTTCAAAAGGTTCATTTTTGGAAATTGAATTTTAAGAGATAGTTTGCACAGTAATATACCTAATTGACACGCTTATACATCAGATTAGGTTTTATTTTATTTAGGTTTATGGTTTTAAATTATTTTAGGTTTTATTATATCTTGGTTTTAATTTTGAAAAATGAAAATTAAATTAGTACAAAAAATTATGTATCTATTTAACCTGCTTCTGCCTGAAGAGCTAAAAATGATCGAATTCGGAAGTATACAATAAAAGAAAAACTCATTTATAGATTATTAATACGGAATTCGATGAGACATGGCTATATAATTGAATAAATACAGTGTAATAAATAAGTTAGGAATCGAATTTAGTATGTGTAAAAATATTTAAGTAAAATTTCTATAAAAATTAATTGTTGGATTTTACCTAAGTTTAAATGTTTCTGACACGTTAGAATGCTGATACATAATAATTTTAAAATTTTTGGCACGCATATTCAAAAAGGTTCGCCATCCCTGGTATAGATGGATCAATTTGTAACAAGTGGGTAAGTGTGATCATAGATCGCACAAAGGGTTTCGTTTAATATTCCTTTCAAAACGTCCAGTACATTTATCGCCATCGAACACCTTCTAAATTTTGGCAAACTCTACCAAAGCTATCGTAAAGCTTCAAACAGATTCGTCTTGTTATATTTCCTAATTTTGTTCGTGCACGCCCCCCCCCCCCCCGAAATGCTACGATATATCACATGACGGGTATCTTCCAAATTTAGAAAAGTGCCACCCTTGGGGGGGGGCGAAGTGGGGTAATGGTCACCATGATTTTTGACGCGGCCTGATGTTTAAAATTTTTGTTATGTTTTATAAGCTATATTAAAGTTTCAAATAGATCGTCCAGCTATATTTCCTAATTTTGTTCGCGGGCCTCTCTCACAACCCCTCGAAATGCGACACGCCATTCTTCTTTATACTTTTTTATCATGTGTCTTAAAATATATTAAAGTTTAAAAGAGATCGCATTGTTAGATTTCCTACTTTAAATGAAATCGCGGTCTGTTTGTTCCACATTCCATCACCAGGGAGCGCACTCTATTCTTAACAAAAGCGTATCTGAACAGAACTGCTTTACACAACCTATCAGTAGATATATTACTCGAGGGAGTAGCGGTCTTGAGCAAGAATTTAAGATGTTTGTTGAAATTACTATTCAGAAATAGTGGTAATTTAACTTTTGACATATTTATATTTAATAACTAGCATGTATCTGAGGACTCCGTCAAAAAAAAACGCACCTGAATCGGTATGAAACAAAAATGTTAAAAAAAGAAATATTTTGCCCCTCCCCCTTCCCACCTGCCCGAAATTTCACGCGCCATTTTTTATAAACTTCTTCTTATGTGTTATAAACTACCTTAAAGTTTCAAACAGATCGCCTTGTTAGATTTCCTATTTTAAATGAAATCGCGGTCTGTTAGTTCCACATTCCACCACCAGGGAGCGCACTCTATTCTTAACAAAAGTGTATCTGAACTAAACTCCTTTACACAACCTATCGGTAGATACATGGGTCGGGGGGGGGGGAGGTGGCGGTCTTAACCAAGAATTCATTATATTTGCTGAAATTACTATTCAAAAATAGTGATGTCAATACTACTGACATTTTTATCTGGCTTAAGAAACATTTGTGCTGTATTTTTAAAAATCGGACACCGTTCAGAAGAATACTGCAATGAAACATCACGTGACTGCCTTTTAAAATAGTAAGTATATAATAGAAATAAATCAATTAGTGAAATTAGCACCCCTCCCACCCCTACCCGAAATTTCACGCGCCATTTTTATAAACTTTTTCTTATGTGTTATAAACTATCTTAAAGTTTCAAACAGATCGCCTTGTTATATTTCCTAATTTTAACAAAATCGCGTTATGTTAGTTCCACATTCCACCACCAGGGAGAGCACTCTATTCTTAACAAAACTGTATCTGAAGGAAACTTTGTTAAACAACCTATCAGTAGATATGTTACTCGAGGTGATGGCGGTCTTAATCAGAAATTAAGATATTTGCTGAAATTACTATTCGGAAATAGTGGTAACTAAACTTTAAACAATTTTGTATTAAATAAGTAGCATATATCTCAGAACTACCTCAAACAAGTTGGAAATTGCTCGTCAAACGTGGCAAATGAGGTGCGTTCGTACTATAACTAGTTTTATAATCATTTTTTGCACCCCATATTATACTGAATGTATAATTTTTTGCACTTCATGAAGTGCATAGTCTGATACATCATTAAAATGCACTTCCAATATTTTTTTCCCATTCCCCGTAATGTAACGTAACACTTTTGACTGTCCCTGTAATTAAACTATACATCCGATTTTCCTAAAATTTGAAATAGCTCAACAAAATTTTGCAACAATTATATCTTTAAAATTTCAGATCATTTGGAAGGCTCTAATATCATTAAAATCCACTTGCAATAATTTTTCCCATTGGCCGTAATGTAAAGAAAAACTTTTGACTGTCCCTGTAATTTAACTATACATCCGATTTTCATAAAATTTCAAATGGCTCGACAAAATTTTGCAACAATTATATATTTAAAATTTCAGATCATTTGGAAGGCTCTAATATCATTAAAATCCACTTGCAATAATTTTTCCCATTGGCCGTAATGTAAAGAAAAACTTTTGACTGTCCCTGTAATTTAACTATACATCCGATTTTCATAAAATTTAAAATGGCTCGACAAAATTTTGCAACAATCATATATTTGAAATTTCAGACCAATCGGTTGGGTAGTTTTTGCTCTGTTACATGCGGACAGACGGACGGACGGACGGACAGACGGACAGACGGACGGACAGACGGACGGACTGAACGACGACTATAGGTGCTACGTATTTATATAATTACGAACGCACCTAAAAAGGCACCTAAAGCGGTCAGAAACGCTAACTTTTTAAATAGAAATCTAGCGCCCCCCTGCCCCCTCCCCAGAATTTCACGCGTCATTCTTTTTTACACTTTATCTTATAGTCCAGGCAATAGAGACCGTATAGGGGCTCAACCTAGCAAAATTTATGGTAGTTCTGGAAAAATGCTTACTATATGTTTTTTGGATCGCTGTATCCGAATTTTTAACTTAACACCAAAATTTCCCCCGGCAACCCCCCCAAAAAAGGTTTTTATTAAAAAAAATCAATTTTTTTATTGTTTTAGGGAAAAAATATCTAGAAATTCAGAAAGTAGACAAAATTTGCAACAAATTATAATAATGACATTATGACTTAGGATGAAGGGGTAGGGGGATTCTGCCTCGGAACATGCACGCGATGCTGCGTGAACTAAGTTGCAAAAGTCCGCTTAACCACTCACACGTTTATATTCGGCCTCCCATCTCCCCTCCGAACTTTCTCTATAAGGTTTACTTTAAGTTTTTTGTGTCGCTGAATCCGAATTTTTAACTTACCCCCAAAATTTTCCCCTCCGAAACCGCCCCAAATAGTTGTTTTTAACTTTGAAAAGCTTTGCAAAATTCAGAAACTAGACAAAATTTGCAACAAATAGGATATATGACATTATGACGTAGGATGAACGGGGAGAGGGAGGGCTGCCTCTGAACATGCACTGCGGCACTACGTGCACTAAGTTATGAAGTGCAGGCAATAGGGGATTTTAACTGGCAAAATTAATGCTAGTTATGGATTTCGACTCACTTTATGTTTCTTAGCTCGCTGAATCCGAATTTGTAACTTCCCAATAAAATTTCACCCGGCAACCCCCCAAAAAATTGATTTTTTGAAAAAAAAATTGGTTTTTGAGAAAAGCGCGCGGGGAATGTTCCGAGGCAGCCCCCTCTTTCCCCGTTTATCCTACGTCATAATGTCATATATCCTATTTGTTGCAAATTTTGTCTAGTTTCTGAATTTTGTAATGCTTTTCCCCTAAAACAATAAAAAAATTAAGTTAAAAACAACTATTTTGGTCGGGGTTTGGGGGCAAAATTTTGGGGGTAAGTTCAAAAAACGGATTCAGCGACCCAAAAAACTTAAAGTAAACCTTATAGAGAAAGTTCGGAGGGGAGATGGGAGGGCAAATGTAAAAATGTGAGTGGTTAAGTGGAAATGCGCAACTTTGTCCACGCAGCACCGCGGCACATGTTCCGAGGCAGATCCCCCCCCTTCCCATTCATCCTAAGTCATAATGTCATATTTCTGATTTGTTGCAAATTTTGTCTACTTTCTGCCTTTCTAGATACTTTTCCCCTAAAACGATAAAAAAATTGATTTTTTTAATAAAAACCTTTTTTGGGGGGTTGCCGGGGGAAATTTTGGTGGGAAGTTACAAATTCGGATTCAGCGACCCAAAAAACATAAAGTAAGCCGATTTCCAGAACTACCATTAATTTTGCTAGGTAAAATTCCCTATTGCCTGGACTATTATGTGTTATAAAACATCTTAAAGTTTCAAACAGATCGACTTGTTAGATTTCCTAATTTTAACAAAATCTCGTTATGTTAAAATAGCAATTAAAGCCTTTGTGCAGGAATATTGAAATGCAGTAAACCAACGTTTAAAATGCACAAATAATGCGTGAAAAAGCAGCAAACAGCTGTTTCAAATCTACAGCGAGATTCTTCTTCAGTGCAAGAGAGGGAAAAAAGGAACAGCGTGCTAGAAAAAGCAAGGCTGAGCAAAATGATAGACAGAGACGTTCTGCCTTATATACCCTATGCGGGTAGCGAAAGCGCCAGAAACAACCAATGAGAGAGAAGCAGTGGAAACGAGTGGGTGGACAAGTAGCCACATCTACCGGAAAAGGAGAGAAAATGAAACCTAAAAAGAGGAAATTAAATTAACGCTTTCCAAATACTTGGAAAATCTGGAGTACTAGATAAGTCATTGACTAAAGAGTGAGAATTTTTAATGATGTGGTAAGCTTCCCAAAAATCAAGATCAAGGTTAGAAGAACATTTTTGGATAATGGTGGCTGAGGAAAAATCGAACCTATGTTGAGAAGACCAAGAATGTTGAGCAATAGAAGAACGTTTGAGCTCCTGATTTTTAACATAACCTTCATGCTCTTTTAAACGAAATCTAAGAGCACGTTTAGTCTGGCCAATATAAGAAAGGCCACATTGGCAAGAGATTTGGTAAATACCCCAGTTATCTAGGCGATCAATGGGGTGTTTGAGATTTGAAAAGGTGATTTTATTAACAGGAGAAAAAATAACATTAAAATCAAACCTTCTTAAGATTTTAGCAACTTGCTGACTGATTTTAGGAAAAAATGGTAACACAACTGAAGTATTAGAGTTGGAATTAGAATGCTTTTCAGAATGGACGGATTTCGTCAATTTCTTATAAATAGAATCAATAATATTAGAGGAATAACCACGATCAACAGCAATAGCTTTGAGGTAATTAAGTTCAGCACTAAGTAACTGAGGAGTGGAACAAACATTGGTAGCCCGAAAAACAAAAGTATTGAAAGCAGCGACTTTCTGGTTAGGGGGATGAGAAGAATGCCTGTGAGGTGGAAGACTGACAGCAAAAGGTTTACGAAAGACGGTAGTCTGAAAGCCATTATCACAACGAATAACAAGGACATCGAGGAAAGAAAGGCAGTTATTGGTCTCAATTTCAGAGGTAAATTGAATGCAGGGATCAATGGAATTCATAATAGAGAGAATATGATTAATATCCGAATTTATTTCAACCAGGACATAAACATCATCAACATAACGAACATAGAACGGAAATTTTAAAATTTAAAAAAATTTGACCTCAAAATAGTGCATATAAATATCGCATAAAATTGGACTAAGAGGATTACCCATAGCCAAACCATCAATCATGCGGAAGAAATTACCATTGAAAACAAAAGTATTTTGTGACAAGCAAGCACGAGTGAGAAGGATAAGTTCCTCGATTTCAAAATAAGAGAAATGGAATTCACAAAGCCTGTTTTTGAGGCAATCCAAAGCCCCCTCAATCGGAACGTTTGTAAATAATGATTTAACATCAAAAGAAACCATCATGTGACCCTGCGGCTTAAAATTATGGAGTTTTTTAACAAAATCAAAAGAATTCTTAACAGTGAAACAGTTACTGCTCAAAAGTGGGGAAAAAACAGAAACTAAATATTTGACAAGCTTATAAGAAGCTGTACCGATACTCGAGAAATAGGTCTAAAAGGAATGTCAGGTTTATGGACCTTAGGTAAAGCATAAAACCTGGCACAATGCGCAATAGATGGAATAAGAGACTTCTTAAAGTTAGAAGGAATAATTGAAGAAGACTTGATGGCAGACTTAATAGAATTAATTTCACTAGTGGAAGGATTTTTGCGGATGTCCACATAAGGACCATCTTTAATTAATTTATGGGATTTTTCCAAATACGAAGATTTGTCGAGAAGAACAATCTGACCACCTTTGTCAGCCTTAGTAATGATTAAGTTTGGATCAGAACGCAAATTTTCCAGACATTGTTTAACTGGAATTTTACGATTGGGCTTATAAACATTAGAATTGAAATCAACAGTATTGGCAATGAGATGCCTGATGGACTCTTTTTGAGAAGAAGATAGAGCGCTATGCTTATTTTTTCCCGCAATGTCTCAAATCAATAGGTTTTGTAATTTACGATTAAAAAAGTACAGGTTTTTGGAACACTTACATTTCCTACTTGACTGTAGGCGTAAGAAGGTTATTCCTAATTTCATTTCTATACGTTGTAATTTATCTTCTTCTAACAGAATTGACAAGGTCTTATTTCGTTCTAAATTAGCTCTTTTAAGAGCTTTGATTCAAGAGACTCGCCATAAAATTGCTCATATAGAGCGCGAGTTATATTCCTTACATATCAGCCTCGCTAATTCTACACCTTATTTTGAGTCTATAGACAGAAGATCATGGAGTAGAGTTCTCACAGCTTCTTCTGTTCATTGTTCGGTTTTAAAGAAGAAATTTAATGAACTTTGTAAACGTCCTGTCGTTAATAACCCCAGCAATTTGCCTGTTGTTAACCAAAATGTTGTTGTCAATCTTTCTAGTGTTTCTTTAAGTGACAATCAGCTCGATGCTCTCAAATTGAATAACAAATTTCTCTCTCTCTGCTATTCCTTCTTTACTTAATCTAATTGCTCCTACTGAAAGGGCCTTTAAGCATAGCGCTCTATCTTCTTCTCAAAAAGAGTCCATCAGGCATCTCATTGCCAATACTGTTGATTTCAATTCTAATGTTTATAAGCCCAGTCTTAAAATTCTAGTTAAACAATGTCTGAAAAATTTGCGTTCTGATCCAAACTTAATCATTACTAAGGCTGACAAAGGTGGTCAGATTGTTCTTCTCGACAAATCTTCGTATTTGGAAAAATCCCATAAATTAATTAAAGATGGTCCTTATGTGGACATCCGCAAAGATCCTTCCACTAGTGAAATTAATTCTATTAAGTCTGCCATCAAGTCTTCTTCAATTATTCCTTCTAACTTTAAGAAGTCTCTTATTCCATATATTGCGCTTTGTGCCAGGTTTTATGCTTTACCTAAGGTCCATAAACCTGACATTCCTTTTAGACCTATTGTCTCTAGTATCGGTACAGCTTCTTATAAGCTTGCCAAATATTTAGTTTCTGTTTTTTCCCCACTTTTGAGCAGTAACTGTTTCACTGTTAAGAATTCTTTTGATTTTGTTAAAAAACTCCATAATTTTAAGCCGCAGGGTCACATGATGGTTTCTTTTGATGTTAAATCATTATTTACAGACGTTCCGGTTGAGGGGGCTTCGGATTGCCTCAAGAACAGGCTTTGTGAATTCCATTTCTCTTATTTTGAAATCGAGGAACTTATCCTTCTCACTCGTGCTTGCTTGTCACAAAATACTTTTGTTTTCAATGGTAATTTCTTCCGCATGATTGATGGTTTGGCTATGGGTAATCCTCTTAGTCCAATTTTATGCGATATTTATATGCACTATTTTGAGGTCAAATTTTTTTAAATTTTAAAATTTCCGTTCTATGTTCGTTATGTTGACGATGTTTATGTCCTGGTTGAAATAAATTCGGATATTAATCATATTCTCTCTATTATGAATTCCATTGATCCCTGCATTCAATTTACCTCTGAAATTGAGACCAATAACTGTCTTTCTTTCCTCGATGTCCTTGTTATTCGTTGTGATAATGGCTTTCAGACTACCGTCTTTCGTAAGCCTTTTGCTGTCAGTCTTCCTCCTCACAGGCATTCTTCTCATCCCCCTAACCAGAAAGTCGCTGCTTTCAATACTTTTGTTTTTCGGGCTACCAATGTTTGTTCCACTCCTCAGTTACTTAGTGCTGAACTTAAGTACCTCAAAGCTATTGCTGTTGATCGTGGTTATTCCTCTAATATTATTGATTCTATTTATAAGAAATTGACGAAATCCCTCCATTCTGAAAAACATTCTAATTCCAACTCTAATACTTCAGTTGTGTTACCATTTTTTCCTAAAATCAGTCAGCAAGTTGCTAAAATCTTAAGAAGGTTTGATTTTAATGTTATTTTTTCTCCTGTTAATAAAATCACTTTTTCAAATCTCAAACACCCCATTGATCGCCTAGATAACTGGGGTATTTACCAAATCTCTTGCCAATGTGGCCTTTCTTATATTGGCCAGACTAAACGTGCTCTTAGATTTCGTTTAAAAGAGCATGAAGGTTATGTTAAAAATCAGGAGCTCAAACGTTCTTCTATTGCTCAACATTCTTGGTCTTCTCAACATAGGTTCGATTTTTCCTCAGCCACCATTATCCAAAAATGTTCTTCTAACCTTGATCTTGATTTTTTGGGAAGCTTACCACATCATTAAAAATTCTCACTCTTTAGTCAATGACTTATCTAGTACTCCAGATTTTCCAAGTATTTGGAAAGCATTAATTTAATTTCCTCTTTTTGGTTTCATTTTCTCTCCTTTTCCGGTAGATGTCACTACTTGTCCACCCACTCGTTTCCATTGCTTCTCTCTCATTGGTTGTTTCTGGCGCTTTCGCTACCCGCATAGGGTATATAAGGCAGCGCGTCTCTGTCTACCATTTTGCTCAGCCTTGCTTTTTCTAGCACGCTGTTCCTTTTTTCCCTCTCTTGCACTGAAGAAGAATCTCGCTGTAGATTCGAAACAGCTGTTTGCTGCTTTTTCACGCATTATTTGTGCATTTTAAACGTTGGTTTACTGCATTTCAAATCTCGTTATGTTAGTTGCAAATTCCACCACCAGGGAGCGCACTCTATTCTTAACAAAAGTATATCTCAACGAAACTCCTTCACGCAATCTTTCCGTTGATACATGTGTCGGGATGGTGGCGGTCTTAACCAAGAATTTGAAACATTTGCTTCGGTAACAAACGCTAAGATTAAAAAAAATAATAAATAAACTAGAAAACAGGAATTCTGCTTTTTCAGAATTTAGTGTCGCCCCGATGACAAAAGAATATATATATATAAATGTAGGATACTATCTGAAAATTATTTAATGATTCACTTGGCTTATAACTATAAATAAATGCATGTATTAGTTCGTCAATTTAATACGACATTTATTATTTACTCGAAAAAATATTATGCTTGGAAGATCACAACAGTTCATCCACATCAATAATACAGTAGCACTCAAAAGTTTTTTGACAACCTTATATTCTCTCTTATTTTATTTAATATAAAAATGTAAAAGAAAATACATTCCCTATAATTGAGAACACTATGACTGCAATTATTCAAATGTATCAAGTTTCAACTTGTTTGTTTGCATTCGGCGCCACCGAAGAAATATGACTCGTCCTTAGCTCAAAAGTATTTTGACAATTTGTTTGCATTTAATTGTTGAAGGTGTCAGTGGCGCTATAGCTTCGATTAGTGTTTATATTGAGTTATTCTGATTATTTTTAAGGATCAGGAATGCCGAAATGTAAAAAATATTGAAGTGATTCTAGAAAAGCCGCTGTACATGCACTTAAGAAAGGCAGACTGCAAGCAGAACTAGCTCGTTCTTTTAACGTGTCTCGGCATTTTTTATTACATAGAATAAAGTTTTAAAAAAATAGAAATACATCGAAAATAAGCCTCAAAGTGCCCATCTGAAAAAAAAACAGCTTGCAGTGTTGACTGTATTATAAAAATGATATCTAAAAGTGATTGTCGTAAGTCTGCTGTAATACTAAAAAATGAATTGAAACAAAATTACGGCATAGACATACAAATTTCATCAGTCAAACGACGCCTAAACCTCCATGGTTTACATGGCAGAAGACCAGCAAAAACACGTTTGTTATCTTCTAAGAATAGGAAGGCTAGAGTTGCATTTGTAAAACGGCATAACCCTGTCAGGGAAAAAGCAATTTCATTGCTCAAGTGAGGAAATTAATGTTTGACACCGGAATTTGAAAACAAATTTATTTGTAAATAAGAAAAAGCTATATTTCACACACAAAATAAACCGAATTTTTTTTAACCAAAATTCTGGTGTCAATCATTAATTTCAACACTTCAGCAATGGAATTAATTTGCCCCTGTAAGGGTTCTGCCGTTTTACAAATGCAACTCTAGCCTTCTTATTCTTATTAAATTAGATACGTGTTTTTTCTGGACTTCTGCCATGTAAACCATGGGGGTTTATGCGTCGTTTGACTGATGAAACGTGTATGTCTATGCCGTAATTTTCTTTCAATTCATTTTTTATTATTACAGCAGACTTACGACAATCACTTGTAGATATCATTTTTATAATACAGTCAACATTGCAAGTTGTTTTTTTCGGATGGCCACTTTG
This sequence comes from Maratus speciosus, assembly GCA_963932465.1. NCBI lineage: Eukaryota > Metazoa > Arthropoda > Arachnida > Araneae > Salticidae > Maratus > Maratus speciosus. Next base: position 257,141,568 of record OZ010795.1, on the reverse strand, counting down.
AGGCTTATTTTCATGTATTTCTGTTTATTAAAAACTTTATTCCATGTAATAACAAGTTGCGGAGACACGTTAAAAGTCTTCTTGCAGTTTTACCGTTCTTAAGTGCTTTTACAGCGGCTATTATAGAATCACTTCAATATCTTTTTACATTTCGGTATTCCTGATCCTTAAATTAATCACAATAAGCAATATAAACACTAATCTAAGCTATAACGCCACTGACACCTTCAACAAATAAATGCAAACTAATTGTCAAAATACTTTTGAGCTAAGGAGGAGCCATATTTCTTCGGTGGCGCCGAATGTAAACAAAGAACTTGAAACTTGATGTATTTGAATAAAAGCAGTCATAGTGTTCTCTATTATAGGGACTATATTTTCTTTTAAATTTTTATTTTAAATAAAATAAGAGAGATTATAAGGTTGTCAAAATACTTTTGAGCTCAACTGTATAATACATTTGTTTACATAAATACTGGAATTCACCTAGAATTCTTACTCAAATCTTTTATTTGACACACAACGAATCTTCAACCTTCATGTTGAGATAAAAACTATCGAACTTCTAAAAATAAACATCCCTTGAATTTTCTTATTTTTCCATCAAACTGTTGCCACACATTTTTAGCTTTTTTCCACGCTCCTCGTGTTGTACTTTTTATTTCATATAAGATTGCGTATCGATTCAATAAACCCTTGAGTTGCATTGTTGAGAATATTTACATTCCCACATTCGGTCATCCTGACACTCCGGTGACCCAACGGAACGTGTTTTCAAATCATATCTTCTTTTAAATTTAGCTTCATATCCACCATAAACAGAATTATCAGTATGGTTTAATGACTGTTCATACTGCCTACGATTACTATTACTCCAGAAGTATACATCTCTTTTACACAGTTCAATCTCTTTCCTTTCAAAATTTTCCCGTATTCTTTCTTTCTGATCTCCGTATAAAATTCTTCTATCGTCGAGAAATGTGTGTTGTTTACAATATCTGGGACGTCTATTTACAAAATTGTCTTTCGAATAATATTTCCTATCTACATTTTTGTCATTGCGATCACGCTTGTAATTTCCGCTAAATCTCTTTTTATTTACATTTACTCCTACAGTATTACTTTCTTCTCTCGTGTTCTTTCGTTTATAATATTTTTCAACATTCTTCATTTCATTTTTATTTTCATTCGCGCGCGCATATAAATTACGTTTTTCTTTTAGGTCGTTCATTCGTACTATTCGTGATACCTCATTTCTTTCATTCAAATTTTTGTTACTAATTGAATTTAATTTTTTCTCACGAGACCTTTCCGTTTTTCTCACTATAGCTTTTCTATTTATTTCGTTGGCCACATATTGTAAATTTTCATCGATATTCTTTACCGCCCTAATATATCTACAATACATAATGGTCTTGCCTTGGGCGTTTTCTTCCTTGGCGAGATTTTTTATTTTGACACCTTCTTCTGTGACTGTTAAAATGCATCTTGATATTGCACTTACACCTGGCAATATGTCACATTCTAGGCCTAATATTACATGAAAATTATCTGTCAGTTTCACGCCGTCTACTTGTATTTCATGCTCAAAGTATCCTATTGGCTCTGTTTCTTCTCCGCCAAAGCCAGTCAATATATGCAAATTTTCTTGGCATAATTCAGGTGTGCCTATTTCGGTGCAATATTCTTCATTTATTAAACTCACATCGCTTGCTGTGTCGATGATAATTTTCGTGGGTTTCTCATTTATTGGAACTACACGTATCTTTTTTGTCGATTTGACGTTATTTTCTGCTTTTGATAAGCACATTATGTTTCTTTTTTTGAGCGCCATTATCGCTTGCTTTCCTAATCGGCTTACCATAGTATTCTTGTGTGCACATTTGATCCCTATTTGTACATTTGGCGGCTATATGACGAGGCAAACCACAAAGATGGCATATAATTCTCGAATTAATAGCTCTTTCGCCTCGTCCTATATTATTTCGACGAGAATTTTGATTCCACTGGCTATCTATTTCCTCCCTGTTCACGCTATTTTGCGCCTTATACAATTTGACGGTTTTAAATCCTCTCAACGCTGTATCAAAATCATCTAGTTTTTCAACTAATACTTCTACTTCTTTTATTCTTGAAAATTCCTCAATAAAACGTTCTCTGGTTTCTGGCGGTATTTTTCGCTTAATTTGATCAGTTACTAATAACTCCGTTAATCCATCAAAAGTTGTTACGTTCATTCCACGTACCCATTCATTAAAGTACGTTTTTAACTGAAAACCAAAATCGCGCCAATTATCTGTTGGCTCTTTTTTATGAGTCATGAACCTCTGTCTAAATTCTTCCGGCGACATTTTGAATCTTTTCAACAATAAATTTTTTATATATTCGTAGTTATTTACATCAGGTTCCTTTTCTCTTGTAATTATGCTAGCTATTTCTAACGGTAATAAACTTAACAGATACGATACCCATTCATCCTTCTCTATTTTCATTTGAGATACTTGTCCCTCGTATAATGTTAAAAACATACAGATATCACCATTTGCACTATCAAAACGATTAAGTAACTTCAACAAATCAAAATTTTTACCTGTTCCCGTTCTTGGAGCTAGTATTTCTGCATCCTTCTGAGAGTCTATCTCGGCTTGCATTGTCAATTTCTTTAGCTCACTTCCCTCATTATTTCTCTATCCTCTATTTCTAACTTCAATTTCTTCTCCTCTACCTCTGCCTGTCGTCTTCTCTTTTCTGCTTCAAGTTCTGCCTGTCGTCTTCTCTCTTCTGCTTCAAGTTCTAATTTTCTTTCTTCCAACGCTATTCTCTTCTCCGCTTTCTCCTACTCTGCTTCTATTTTTCTTTGCTCTTTCTCCTTCTCTGCTTGCGCTTCAAATTCTAACTTTCTTTGCTCTTTCTCCTTCCTTGCTTGCGCTTCAAATTCTAACTTTCTTTTCTCTTTGCTAGCCGATGATATTACTTCAAGACGGTCTTTTATAAAATCTTCATCAAAACTTTCCCAAGTTTTTATTGCTTCAATTAATGACAGAATGGTTACTTTCCCTGGCGTGTTTATTCCACATTCCTCGCATAGTTCAATCAAATCGCTTCGTCGCGCTTTATTCAAAATCGACATAATGATGTGTTTTTTCCGTAATCGTTTAAATTTTTTATTCAAATCCCGGCACCGATGCCCCAAAATTTGTAGGATTCTTTCTGAAAATTATTTAATGATTCACTTGGCTTATAACTATAAATAAATGCATGTATTAGTTCGTCCATTTAATACGACATTTATTATTCACTCGAAAAAATATTATGCTTGGAAGATCACAACAGTTCATCCACATCAATTACATTTGTTTACATACATACTGGAATTCACCTAGAGTTCTTACTCAAATCTTTTATTTGACACACAACGAATCTTCAACCTTCATGTTGAGATAAAAACTATCGAACTTCTAAAAATAAACATCCCTTGAATTTTCTTATTTTTGCATCAAACTGTTGCCACACATTTTTAGCTTTTTTCCACGCTCCTCGTGTTGTACTTTTTATTTCATATAAGATTGCGTATCGATTCAATAAACCCTTGAGTTAGACGAGTTGCATTGTTGAGAATATTTACATTCCCACATAAATATAGATACAGTAAAGTCCCGATTATCCGAGTCAATCGAACTTATACCTTTTGAATAATTCATTTTCTTCTGATGAACTGATGGCTTCCATTATTATGAAACAGTCATTATAAATTAAGTGTTATGTGAAGAGGAAAGAGCAGCCTTAAAAAGTTAGAACTGTGATTTTCTGGTCAGAATAGGAGAAAAAAATGGCCATAAAAAAAGGCCATTAAAAAAAAAAAGAATATGGCCATTAAAAAAAAAAAAAAAAAAAAAAAAAGAATATGGCCATCTTTTTCTTCCCATTCTGACCAGAAATTCAGAGTTCTAACTTTTTACAGCTGCTCTTTCATCTTCACCTAGCGCTTCATATATAATGATTGTTTCATAATAATGGAACCCATCAGTCCATCAGAAGAAAGTAACTCGGTGAAAGCGGAAACTCCGATAATCGGTACTCTACTGTAGTTCTGTTTTAAGACTTATAACACGCGATTTTACTATACATAAAGTGAAGTCATCCAGATCCGCTGAAGAATTCATCATTTGCGATCAAGTGTTAAACAACATCTACAGTAAAGTACGCTTAGGACTATCGCTGAATAATACACAAATCAAAAAAAAAAAAAAAAAAAAAAAAAAAAAAAAAAGAGATTTCATCATTCAAACAAATCGACAATAAAATCGGTTATCTAAAGATTCACAGGCCTTCATTTGTTTGTATTATTAATATAGATATTTAAAATTAAATTTAGTTTCTAATAGCTCCATGTTTTATCAGAAATCCTTCATTTATATTTTTTTTCAAAATAGCACGTATTTTAATAAAAAAAAAAAAAATTCAGTTTTTATGGAAAATGGCAACAAAAAGATATAATTGCTATTTTTCTTTAACTTTCTACAGAAATGAAGTTCTTCCGTTGCCAATATTAAGTAAATGGCTCTAAAAACTACAAAAAAAATTAATATCTCAAAAATAAATGGAGATGCAGTTTTCAAACAAATTGCATTAAAAAGTACTTTTTTCCGAATACGGCGGTATAAAAATTGAAAATGTGCAGTGCTTAGAATGAAAAAAAAAATTAGATTATTTAAATCGTTCTGCTTTATTTTACGGCTGGCTTCTGTAAGGTAACTTTATTTTTTGGAGACAAAATAAGCTGGGAGAAAGAAATAGCATACCGTACCGGGGCCTAAGAAATCTAGCTCCCCCGCCCCCTCATCAAAATATCACATTCCATTCTTTTTTACACTTTTTCTTAGTTGTTATAAACTATCTTAAAGATTCAAACAGATCGAGTGGCTGTCTTAACCAATAATTTGAGATATTTCCTGAAATTACTATTCGAAAATAGTGGTATGAATACAAATCTGATCATGAATGAGTTATACTTATCTCATAGCTCTGTTTAAAAATCCCACGCAAATTGTTACATTTCTTATTTGAATTATTTCGTGGTTAAAAAAGCATGCGTCTCCCTTTTAATCGACGCATTTGATAGCAATAAGCCGATTAATTAAATACTAATTAATATTGCAGCATGTAATTAAGATAGAACTTAGAAATGGGTATCAATGAAATCAGCGAGAAATTTCACATCGGAATGCCAAAAAATTTAATCAAAAATTTTAATATTTAAAAAGTTAAAATTTCGTAAGGTAAAATCCTACTATGGAAAACCGCAGCGTCGTCGTCATTTCTGACACCTGCTTTCCCGCCGAAATGAAATCTTTTTTCCTTGTCTTTCCAATTAAAGAAATTAAATTTTTAACGATCGATTTTTAGTGGATATTTTAACTTATACACATCGCAGAAATGTGAACTTTATACCAAATGAAAGTAGATTTTTTTCCGCGTATGTCTATACCATTTACAAATTTCTCGGACCAATACTTTCTGATATGCGATTTCGCTTTAAAATGTCCACTTCATTTTTCGGCTTAATTTCCTCCGTGGTAACCGTGCATCGGCTGATTTTACTGGCAACTCTTAGGAGAAACTCCGATGATTTGGAGAACGTCCTTTTGTACCTGCGTTAAAAAGGTTGATTGGTTAATTTTAGAAGTTAATTAGCCTGTAATTAGGTTAATTACCGACTTTTTCAAAATTTTATGATTTGTCGTTTGATGTGAGGTGTTCAGCTATAAGTACCCAAAATTTCAAGTCTCCAACATGTATAGTTTCTGAGAACGGGTTCTGTGACGGACAGACAGACTGACAGACAAAGGAGTGTCAATATTCGCCTGCTACTTAATAAGTCGTGAATTTAATGCAATAATATAGTCTGAGTATCTATACTAATAATATAATGATGTTGGTATGCGTGCCTGTCTGTCTCTGTGTATGTGTGTGATGGCTAAGGAAATCTACCACATTTGAATGAGGAAAATTTGTATGAAGATAGCTCAAGGCAAGTAAGAATGCACCTGGGATTCAGATTTTTCATTTTTTAATGATTAAACCAAATTATTATTTAAAAACCCTAATGAACATCGCAAAATAACGCTCTGTCACTGATTGCAGCAAATTCCAAAGCGTTATGGATATATATATATATGTCCAAATGTATTTTTAGTTTTTTGTCTAATTTTATGTAAATAACAATATATGAAAAAATGTTTTAATAGTATGAAAGTTCTTGTATATTAATTGCATTATTTATGTTTAAAATGTCAAAAATAGTGAAAAAAATCACAAGTTAAGTAAAAGAATTGACATTTGAGTAAAATTAGTATGCATCATATTCAAAGAGATAGCATACATTTTTTTGCGCATCTTCCTCAAGCTGTTTTAATCTAAAAAAATTATCATCGATTAATTATTAACTGCCAATGACATGCTGAGTTAGATGAAGGAAGTTCGTTTTTTCATTAAAATAAAAGTTTTGAAATATCATGAAAAATAATATGATATGAAACACTAAATTCAAAAGAATAAAGGGATTTGTTGAAAGAAAAAATCAAAAACGAAATCCTTTCAATGGTTTTGCTGTTTAAGTTTGAAGTTTCATTATACATTTCTGAACTTCGGTGTGGTAATTTATTTTTTCCATCTGCTTCTGTCATTTTAAAAACAGTCTTGCAAAAAACAAAATGTTCAAATGAAAAGATACTTTTCCATATTTTTCAGCTCTTCATCAATTCGTTAAAAACTTAAACAATTGTTTTGTTTAAAAAAATATTTGTTTAAAAATAATGAATTATTAATAAATGTTTATGTTAGGCTATTGCATTTCTAGATTTTCTTTTAAATTGTATATAACTTTCACCTTTTTCAAAAGAGTAAATTTAAAATTGTTATTTTATGGCAATAACATTATTACTATATTAAATAATCAAGTAACTTGAGAGTTTTTCAGTAGATTTTAAATTGACTCAAAATTGTCATGCATCATGGCACACATTTATTTCCGAGCGTCATCAAAACTTAAAAAAAAAAAAAAAAAAAAAAAAAAAAGACTGTATTTTTAAAAAATATTATAGATACTCTGTGTTACAGAAACTTCCTATTTTATATAAACTTTTAAAATATGACAAAAATATTATAACATGAAAACAATATTAAAGAAATAAAATGGTTGGTCAAATAAAAAGTTTTAAATGATTTGAAATTCAATTAATGCATTTGCCAATGAACTAATGCATTTGCCTATTTCATTAAAGCTTTTCAAATTCAATTTTTAGGCGAGTTCGTAATTATATAAATACCCGGCACCTACAGTTCTCGTCTGGTATGTCCGTCTGCCTGTCTGCCTGTCTGTCAGAATACAACAGCGCAAAAAAAAAAAAAAAAAAAAAAAAAAAAAAAACCAATCGAATGGTTTGAAATTTAATATATATAATCGTTTCAGAATTTTGTCGAGTTATTTAAAATTTTATGAAAAACAAATCAAAAATTAAAAATATTAATAAAAGTTTTCTTCATTCTATTAAATCCTGTCATACGTAATTAATTCAATGATATCATGATGATATCATTCAATGATATCATGATTCAATGATGATTACGCGATAGATAATGATTCTATGTTGCCATGGTGATTACGTCATGTTTAAGATGGAGTCTTATTATTTCCGTATTACTGAATTTAATATAATACAGGGTGCTCACAATTAAACGACCCTACTTTAAATTTGCCTGCAGACGAGACTATTGGTCAGAAAATGTGAAATTTTGTGACGGACGTAATAAAAGAATCGGAATTTGTTTGAGCAGGAAAAAAAAAATAGTTCAAAATTTCGCCACCAGAGGGCGTTTTAAAATGAATTGCACATTTTTTTTTAAAGTTTTTACGCTTTATTTTTCTCAGATTGAATAATACAACTGTACATACCGCCCACTGAAAACAAATTAAGCGTAAAAACATTTAAAAATTATTGGTGTTCGAATTGAATATCGTAAAAATCGTATACAAACTCTAAAAAAAAAATCCTCCGACGACAGCCGCCATTTTTTTCTCAGAGCTCAGGCGCAGTTTTCAGTGGGCGGTGGCTAAATGTGTAATTTATTTAAAACGCCCTCTGGTGGGGAAATTTTGAACTATTTTTTTAACAAACGAATTCCCATTCCTTCATTATGTCCGTCACAAAATTTCACAATCTTCTGACATATAGTTTTGCCTGTAGACAACTTTAAAGTACGGTCGTTTAATTATGGACACACTGCATAATCGTTATAAATTTTGTATTAACGCATTTTTGCATAATAGTGTAACATCTACTACACCATGATCTGAATATTTATTAAACTATTTATAGTACGAATTTATAGCACCTCATGTGGAACGTTTGATGTACAATTTCGGACTAGTTTTTTTTTTTTTTTTTTTTTTTTTTTTTTTTTTTTTTTTTTTTTAATTTGTTTTTGCTACCTCAAAAATTTGCTTCATGAAAATTTTTAATATTCAAGAGAAAAAAATATTTTGATTTCTTAGAATTGGATTTGTATTATTTTGAGAACTTTAAATAATTGGTTAATTATCTATAGGAATTCTTTTTATTATTTTTAATTTTATGCAATAATAATTATAATAATGATTATAAGTCTAAACAATCCATTATGTAAGGGAAATGGCACATTGCAATTTCAATGTGTAATTAAAATTCTTTACAAATAACGATTTGAAAAGCAATAATTTGGTTTGCTGAAACATACCACAAAATGAAAATTATTTTCAAAATATCCTGAATATTATTCTTATCGTTATGTTTAGTGTCGATCATACTTTTTACGTATGCCGTAAATTTTGTAGAATATTTAAAAAATTCTTTGATAATAATAAACGCATTAATAAAATATAAAGCTGTTTTTGTATAATATATCAATATTATAAAGATTTAAAAATAAACCTCTAAAATAATCAACTGAAATTAAAAACATATTCTGTTATTATTAACAATGAAAAAAATCGCACATTTTAAACAATTCAAACCAGTAACACAACATTTAAACTTTATTCTGACATTAACATCTTTCTAAAACACGCAACTGGCAAAAAAAGTAATGCATTTCAAACACATTTTTTTTTTCTTTTATAACCTAAAGCCAGTTTTAAACTTTTACATAAAATATTTTTTAACTGAAGCAACTTCACTTCAAGAGCAACTATCATAAAAGTTCAGATGGTTATTAATAATGCAGTTGCTTACTTTCATTTTAAAGAATGAAAGACATCATTATGTAAGCCGAAGGGAAAGTTTTATTTATGTATTTTTCTTCGTTATTAATTACTTTAATTTTTCTTTCATTCTTTAATTAGTATACCTGTATCGATTTCTTTTAAATATACAATCAAGACTCACATTGTTCTTAAAAATTTCTACTTTTGATACCTTTATTATTAAAACTGTAGGTAATATGATATATTTCTATTGCAAGTGTTAAAAAAATCTATCACAAAGATTTTTGTTCTAAAATAGTGGCAACAAATGTATACTAAAAAGAAAAGAAAGATACCTTATTCTAAATATTCTATATATTAAAAAAACGAGGAAAATATAATAAATCCTCCCTTCCAATTTTTTCCGCTATTTCAAAAATTGTTCCTTTATCGTTTTAGAAACATTAGAAATCAATAGATAATCGAGATTTAAAGATGCAATTAATAAGATAAAACTTTTTTTACCCGGCTGCCTAGAAGGGTTATGTGTTGCACGCTTATCTGTGTATGTGGATTTCTTTATATCGTAGAAATATCCCAACGGCTTGGTGGATTTTAATGAATGAAGTCTCTATCAATTCGGCTTAACCGTCCGATGGTTATAGGCTAGGTTTTGTTTCTATAAATTCGAAATGGCGGCCGTAAAATATAAAATGGCGATAGAGACGAAAAAAATTTTTACGCCCCTATTGAGTGACATATCATCGGATAAGTCTTTCAAAATGAAGACGATGTTTCATTGACTGTTTTACAGTCAGAAGCTCCGTTTAAATGTTACACAACCTGGAAGTTGTGTATGTAGGATATCTAGTTGCAGTACAGCTCTTAACCTTCATAGACATCTATAGGCCTCATCAAAACAGTGTTTATAGATAGGAACTAACAATTAAATGCAACTTAAAAGTCATCAATACAAGTAAATAAAAAAAAAAATAGGTAAGTAATATTAAAAATAGTTACACACTGATGAGAATTAATTAATTAATTCGCTTTTTACGCTGTCGGTTTTTTTTCTTTTTTTTATTTAATTTTTATCTGCCCGAGATTTTCCAAACCTTCAGAATTGTTTTTACAATATATTAATCCCTTTTTCAAATCCAAACTATAGTTCTTTTGATGCTATGAATTTTTGAGCAAATATTTGGACATGCTTAGCTGAATTTATCGCAAAATTACATGCGAGGGAAGCAAAATAATATTAATTGTAGTGTTAATATTAATGTTGTTCAGTTTGCATCTTTGTCGGTTAAGTCTGCTCGTTATTAAGTTTCCGAATTCCACTCGGTAATGTTAAGTCTATGGGCATTTGATGCATTCGTATATTTAAAATATCTCCTCAGGAAAGTAATATTTTTAAATTCTTTTTGTGTGTTCTTAAATGATGTCTCTTTTTTTTCTTACAAGGAGAAGGCCAACCTTCTTAATCACAGATTTTGATTATTTTAATATATATTGTACGGTAGAGACCCCTTAGTGTCAGGTTCAACGGATTTTATCCAACGCTCCCAAGTTCTTGAAAAACCGGGGGGGGGGTCTAATAATAGTACAAAACTTAAATACTTATATTTCAACCGCAACGATAGGTTGGCTGTAGCTCAGTTGGTACGGCGTTCGCTGGCTGATCTGTGGGTCCGAGTTCGGTATCCGAACGTGCTGCATTTGTTTTTCTCATTTTTTGTTTTATAAATATAATTATAATTTAATGATTTCAATTACAAATTTTAATATTATACATCAATTATGTTATCAAACTTAAATTTATCATTTTTTTATTTTTAAACTATTATTTCTCATCCTTTAAAGAGGTTTAAAAAGAAATTGGATCTATTATTGAATGATAAAAATTCCAAAATCGTGACAAAATTTGTTGTGGTGCCATGTAGTTATGATAAAATAAAAGAATATTCAAATAAAATAAAAATAAAAGCAGAAAGAAGATAAAGATGAAAGCAAAATAGTTGAAAGCGCAAGCATACGTATTACAAATTTAAAAATCTTTAATATGCAAAAAATCGGTTGTAATTTAATTCTGATGCTAATTTTTATTATAATTATGCTTGTTACTTTAAAAACAGAATAATAGTATTGTTCCATTGACTTACTTTTTTGAAACAATGCGTAAATAATGTTTCTTTATAATCACGAATTGACACAATTGCTCAATATCATTGCATCGATAAAGAATATACGAAATACATTTTAAAAGTAAAAAATTAAATAGGTTAAAATTATAATTGATATAGTACAATATTATAAATTTTTATTGACATTGAGATTATTAATTATACTTACAAGTATGTTTATAAAAATTAAAAAAAAAAAAAAAAAAAAAAAAAAAAAAAAAAAAAAAAACGTAGCGTATTCAGGTATAGAACCCGGGCCCGCAGATCAGCCGGCAAACGCCATACCAACTGAGCTACGACCAACCTATCACTGCGGTTGCAAAGGAGAAGTATTAAAGTTGTGTAGTATTATTAGACACCCCCCCCCCCCCCGGTTTCTCAAGAACTAAGGAGCGTTGGATAAAATCCGTTGAACCTGACACTAAGGGGTCTCTACCCTACAACATATATTAAAATAATCAAAATGTGTGATTAACAAGGTTGGCGCTCTCCTTGTTAGTTCGCAAATTATTTCTAAAATCTATGCTTAATTTTATATGAAGAGTTAAAATTTTACTCCCAGTTTGTCCACTTTTAACACATAAAATATTAAATTAAGCATAGATTTTAGAAATATTTTAGCAACTAAGAAAACAGGTTGGAAATTACACGTCAAGTGGTGCAAATGAGGTGCGTTCCTACTATAACTAGTTTTATAAATATTTTTTGGTCACATAGTGTACTGAATGTATATTTTAATGCACCTCATCAGTGCATATCAATTTCATTCGGTTCGAAAGGCTGTAACATGATTAAAATGCACTTGAAATAATTTTTTCCCATTAGCCGTAATGTAACGGAAGACTTTTGACTGCCCCTGTAATTAGACTATACATCTGATTATCATAAAATTTGAAATGACTCGACAAACTTTTGAAACAATTATAGATTTAAAAATTCAGACCATTCGGTTGGGTAGTTTTAGCTCTGTTATATGTGGGCTGACTGACAGACAGACGGACTGAATGACGACCATAGGTGCTACGTAATTTATACAGGGTGTCCCCTCTCAATGGTGTCCAATGGCTAATTTCTAAACCGTTAGTCATAAACATGTATTTCCAATTGCAAAAGTGTTTTAAATGAAGTAAAGAGGTATTTTTTAAAGCGATTTGGGTCAAGAACAACATTTATTAAAATTTTACGAAATTTAAATTTTTAAACGGTCCCACGGTACTATAAGCGATATGTAGTAAAAATATCCTATTGCACTAACAAGTAATACAAAAAAAGTCCCAGTCCTCTGCGATTTAAACAGACCGAGTAATAGATGTTTAAAGTTAGAGTATCTTTTTTGCTGCAAAAATAGGGGGCAGTCACAAATTTACTAGAAATAAAAATAATCGCCTGATATGAAATTTAACATTAAATATTGAGAGTAAAATTAACATTACAATTATATTTTGAGATGTTTGTTCATTCTGATATATTAAAGAAAAATATACAACTTGTACTAAAAATATAAGTAAAAATCAATAACAGAAATTTTGTTGCATCTCCCCCCTCCTTCCCGCCCCAAGCACAGATACAAGAAAGCTCAATTTGTAAGTACTTTTTTGTACCATCTTAATGTTTTTTTTTGTTGTTGTTATGCGTATATATTTATACATAACTTTTGAATGGCTACTCTGAATATGTTAAGGAAATTAATAGGTCCATTTTTGAAAATAATCCTCGTATCACTTTTATATTCTTTTACAATAAACATCAATTATTCGAATTATATGATGCTACCTGTGCGATTAATTCACTGATCTAAATAAACATAGAAAATTGTTACAATATTTTAATATTTTGTTCTAATAGAGCAGAGAATTATCCATTAAAGGTTGGACATCTTATAACCGTCCACATTCTCTCTTTTTAAATAAACTTTTCTTTTTTTTAAGATTGTGTTCCTTTTGTCATTTTATAGTAATGATAAAAAAAAAAAAAAAATATTATTATTTTTACATTACCCCTTCTGAAAATTCTATTGTCTCTCCCCTCAGCAAATATTCATTAGAGCAGTTAAAGAAATTTTTTAAGTTAAACATTTAAATCTTTAAACATATTAATATTTTTAAATTGTTTCAGATTATTAAATTATTTTTAAATTAAAAATTAGGAAAACACATTGTTAGATCAAAACATATATTAAATTATTAAATTTTAACATTTATCATTTAAGAATTTATAATTTTGTTTTGCCGTACTTCTCGCTAATTCTCTTGCTAAGCAAAAGCATATAAATCACTTTTGCCGTCAAAACACTTGCTTCTGATGGATTGCGCCAAGCACGAATACCGCCAAGATGAGTCACTTTGACGCTGAAACCTCTGGCCAATCAGATTACGTATTGGCAAAACATGGTTGGGAAAAAAATATGCATTTTAAACCTGAGAAAGTATTTGTATGTGCATGATTTGAGGTCGCAAGTCTTTTGGCACATCTATTGTCTAAATTAAAGTTGTTTACATCAGTTTCCTTGTCCAACAGCAAATTTTTTCTCTCCATTTAATATTTATTTTTTGTTTAGCAAGTAGAAATTATATTTTGAATATGGTCTCTAAAATATTTTTTCAAATAAGTTTTTATATTTGCTTTGAAGAACTGAAAAGTTGAAGTTGAAAAAAGCATAATATCATTAAAATGTATTTTAACACTACAACGTCCGGAAGGAGTCGATCCGATTCCGACCATATGATTAAATGTCCACTGGAACCAGAAAATCTTTCATAAAATAAGTTAAATTTAAACCACGCAGATTTACGTTAAATAAATCAATCAAATAATTTTAAATAATTAATTTTGGTGTCAAATATTTTTATGAACATTGAGTAAAATTTCCAGACGTTCTAGTGTAAAGTAATCCCTGCTCATACATCCTAATGTATGTGACTTCTTTTTTGCGGCACTGTATAAGAAATATAAACGCAATGCACTTTCATTTTGAAAAATGACATAATGCATTTCAATGCCTTACATAAATGTTACTGATTTTGATAATAAAATTTTTGTTTGTGGGCAGTAATGTATACGAAATATTTAGTGTGGTCCCGTAAACTAAATATAAATGGTACGCACCTAAAATCATATTAATATTACATTGTCAATGGATTTACATAATTATGCAAAATTTAACCTCTTTCGGATATTTGAAAGTGAGTTAAAATTAGAATACAGATTTTGAACTAGGAATACATATATACGAACGTTGTAAGTTAAATAAAAGCTCATAAAAATAATACAACTTTTTAAAATAAAATCATCAAAAGAAACACACTTATTTCCTTACAAAATAATAAAATAAATGCGTCTAAATAAAATAAATACAATTGAGGACGTCAGTTTCGAAACTCGCCTTATCCGAAATTTAAAAAATAGTGTTTCTCTATCAATCTATTCTATTGGTAAATCTGTACTGATCAAACGCTACAACCTCCAAATTTTCAATGAAAACCAATGGATGCATTTAAAGGTTTAATGCGATTTCCCAAAATTTGATTTTCTCGATAAGGTGAGTTTTGAAACTCACGTCTTCAATTATTTTAACCAATATGAAAGTTAATTACTAAAAATTAACACTACCGTAATACTTATAGGGGACCGAACATTCAGTTAAATCGCTTTAAAAATACTTCTTTATATTAGTTAAAACCTTTTTCTAATTGGAACTAAATGTCTGTAACTAACGGTTTAAGAATTAGCCATTGGACATCGTTTGGAGTGAACGCCCTTTATAATACTTTAAGTACTTCGTGTACGACCGCTCAAAGCTTCGTCCAACTCATCTGTTTTCAGTTACAGAAAAGCGGTTTAAGTAATGAAATTGAAAGTTTCATAACTCGGTCAATTTTAGTGTTAGGTGAATGGGATTTTTTTGTATTACTTATTAGAGAAATAGGAAAAGTTTACTAAATATCACTTATAGGACCGGGGGACCGTATAAAAATTTAAATTTCGTAAATTTTTAATAAATGTTTTTCTTGACCTAAATCGCTTTAAAAATACTTCTTTACCTCATTTAAAACATTTTTGTAATTGGAACTATATGTCTATAACTAACGGTTTAGAAATTAGCCATTGGACACCGTTGAGAGGGGACACCCTGTATAATTACAAACGCGCATTAAAAAAAAAAAAAAAAAAAAAAAAAAAAAAAAAAAAAAAAAAAACATCCTTTAAGAAGAACACATATTAAACAGAAATAAAAAATAAAATATTAATATCCTGAGGAGATATTTTAAATGTAAGAATGATGCATCAAACACCCATAGGTTTAACATTACTGAATGGAATTCGGAAACGGGGTGACGATCAGCCTTAAGGAAGCCTTAAGGATGCTAAACATGTTAAACATGGAAACGTTTACTTCAGAATTGATGGCATCTGAAAACTTATATTCTGGTGTGTGAAAGCGGATTAATACACTGCAAAAACTACTCGAAAACGTTTTCAAAAATTAAGGGCACCACAGAGAATTTTGTTTTTATCAATGCTTCTTTAAATCTGGGAAAATTTATTGGTTTCTAAGTTTTCTAAAGATAAGTAAAGCTTTTCGTCATCATGGGTAAATGGAAAGAAGTTATATTATTCGTAGTTAAATTATATTTCCTTATATAAAGAAACATTTGTCTCTTTTTAGAGTACATAAAATTTCAGAAGCACGATAATTCTTCGTACAATGTTAAATCAAATAATTTTGCTAGAAATAAAATTAGTAATTTATTTCAAGAAACTGTGGTTTTTATGCACTTCTTCTCTGTGTTATTTTTTATAAAACGGAAAAAAAAAATTAATGGGTCAGACAATGAAATGTTTTTTCAGCATATTTTTGTAAAAAAAATTTCAGTTATTTAAGGAAATAAAAACATGAATAAACATATTTTCTTACTTATAAATTACTTTTTTGTCATTATTATTTTTTCTTTTACATCGCAGATCAATCCTCTTTTGCATTTAAACAAACTATTTTATGGTTTATATTTCTTGCGCTAAAAAATAAAAATATATAAATATAAAAATGGGTGGAGATGTATGTATTTTATTAAAAATAGTTAAGCAATTGAAAAAGCAATTAAGAAAGTTCAAGAGGCAATCCGCCTTTCTTTAATTTTCTTTTCAGTTTTTCATCTTTCTTTTTGTTTACTCGGGGGCAATATTAATGAATTTTACATATTTGTTTTATACACACGTGAACATAATAATTTTTGTCATGTTTCAATAAATAACACTTTTTATTCACGTAGACACTCTCTTTTTTGAAACGTTTTATCGTTTTAACTCAAGAAACAAATACCATTACTGTTTCTAGAAATGTTTTTCATTCATCTGTGCAGTTTTACATTTAAACAAGAAAGAAAAATCATGCGTTAAGCATAGATTATGAAACACTTCCCAACACATTCAGAATAATGTAACAAAATTTCATAGTTTAATAAGTTAAAATATTATGTGTAATTCAACCATATGGTAACTCGTAATACATTTTAAAACCCGATTTCAGATGTTCTTATCTACAATCGGAAAATTATCCGAATACTTTGAGCAGCATTATATGATTAACACAATTAAATTTTAAAACGCAAGCCGAAATTGAAAATGCACTTTAGGAATTATTATTCAAACAAGAAAGAAAAATCATGCGTCAAGCATAGATTATGAAACACTTCCCAACACATTCAGAATAATGTAACAAAATTTCATAGTTTAATAAGTTAAAATATTATGTGTAATTCAACCATATGGTAACTCGTAATACATTTTAAAACCCGATCTCAGATGTTCCCATCTACAATCGGAAAATTATCCGAATACTTTGAGCAGCACTATATGATTAAAACAGTTAAATTTTAAAACGCAAGCCGAAATTGAAAATGCACTTTAGCAATTATTATTCAAACAAGAAAGAAAAATCATGCGTCAAGCATAGATTATGAAACACTTCCCAACACATTCAGAATAATGTAACAAAACTTCATAGTTTAATAAGTTAAAATATTATGTGTAATTCAACCATATGGAAACTCATAATACATTTGAAAACCCGATTTCAGATGTTCCCATCTACAATCAGAAAATTATCCGAATACTTTGAGCGGCACTATATGATTAAAACAGTTAAATTTTAAAACGCAAGCCGAAATTGAAAATGCACTTTAGCAATTATTATTCAAACAAGAGAAAAAAATCATGCGTCAAGCATAGATTATGAAACACTTCCCAACACATTCAGAATAATGTAACAAAACTTCATAGTTTAATAAGTTAAAATATTATGTGTAATTCAACCATATGTAAACTCATAATACATTTGAAAACCCGATTTCAGATGTTCCCATCTACAATCGAAAAATTATCCGAATACTTTGAGCAACACTATATGATTAAAACAGTTAAATTTTAAAACACAAGCCGAAATTGAAAATGCACATTAGCAATTATTGTTCAAACAAGAAAGAAAAATCATGCTTCGAGCATAGATTATGAAACACTTCCCAACACATTCAGAATAATGTAACAAAATTTCATAGTTTAATAAGTTAAAATATTATGTGTAATTTAACCATATGGTAACTCGTAATACATTTTAAAACCCGATTTCAGATGTTCTTATCTACAATCGGAAAATTATCCGAATACTTTGAACAGCATTATATGATTAACACAATTAAATTTTAAAACGCAAGCCGAAATTGAAAATGCACTTTAGCAATTATTATTCAAACAAGAAAGAAAAATCATGCGTCAAGCATAGATTATGAAACACTTCCCAACACATTCAGAATAATGTAACAAAATTTCATAGTTTAATAAGTTAAAATATTATGTGTAATTTAACCATATGGTAACTCGTAATACATTTTAAAACCCGATT
Source organism: Maratus speciosus (assembly GCA_963932465.1). Taxonomy (NCBI): domain Eukaryota; kingdom Metazoa; phylum Arthropoda; class Arachnida; order Araneae; family Salticidae; genus Maratus; species Maratus speciosus. Next base: position 257,123,267 of record OZ010795.1, on the reverse strand, counting down.
TCAGATGTTCTTATCTACAATCGGAAAATTATCCGAATACTTTGAACAGCATTATATGATTAACACAATTAAATTTTAAAACGCAAGCCGAAATTGAAAATGCACTTTAGCAATTATTATTCAAACAAGAAAGAAAAATCATGCGTCAAGCATAGATTATGAAACACTTCCCAACACATTCAGAATAATGTAACAAAATTTCATAGTTTAATAAGTTAAAATATTATGTGTAATTCAACCATATGGTAACTCGTAATACATTTTAAAACCCGATCTCAGATGTTCCCATCTACAATCGGAAAATTACCCGAATACTTTGAGCAGCACTATATAATTAAAACAGTTAAATTTTAAAACGCAAGCCGAAATTGAAAATGCACTTTAGCAATTATTATTCAAACAAGAAAGAAAAATCATGCGTCAAGCATAGATTATGAAACACTTCCCAACACATTCAGAATAATGTAACAAAACTTCATAGTTTAATAAGTTAAAATATTATGTGTAATTCAACCATATGGAAACTCATAATACATTTGAAAACCCGATTTCAGATGTTCCCATCTACAATCAGAAAATTATCCGAATACTTTGAGCAGCACTATATGATTAAAACAGTTAAATTTTAAAACGCAAGCCGAAATTGAAAATGCGCTTTAGCAATTATTATTCAAACAAGAGAGAAAAATCATGCGTCAAGCATAGATTATGAAACACTTCCCAACACATTCAGAATAATGTAACAAAACTTCATAGTTTAATAAGTTAAAATATTATGTGTAATTCAACCATATGGTAACTCGTAATACATTTTAAAACCCGATTTCAGATGTTCTTATCTACAATCAGAAAATTATTCGAATACTTTGAACAGCATTATATGATTAACACAATTAAATTTTAAAACGCAAGCCGAAATTGAAAATGCACTTTAGCAATTATTATTCAAACAAGAAAGAAAAATCATGCGTCAAGCATAGATTATGAAACACTTCCCAACACATTCAGAATAATGTAACAAAACTTCATAGTTTAATAAGTTAAAATATTATGTGTAATTCAACCATATGGAAACTCATAATACATTTGAAAACCCGATTTCAGATGTTCCCATCTACAATCAGAAAATTATCCGAATACTTTGAGCAGCACTATATGATTAAAACAGTTAAATTTTAAAACGCAAGCCGAAATTGAAAATGCGCTTTAGCAATTATTATTCAAACAAGAGAGAAAAATCATGCGTCAAGCATAGATTATGAAACACTTCCCAACACATTCAGAATAATGTAACAAAACTTCATAGTTTAATAAGTTAAAATATTATGTGTAATTCAACCATATGGTAACTCGTAATACATTTTAAAACCCGATTTCAGATGTTCTTATCTACAATCAGAAAATTATCCGAATACTTTGAACAGCATTATATGATTAACACAATTAAATTTTAAAACGCAAGCCGAAATTGAAAATGCACTTTAGCAATTATTATTCAAACAAGAAAGAAAAATCATGCGTCAAGCATAGATTATGAAACACTTCCCAACACATTCAGAATAATGTAACAAAACTTCATAGTTTAATAAGTTAAAATATTATGTGTAATTCAACCATATGGAAACTCATAATACATTTGAAAACCCGATTTCAGATGTTCCCATCTACAATCAGAAAATTATCCGAATACTTTGAGCGGCACTATATGATTAAAACAGTTAAATTTTAAAACGCAAGCCGAAATTGAAAATGCGCTTTAGCAATTATTATTCAAACAAGAGAGAAAAATCATGCGTCAAGCATAGATTATGAAACACTTCCCAACACATTCAGAATAATGTAACAAAACTTCATAGTTTAATAAGTTAAAATATTATGTGTAATTCAACCATATGTAAACTCATAATACATTTGAAAACCCGATTTCAGATGTTCCCATCTACAATCAGAAAATTATCCGAATACTTTGAGCAGCACTATATGATTAAAACAATTAAATTTTAAAACGCAAGCCGAAATTGAAAATGCACTTTAGCAATTATTATTCAAACAAGAAAGGAAAATCATGCGTCAAGCATAGATTATGAAACACTTCCCAACACATTCAGAATAATGTAACAAAACTTCATAGTTTAATAAGTTAAAATATTATGTGTAATTCAACCATATGGAAACTCATAATACATTTGAAAACCCGATTTCAGATGTTCCCATATAGAATCGGAAAATTATCCGAATACTTTGAGCAGCACTATATGATTAAAACAGTTAAATTTTAAAACGCAAGCCGAAATTCAAAATGCATTTTAGCAATTATTATTCAAACAAGAAAGAAAAATCATGCGTCAAGCATAGATTATGAAACACTTCCCAACACATTCATAATAATGTAACAAAACTTCATAGTTTAATAAGTTATAATATTATGTCTAATTCAACCCTATGGAAACACATAACGCATTTGAAAACCCGATTTCAGCTGTTCCCAACTACCATCGGAAAATTATCCGAATACTTTCAGCAGCACTGTATATGATTAAAACAGGTAAATTTAAAAACGCAAGCCGAAATTGAAAACGCACTTTAGCAATTGTTATTCAAAGACCCAATTTATTTTGTGTGTCCCTGTATAAATGAACGACAAATGCTATAAATACCTTATTCTGTCGTAATCATCTTGTAGTGAAATTCAGTGATTTATATCAGTTTCAATACATTTGAAACAGCGTAATGCCATTAAAACACCCCGCAAACGATTTTTACACATATTATATAATGTAATGGAATTCTTTTGGGTAGCCCTGTCAATGAAATATTAATCCCACATACTTCATATGCAATACCAAACATGGTTATGTGACCCTAAATATGGTATTTTTACGGGAGTTAGAGCGTGGATGGACGGATAAACGGACAGACGGACAGACAAACCGAATGCACAAACACTTTTCAACTTTGTTGGAAAGTGTTAAAGAATGCCTTTTAGCTAACAAAGCATATTTTTATGCATTAAATAAAATTTTGATACATTGGAAACATGATTCTATGTTATCTTGTAATAAGGTTGTCTACTGAAAATCAGGTATTTCGTTATAAATATGAGGGATGAAGGGTGGACTCTATAATTAAAAGCAGTACGAAACATGGTTGCTAAAACATGATAAAATTTCAAAAAGTAGCTGGATTGTTAATATCGGCAAATCTCAGGATCCTAATCATTTGTAAAAATGTATAAAAAACAATTTAGTGTGATAGAATATGCCGGAAAAATAATATATCATAATTGGGACAGTTATTAAAACAGTTAAGTTTAATTGTTGCAAAACATTTGAAAAAATTAAAACCTATTTATTTTTTTAATTAAACCTAGTTATTTCTTCTATAAACTTTCAAAATTTTGTGCCAACGTTTTAGTCACACTTGTGGAGTTTTCAATATGTTATCAAGCAAGTAAGTTAATTTAATTTCATACATATATGTATCATGCAATTTAAATTTCGATGCAGGAGTATATTGCATCATATCCTTTTCGTTTATTTGTAAGCATTCTTGCGGCAATGAGTAAGTCCAGTAGCGCTCAGTACATTTTTAAAAATATATTCTCACATCATCTTTTTCTGTAAAACATTATTCTCTTTGCTTAATGACAGAAATTCTGCAAATAAATAAGGCGTTGCCGTGTCTAATCTTAGATTTTTGTATTAAATAAGGTAAACAATATTATGCATAACTTCTCGTAATAAAAATTTAAATGTCACGCCCGTCCTGAAGGAGTTACGAAAACTATTTTATTGCCAGAATTTTAATAAAGGTGTCACAGATCCTCTACAGACAGTAATTCTGAATGTAAAGAAAATGTTTTAAACGTGCTTTCATTAAAATTCACTAAAATGTAAAATATATATGTATATATTAAATGGACTAGAAAAATTGGCGATATTTCACCAAATTGACAAAAATGTGGCAATATTGTGGTAACCTTGCCATTATTACTTTAAAAAAAATACACTTTGTTGAAGTTGATACTGATTTCTCTATAGAAAATCAAATTATTATTGAGTAACCATTAAGTTTAAGTAGTATTTTTTCGATGTATTTCGAAAACGAAGGGCGCTTAACAGCAGGACTTTCGAATTTTGAGAAATTCCGAAACACATGTTTTCTAATTTTAGTTATATTATAGGCATGTCAAGTTTCAAGGTTTTGTTTCCATTGGTTTAGGAGATATGGCGATTTTTTTAAATTTTAAATTTTACCTCCTTAGGGATCGAATAATAATAAAAACGTCAATGTTTAACTCCTGTATTGTCCTCAGGAATCCATATATATTCCAAATCTCAAAGGTCTATGTCAACGGAAAGTGGGTGAAAAATGAGGAACAAGATTTGACTCTCGCATTTAAACATACAGACAGAATTGTAAGTTAAAAGAAAGCATGTAAAAACGTTTGGAAATAGGACTTTCCTTAATCCTTTATAACTCAACAACTTCGACTTGAAAAATATTTACCCAGATGTTAGAATACATCATTTTTAGGGGACAAGGGACCTCCAAACACATTTTCTTTAACTTTTCACTTTAAATACTATTCAAGAGCACACTATATGCATTATGACATACATTTATCATACAAGAAATTTACAAAAAAAATTTTGGTATAAAAATAAGGAGTTTTCCTGATTATTTTAAGCGTTATGAAGAGCTTTCCAAAATGCACCTGGCGCATTCCATATCAATTTCTATATCACACAAGAAATTTACAAAACAATTTTGGTATAAAAATAAGGAGTTTTCATGATTATTTTAAGCGTTATGAAGAACTTTCCAAAATTCACCTGGCGCATTCTATATCAATTTCTATATCACACAAGAAATTTACAAAACAATTTTGGTATATAAATAAGGAGTTTTCCTGATTATTTTAAGCGTTATGAACAACTTTCCAAAATTTACCTGGCGCATTCTATATCAATTTCTATATCACACAAGAAATTTACAAAAAAAATTTTGGTATAAAAATAAGGAGTTTTCATGATTATTTTAAGCGTTATGAAGAGCTTTCCAAAATGCACCTGGCGCATTCCATATCAATTTCTATATCACACAAGAAATTTACAAAACAATTTTGGTATAAAAATAAGGAGTTTTCATGATTATTTTAAGCGTTATGAAGAACTTTCCAAAATTCACCTGGCGCATTCTATATCAATTTCTACATCACACAAGAAATTTACAAAACAATTTTGGTATATAAATAAGGAGTTTTCCTGATTATTTTAAGCGTTATGAAGAACTTTCCAAAATTCACCTGGCGCATTCTATATCAATTTCTATATCACACAAGAAATTTACAAAAAAAATTTTGGTATAAAAATAAGGAGTTTTCCTGATTATTTTAAGCGTTATGAAGAACTTTCCAAAATGCACCTGGCGCATTCCATATCAATTTCTATATCACACAAGAAATTTACAAAACAATTTTGGTATAAAAATAAGGAGTTTTCCTGATTATTTTAAGCGTTATGAAGAGCTTTCCAAAATGCACCTGGCGCATTCTATATCAATTTCTATATCACACAAGAAATTTATAAACAATTTTGGTATAAAAATAAGGAGTTTTCCTGATTATTTTAATCGTTATGAAGAACTTTCCAAAATGCACCTGGCGCATTCCATATCAATTTCTATGTCACACAAGAAATTTACAAAACAATTTTGGTATAAAAATAAGGAGTTTTCCTGATTATTTTATGCGTTATGAAGAGCTTTCCAAAATGCACCTGGCGCATTCTATATCAATTTCTATATCACACAAGAAATTTATAAACAATTTTGGTATAAAAATAAGGAGTTTTCCTGATTATTTTAAGCTTTATGAAAAACTTTCCAAAATTCACCTCGCGCATTCTATATCAATTTCTATATCACACAAGAAATTTACAAAACAATTTTGGAATGAAAATAAGGAGTTTTCCTGATTATTTTAAGCGTTATAATGAGCTATCTAAAATGCACCTGGCGCATTCTATATCAATTTCTATATCACACAAGAAATTTACAAAAAAAATTTTGGTATAAAAATAAGAAGTTTTCCTGATTATTTTAAGCGTTATCAAGAGATTTCCAAAATGCACCTGGCGCATTCTATATCAATTTCTATATCACACAAGAAATTTACAAAACAATTTTGGTATAAAAATAAGGAGTTTTCCTGATTATTTTAAGCGTTATGAAGAGCTTTCCAAAATGTACCTGGCGCATTCTATATCGATTTCTATATCACACAAGAAATTTAAAAAACAATTTTGGTATAAAAATAAGGAGTTTTCCTGATTATTTTAAGCGTTATGAAGAGCTTTCCAAAATGCACCTGACGCATTCTACATCAATTAGAATCCCCAATATGTTTTATGCAAATTTGTATTATATATACAAATAAAACAGTGCATCGAATTTTCTATATTTGAATGCAAAGGTAAGAAAAAAAAATATTTTCTAAAGTTTATGAAATTTTCAGAATTTTTGCATCGTATTTCTGGAATTGACTACTTTCAAATTTTCGAATTATATTTAGTTAAAAAAAATTCAAAATTTTATTTGTATATGTAAACGAAATTTGCATAAAAATATTGGGAGATTTTAATTGATATGGAATGCGTATGGTGCATTTTGAAAAGGTCTTCATAATGCTTAAAATAATCAGGAAAATTCATTATCTTTATAATTATTTTTTAATTTATTCTGTGATAAATATGTGCCATATATAATATAGATATATGTGTATAAATATATGTGCGCCCTTGAATAGTATTTCATGTGAAAAAAAAATGAGTGTGAATGTCTCTTTGTCCCCTTAAGCATTAAAAATGTTTTAACGTAAAATATCCACCGTAAATATATGTGTGACCACCATAAATATATGCGCGCCCTTTAATAGTATTTAAGTGAAATAAAAATAAAAATAAAAAGATGAGTTTCAAGCTCCCTTTGTCCTCTTAAGCATTAAAAAATTGAACGTGAAAGTAAAATATTATTAACTAAAAGTTGCTTTTTTCATATCCACAATTAACAGAACATTACATATTACTCATAAATATGGTCAATTGTATAATACAAAATTGTAAAATATACGAACTTACCTTTGTAAAAAATCTATTTTTGGACGTCTAAAGCCTTTTTAATTTTGCAAAATTTACTAAGTTCATTTTAGAAATAACGATGCAAAACTGCTCAAATGATAAATAAAACTGTGGCATGAAAAATTAACTCAGTATCGCAGTTTTTTGAAAATTTTATGAACAATTTATATTAATTACAGTGTTAGGAGATAGCAACAAAAAATAAATAAAACATTTTTTAAAGCCTATTATATAGGTTACATTAATTTTTGGATGTGTTACAAATGTGTAACGCGTTGCTACAAAGAAAAAAATAAGAAAAAAAAAAAATTTAAAATTATGCAATCTACAGAAAAGAACTAGAACTTTAACTTTTTACAGTTCTCTAGAATTAGAGGCTAAGACAGTTTCAAGCAAAAACTTTAAACTAATACATGTAAATATAATATTTGGAAAATATAAAAAAACGTTTTTATTTATGTTTTAATCAACAATCAAATACATAAATTTTTTATTTTTGCCTTGGAAGAATATATTTCCCCGGAAGTTAAGATAACAATTTCCCAAAAGAAAGCTAAACAATTTTTACCTTGTTATTATAATGAGAACTACTAAATTTTAATAAAAAGTATGGGAGTAATTATGGAGCAACACTTTTTACCCGACTGTAAAGAAGGGTTATGTGTTTCAGGCGTATCTGTGCGGGTGGATTTCTTTATACCCTCGAAACATCCCAACGGCTGGATGGATTTTAATGAATGAGGTCTCTATCAATTCGTCTTAACGGTCCGATGGTTATAGGCTAGGTTTTGTTTTTATAAATTCAAAATGGCGGTAGCGACGAAAAAAAAAATTACGCACCCTATTGAATGACATATCATTGGATAGGTCTTTCAAAATGAAGACGATGTTTCATTGACTATTTTACAGTCAGAAGCTCAGTTAAAATATTATGCAACCTCGAAGTTGTGTATGTACTATCTCTAGCTTTACTGCAATTCTAACCATCATAGACATCTATAGACCTCATCAAAACAGTGTTTATAGATAGGAACTAACAATTAAACACAACTTAAAAGTCATCAATACAAGTAAATAAAAAATAGGTAAGTAATATAAACAAGTAATATGTATAAAAAAAATATTTTAAGTCAATTAGGTCAATAAGAGAATTTTTTTTCTTCAATTTTTCTTTCCTCTTGGCACTTAAAATGCCTTGATCAAGAAGAGAGCTCTCTCGATTATTGAAAATTAATTAATTTAATTTAATTAATGAATTAATATTTGACAAAAACTGGATTAACATCAAGTGTCATCCACTACAAGTTAAAAAAAATTATTTGAGCTTAATTGGATGAATGATAAGTATTTTATCAACGATTGAAAATTTGAACAATATATATATAGCGAGAGTGTGAGCTAATAGTAGGAACTGAAAAAAAATAGTTTCACATTGATGAGAAATAATTAATTAGTTCGCACTTTACGCAGTCGGGTTTTTTGATTTTTTAAATTTAATTGTTTATTGGAAAATGTATAGCAATTTTAATGATATAGGATAAAAATCAATAAGTAGATTGTGAAATTCACGCTGAAAAAAAAAAAAAGAAATAGAAGTAAAAACGTATTACATTTCCAATAAATTTTATTCAGAATAATAAAAAAAAAATTCACTAGACATAAAAAAAATCGACATTTTGAGGATTAAAGGAAAGGTAAACACCAAATACGGAAGAAATTATCCTGAATATAATTATATATTTCATTTTTATTTGATTTATATACAATTTTAAAAATGATATAATAAATACCGGGTGAGCGAAAAGTTCATACAACTTTAAAAACTCATAAAAAAGAAAGAAATTATGATACAGGAGTGCAATTTGCAAGAAAGGGCTCACAAGGCAGTCGGATTTTGTTTAGCAGCAAAAAAAAAAAAAAAAAAAAAAAAAAAAAAAAAAAAAAAATTACTTCAAAAATCACATGTAGAAGGCGCTGATGACCCGAAACATAATGACCAGAACAACAGTTGTGTCGTAGAATGTTCTGGAGGTCATGTTGAACATTTGTTATTGGAAGAACAAATGAATGGAGCGTATTATTGTCCTGTTCATTGTGTTTCAGGTCGTTAGCGCCCTCTACATGTGATTGATTTTTTAAGTAAATTTTTTTCGCTGCTAAAACAAATCCGACTATCTTATGAGTCCTTTCTTGCAAACCGCACTCTTTTATCATAGTTCTTCCCTTTTTATGTATTTTAATTAAAAAAAAAACAGTTTCACATTGATGAGAAATAATTAATTAGTTCGCTTTTCACGCAGTCAGGTTTTTTGATTTTTTAAATTTAATTGTTTATTGGAAAATGTACAGCAATTTTAATGATATAGGAAAAAAATCAATAAGTAGATTGTGAAATTCACACTGAAAAAAAAAAAAGAAATAGAAATGAAATAGAAGTAAAAACATATTACAAGTAGGGACATTTCCAATAAATCTTATTCAGAATAGGGGAAAACCGGGGCTAGAATGCGCAGTTTTTAGTTATTAATTTGTATTAATTTTTTGTTTAAGTTTTTTAACAAACTTTAACTGTACTTTTAAAGAACAGGCATTGGGCTATAAATACCTGGAGTTTTGAGTTTATAGCTTTTGTAGTTTGTGTTTAGCAGAAGCCTAAAGTAAAAGGAAAATTGTGCGCCAATTACCCCGTCAAGGGGCAAGTTGCCTATAAATTTAAATAAAACACGCAGTTAAGAGAAGTCAATTTCATTATTACCAATAAGTTTAAACAAAGGCGTTATCGCCGTTCCATGTAAATTCTAAATTATACAGACATAAAAATATTGAATAAAACATTAACAATGAGTAACTTCTATCCTATTCGATATCATCATCAGAGTTATAGTTGTCACAAATAAAAAAATCGAGTTTCTCCGTTTGAGCCACCCTCGTGTGCCCAAAATCTTGCATTGCAATCACGTTTCTTGGTGTTTTCTGTTTTTCAAGCTACCAGCACACACCAGACACCGAGCCAACTTGCCCCGTGTTCAATGCGCCTACTAGCCCCATAATGAATTTCTTCACAAAAGGGACACGTAACCATCTAATCATACATAATCCTAGTAAATCACATATGGGGTAGGTACAGTTAATGATACACTAAGAAAAACTGCGCACGTTAAACCGCAATTATTAAGATAAGTATTAGAAATTAGAAAAAGAATGAAGCAACAAAAAATTACTTATGAGTGCAAAAAACAGAAAAATCGTAATAAATGTCCACTGCACGTAGGTAACGCTTCAAAACTACAATGAGGATTGTAAAAAGCAAGAAGAAAGGTACTCTGTGACTGGGTGCGCAATCTATCCACAAACAGCCGATTTATAAAGACTGCGCCTACTTACCCCTGTAGCCAACTAGCCCCGGTCTCCCCTAATAAAAAAAATTGTAACGAACCTTTGGCTCACCCGGTATATGAAAATATTCCCTTTAACAATTATAATAGTAATATTCTACTGGTAAGAAATAATTTTTTAGGAAGGGTTCTTAAAGCGCCTACCTCATTATTATTATTATTATTATTATTATTATTATTATTATTATTTTATAAAAAACAGTATTATTTAAAAATATAAACGACATACTTTGTGACTGTTAATATTTTCTTAAGAGAAAATTAATTCTTGGTTAACTACAATGAATATTTAAAATGCACTTCAGAATTATTCATTAAATGAACCCAAAGGGAAAATCTTTGTCAACGTTTTCCTCGGTTTTATTATTTCCTTTCATTTCTTCGTGACTTTTATACTGAATTTTGCCTCACACATATGAATATATTTGCATTTAAATGACTTTATTTGCAGAGAAAAAGTTTTTATAGTAATATATATATATATTTTTTTTATTGTGTCATGTTTATATATTTTGGAGAAAATATTTTTAATTAAACAAAAAATAATTTATTTTAATTGTTTGCATGTTCTGATTATCCATGCATATGAATACAATAGATGTTATTTCGTCTAAAATTAATTGTTATTGATTCTTGAATAAACTCTTTGTATATATAATTGGAAATTATTCTACACTAGACGGAAGAGCTGTAGACTTAGATTCGAATATCTGAAGCTTTTAGAAGTCGATTTCTGTTTAAACTTCATAGATTACAATTCATATACTTTTCAAAAATTAATTAAAAAAAAAACTACATATTTTTAAAATAAATTTAAAAAATATATATCCCACATATAACTTAAGGATTTTTTAACATCAATCGATTTTTAGAAGCTTAACATCTTCGCTGCCTGGGTCCCCAAATGGACCTCTGTTTTGCCTCATCTATATCATAAAGGAAAAACATATCTGTGCGTAACGCATGCGTCATTTTGCGAATGGCAACAATTTGAAATTTGAAATGAAATTTCGGTTTTGGAATTTTCGCTACTGCAAATTTTTAAACTTCTAAACATCACACATTTTCAATTTTTACACCTTCGTACAGGGAAAAAAATGTGCTTTTAAATGCAATTTGTTTGAAAGCTGTATCTCAATTTATTTTTGAGATATTATTTTTTTGTACTTTTTAATACAAATTTTGTAATCGTGGCAACTGAAGTACTCCATTTATATTGAAAGTAAAGGAAAAAGAGTCATGGTTTATTATTTTTATTGATTATATCCTTATTGATGCCATTTTCACATTACAAATAAAAGTAACTTTTTTATAATTTTTGAATAGAAAATGACGTCAGAAAATCACAAAACACGCATTCTTTTTCATAAATCAGTTACATTTCAATATTTTTACATTACGCTGATACCGAGTTTGAGACGCTGGGCAAAATGATTTAGTGAGTAAAAATGATGTCATATTTAAAACAAAACAATCATTTTTTGATAAAACTAAACATTTGAACAATACTAAGTGACAAATACTATGACAACTAAAGGTAAATTTCTGATTTTTTTTTTTTTTTTTTTTTTTTTTTTTTTTTTTCGCGGGTACTGAGATTAGAACTTAAAGTTTGCGCGAATGTTCACATGAAAAGTTGGATCGGACAAACGTGACTTTAAGTTTGGAAATACATTCATTAATAATCTATTGCACGTTAAAATACTTTCAAATTGTGAATTTGAGTGGTGCGTATGTAAATCATGAGAATTTTAAAATAACGTACAGTTTAGATTTTATAGGGTAAAATATTATGATGTGACAAAGCGAAATCCTTTTTACTGATTTTGCATGCCGTAAAAAGAACGTAAGGGCCTCAATCGATAACTTCATCATAATTAATAATCTAGATTACGTATTCTAATACAGTTTAATTTTTCAATAATTTCAGCAGTTGAAGTTTGTGGAAATAATACTTTGGTAATTTTAGGTTAAAAATATTATTTGTGAAAGAGTTAGACAAACAATGTAAGATGAAATTTTTATTGTAATTATATTTGTAGGTTTATTATAAATTCGATCTGACAGTTCCTTTCTAACATTTTAGTTCGTCGAATTTCGACGGGTCCCAACTCGTTTTATTAATGGTACTCGAACATAGTTACAATTTCGATATCAGAATGATATGTTTAAAGTCTAAGATTTTAAGTTCTCTTAGTTCTCTTTAATTTTAAGTCAAAAATTCGAACTAATGCAAATAAAATAAAAATTTTGCTCTGAAGTCAAAATGGAGAAGAAATAATTTAGTAATAATTAATAATACTGCATTAATACTCGGTAGCGAAGAGGTTACAATATGTGAGTCGAAAAATATAGCTCGAGCCGCAAAGTAGTGTTTGAATTATACCTTAAGGAACTATCCGCATTGCAATTTGTTTTGCAACGATTGCAAATAAATTTAATATAAGGAACTCCAAACTTTAAGCTTTAATAATGGCTAAACTACTCTACCGAATGACTTTTCATTTTGTATACTAAAACATAATCTATATTATAAAGGACGAACGTGTAATCTATATTATAAAGGACAATTGTATCCGTGCGTAACCCTGACGTTATTTTGTCTGTGGAAACACAGACGATTAAATTTAAGTTTACTGCATTTTTCAAAACTTCTAAACATCATGCATTTAAATTTTTTACATCGTCGAATAGTGAAAAAAACTATATTTTCAAATGAAATATTTTTGAAATCTATATGTCAAATTGTTTTAAAAATGTATTGCCTTTTATTCAATTTTTATGGTTTGAGTATGAATTTTTTTAGATCTATCTGTATCGCTCAAAGACGATTACAAAAATCAAATCCGTTTGCATGTAAATTAATATAAATAGCTTACCATTTGTTTCCGTCTTATTTTCCATAACGAAATTAAAACATTCACCAATAAATAAATAAAATAACATACGTAAAAACACACACTTAAGACATATACTTAAACTACTGAAATGATCATAATCAAAAAAGCTGATTTTAAATTGCGATCTTTGGCGATTTCTTCGGCAAATTGCAAATTTAAAATAAATAGGATTTTTGGTATTGTTAGCGCGCATTCTAAAAAATATATTAAATGTAAAAGAGATATTAAATATTTATTGCAGTTATCAATTTTTAAACAATTGTTTTTCCCTATATTCTGTAATCCGAGAGGCCAAGGTATATCCACTTGTTTACCGTAAAAGTCAAACATGATATCAGAACTAGATGTTTGTAGTAATAATTTCAGAATTTGGTACAATTATAGTATGAAGACGACACCTTAAGCTCTTTTTTAAACATAAATTGAAAGAAGTCATAATATTGAGTTGGATGGCTTTTTCCGTTTTTTATCGGATAATTTGGTGATTAAAATGTATAGGGTGCTTTTTTATTCTTTCTTTTTCCTTTTTTTGTTTTGTACTCAAATCCCCCTTGTTTATCATAAAAGCCAAACATGATATCAGAATTAGATGTTTTTATTCAAATTGTCAGAATTTGGTACAATTATAGTATGAAGACGACACCTTAAGCTCTTTTTTAAACTTCAATTGAAAGAAGACATAATGCCGAGTTGAATAGTTATTTCCAATTTTTATCGGATAATTTAGTGATTAAAATGTATAGGGTGCTTTCTTTTCTTTCCTTTTCCTTTATTTTTTGTAATCTTTTTTGTACTCTAATCCACCTCGTTTATCGTAAAAACCAAACATGATCAGAATTAAGTGTTTTTATTAGAAATTTCAGAATTTGGCTAAATTATTGTATGAAAACGACACCTTAAACTATTTTTTAAACATAAATTGTAAGAAAAAATAATATCGAGTTGAATGGCTATTTCCGTTTTTTTTCAGATAATTTATGATTAAAATGTATAGGGTGCTGCCTTTTCTTTCCCTTTTCCTTTATTTTCTTATGGCCACCTGTAGATGCGAATTGTAAAATTCTATTCATTATAGGAAATGATTCATCTTCTTGCAAATGAAATCTGTTGTAAAAGTGTGCTTAATTTTTAACAAGAAATGTAACTTCGAAAATTAATTTACACACTTTTATTTCCTTGTTCACTTTTGTAACTCTCATACGGTTAAACCTGCTATCAAGAAAAGTGAAATAAAAACTTTATTGAGAACAAATTAAGAAACGGGACAAAAAAATCAAACGACAGTGACGAACTTTACGCCAGCATCAAATGATGGCAACAAGACAAATCGGTATATACGGGCAGTGGTAGCCCAGTTAGAAAAGCGTCGTGCTCGTAGCAGAAAAGTCGCAATTCGCGATTTCGAGGCTCAACACCAGCTAAAAATCCGCCATGTTCGCTAATGACACCTGATACATGTAAAACCTGTCGTGGGTGCAAAGTTATGATGCAGAATCGTATATTGGTAAGTAATATACTCAAAATCAGGTTTGTTCCAAGATTACTTTTCGTAAAATTATTTGTGCTCTTTTAAATCTTAAAATCTATTCATTTACTGGCTAATATAACTTTATTTTTATCTCATCTAATAAGCTCTCTGTCACAATAATATTATTTCCTGTCAAAAATAAATCTTTATTTTAGGTAAATTATTTTCCTTTCTGGGCTCGTTAATTTCGTTAATCTTCGCATAACGTTTGTGACAATCTTAACATCTGTCAGTAGATAAACGAAATATTAACAAGTAAATAAATTGCTAGAAAGATTTATTATTTATTTCATACAATCACTATGAAACATTTTTCATCCATGATCTATTCCCAGATTAACGTCATTGGATGTTTGAATTTTATTTGTAGAAAAGCTAACGGTTTTTGGATTGGGGATAGGTGTGGCTCTATTAGTTATATGAGATATTGCCTTCTCTACGAACCTTTGAAATGTAAAGTCGAAGATTTTGGTCGTGCAAGGGGACCACTTCGCTTTACGTATCTCTTCACAATAAACTCTATTGTTTCCATGGATAATTTCGTATTGTATGCCTCCTGTTTATTACTCAAGTTAGTTTCATCGGGACGAGAATGCTGGAGTTCTTGCTGTTTAAGATTTCGCAATGTACACTATGGTTTTTTTTTTTTTTTTTTTTTTTTTTTTTTATCACGCGTCATAAATTTTTAGTTAAATGCCACCACACCATGTCCTCCAAGTTCCCTGTGAATTATACCTCTGGAGGTGTCTAGCCAGAGGTATAATAGCCAGAGGTCTAGCCAGAGGTATAATCTAGCCAGGTGAAGATCTCGCCACCTGCTCAGAGCTCTAAATTACTAGATCAAACTCGAGTAGCGATGGCTTCCCTTTTTTGGTGGTGAGCACTCTCCCCCAGCTTTTCTTTTCTTTTTCCTTTCCATTTTCGACAAGGTAGAAATAAATCTAAACAGCATAATTAATATTAATCTGAAACGGGCCAACACAATAATATAAATGATAAAATAATAACGACAAAGTACTATCATGGGGGCACATCTCCGCATTAGGCGATCAGTCGATTTTCGCCCCGCGGCCAGGTACAACATTCGTTAAACTAGGAATAATGCCGGCAGGTAGGGGCCTGGTCTGCGATATAATAATAATAATAATAATAATAATAATAATAATAATTCTCATACGGTTAAAGCTTTAATGTTGCTGTATTTTAGAAAGTATGGTTCAATTGCTTTAACCATTGTTGGGACTTTATTGTAATTCTCATTTTCGCCATCGCCACTCTTGTCTGATATATTTACGTAATATTATCTCCTGTGCGATGAGCGGATTTTTGCTCCTGATGAAGAACGGTACTGAAAATAATTGAATATTGTATTGTCCTTGACTATGCGCCGCTTGTCAAAAAAAATCAGTTCAATGGAAGTTGACCAGAAATCGCTTGTTAAGCTTGACTCAGTTACAAATACTTACTTCCATTCACGCAAATTTTCATGTTAGCGGTGCTACCAGAATCTTTCCGTTAATAAACGAATATCCGTTTCTTTTTTCGCCCCACCAGTGGCCGAGAGGTTCTGCTCTCGAAGCTGGTAGACGGGAGGTGCTGAGTTCGAACCCAATCGCGCCCGTCGGCCTAATCGTTCGGAGTTTTCGTGGTTTTCTTCGAGCCGTGGATTTTCCACGCGTAAATACGGATTAGGTTCCCTTAGAAAGACCCCCACGGAGGGCACTCCCCCCCGGGCCTATATCCCTCGTGCAGATAATTGGCCGTCAAAACCCAACCCAACCGTTTCTTTTTTCTCCGTTACAAGAGGTAAAATATACGTCAATTGATGAAAATGGAGATAAAATAAAAGTTGTTGACCTTGGAGTCGAACCAGCTACTTTGTGTTGCGAGACCAGTTTCTCTAACCATTCGGCTACAGTTGTGCAGTAGTAAAGCAATCTCAAGTAAATATCTTTACCTCAGATATGTAGGGCTTGATTAAGTTCTGTAAACAGCTTTGAATTTTAAAGTTAATTTCAGGAAGATTTTGTCTTTAATGAGATGGTGGCTGGGGTTTTAATACTTTGGTATAAAAAGTATGAATTATAAATATTAATAAATAAAAATATGAATTATAATAAAATATGAAATATAAATATTTTTATGCAGATTGCTAGATGTAAAATATGATTGTTCTATTTTTATGGGATATATATATATATATATATATATATATATATATATATATATATTTTTTTTTTTTTTTTTTTGAGTAAAGTTGATTTTTTTTTCATTTAATATTATAATTAAAATATCTTTTTTTAAAGGCGTTCATTTAAAATATATTTTAAACGCGAATAAATTTTTATAACCTTAAAAAATGAATTGTGAATACTTTTAAATGAATCAGAAAATTAATTCTTATGTTTTTTTTTTTATTTCGACAAGGTTTCTTTTTTTGTAGTTGGTTTATTTATTTCTTTTTCTTTAAATTAAATTAGAAATCTTAATTTATAGAATTTCTGGTTTTTCTTTTTAACACTTTCCAACAAAGTTGAAAAGTATTTATGACCTCGGTTTGTCTGTCCGTCTATTCGCGCTCTAACTCCCGTAAATATATTCGGATCATTCTGAAATTTTTGTATGTTAGCGACCTCTACCATAGCACGAACCCTATTTCAAATGAAGTTTGTAGCACGTTTAGTTCATTTACAGGGACAGTCAAAAGTTTTCCGTTACATTACGGCCTATGGGAAAAAATCGTTTAAAATGATTTTTAATGATTTTACATGCTTTCAAACATAATAAAATTGATATACATTTATCAAGCGCATTAAAATATGCATTTTGTAGAATATGCGGCGCAAAGAATAGTTATTATTCATTTACATGGCCGCACAAAAGGATTCCGTTACATAATGATATAGGGGTGGGGAAAATTTTTTCCGGCGTATTTCAATTATGCTAAATTATTTCATGTATAATGAAATTGATATACGTGGCTGAGGTTTACTATAAGTTATTTCATGTATAATACGAAGTGCATAGCGTTATTTACAGGGACACACAAAAGATTTCAGATACTATATTGTATCCGAATCGCTGTACATTAACGATGATTGCTGGAAATGCATTTTTAATTATGGTATGTGCATTTATGTTTCACTATATTTATGCATTGTATATGGTGTGAATAAATGCTGTAATTGATATACAGGGCTACACAAAAGAATTCGTAATGGTTACTGGGTATCATTGTAAATTGCTTAAAGCTGGTTTTTATAAATGAGTTATGCATTTTTACGATGAACTGCAGATCTAATGATATATAGGGTCATGTAAAGAATTGGATACATGGCGTCTATAAATGATAATTTCTGGAAATGTGATTCCAGTAGTTTTGAGAGTGTTTTACTTTGAATTAAACTTTAGCTAAATAGTGGCGTGTAATAAAGGTACTAGGTTAACTACAGGGTTGTACAAAAGCATACAAGTATGTTTCCATCTATTAGTATAAATTGCTGAAAGGGAAATTTCAACCTGTTATATGTTTTCTTGCTAAATTTCTCCATTATATACTATTTATATCAACCTACATATAAAAAAGAAGGCTGTTCAAAAGAATTGGAATACATATCTGCTATGAAAGGTAACTGCTGAAATCAGTTTTTCAAATGTTTTATGCGTTTTCTAATATGTTTACTTAGTTCTCTTATATACCTTATTTCCCTAAATGACGAAGTTTTGTTATAGTATTCAGGAAGTGTTGAAAAGTGTTTCATAATCTATGCTTAACGCATGATTTTTCTTACTTGTTTAAAATGTATTCGGAATTTAGTCTTAATAGAGCAAATACGCATTCGTGCTTTGAATAAACATCATTACTCCCTATTTTTTCGCCTTTCTTGAAGAATTCACGAATAAAACATGTTTTTCTAGGAGTACGGAAATTATTTGTTAAAAAATGAGGAATAACTCTGTGTATATATACGAGTTTTTCTGACAGTGCAGTGCCAAAAGATCCTCAAGTACAATTAAGCACGTAAACGTCATATTTGGGTAAAACTACCACTGGAAACCCCGCAAAAAAGAAAGTTTACTGGGAGGAACCTCCCATTTTTAACAAATAAAATGATGGTTACATAGAGAAAAATGATGATTCTATAGTGAAAATATTAAAAACAAATGAAAAACAAGTTGGAAATTACATGTCAAACGTGGCAAATGTGGCACGTTTGTAGTATAACTAGTTTTATAAATATTTTTTGCCCCGCATATTGTACTGAATGTATATTTTAGTGCACTTCATAAGTGCATATCAACTTTATTCTGTTCAAAAGGCTGTAACATCATTAAAATTCAATTGAAATAATTTTTTCCCATTGGCCGTAATGTAACGGAATCCTTTTGACTGTTCCTGTAATTAAACTATACATCCGATTTTCATAAAATTTGAAATGACTCAACAAAATTTTGCAACAATTATATATTTAAATTTTCAGATCATTCGGTTCGGTTGTTTTTGCTCTGTTATATGTGGACTGACGGACAGACGGACTGAAGGACGACTATAGGTGCTACGTATTTATATATTTACGAGCGCACCTACTAATAAATCTAAAACAAAGAGTTTGTAACAACAAATATAACCTTCATCGAAAACACAGTCTACGTTGGATCATCATAATAAGTATTACGGCTATGGAAAAATGATAAGATGAAAATATTGGATAACATAGTTGAATTGAATAAGGCTGAAGAATTGAAGGTGTAAGTCAACCGAAACAAATGAATTAAATAAAAACATATAAAAATAGATGTTTGCTTCATGACTGTTTTCAGATTTCTGCGCTCCCAAGCTACTTGGATAAGACATGATTAATTAAAAATAATACTTTTCTCTAATTATAATTTTGTATGATGTTTTTCATATTTGTTCAAAGATGGATAAATTACAAAGGAGTTTTTCATTCTTCCTATTTGCGTCTTATTTTACTTGTTGGCGATCGCATATAAGCTGTCTCGAACTTTGAAACTAGCCACTTTTAAAATTAATCCTAGAACTACAAGAATATCTGTTTTTCAAAAGACGCTTCAAATGAAAGTTTAATATAATTTATTAAATATTTAGTTCTGTACATTTGTTTTCAACATATTTGATGGGAAAATGCTGTAAACATATCTATTTGCATTTTTTTTTTTTTTTTTTTATAAATTATAAATTGAAGATTCGCTTTAACATACTAAAAATAAAATTCGGTATATCTATTAGTGCTTGCTGCTTTTGTGAAAATATTATGTGTGGCTTTTTAAAGAAGTGAGTAAATATTTTTCCGTGTTTTCAAAATTTGTACTGTATATTATTTCATATAGTGTATTTTCCCATTTCATTGCCGAATTCTGCAATAAAATGAAGCATAATGATAGAAGCATGAATGAAGCATGAAAGATAGAAATCAGGAGTGCCCTTGACTTCACCCATGTTAGTACTGTTGTATCTTTCTCCCTAAGCAATTCCTCCTTTTTACTCCGTTTACTTCTGATATTAGACTCTTGAGATGATTTGCTTGGCTGCTTATATGTAGACACACGTTAAGAATCATGGATATTTCTTGTAGCCAATTTTTTATTATTTAATAAGTATATTTGTTAGCGCGATCAGAAGTCTATATTTGTACAAAAATAGATTTAAATTGAGAAAAATTATGTTTTATCTCTTTTAATTATTTGTAAGGATATATTTCTGACGATTACAGATAAGTCATTAAAATTTTCAACTTTCTTTGATTTCCGGTAAATTTTGTTATTGCACTCTGCAAAAGAATGTGTCGAGTAAGCACATTGAAATCGAAAGTTTTAAAATAAAATATCCCCAATTTAAACTTAAAGGAAGTATGCTGTTAAAAAACTAAAATATGCATTTTTACTTTAATTTACATTTATCTTGAAAAGCGGATCCTTTCAAAGAATATTTTTAAAGTATTCATAAAGTAAAACTAATAACTTTTCTGCAGAAGAAAGAAAAAGTTCCAGGAAAAATCTGATAGTATAATAAACAAGTGAGGACGTGAGTTTCAAAACTCGCCTTATCCATAATTTAAAAAACCGAGTTTTCTCTATCATTCTATCTCATTAGCGAACATGTATCGAAAAAACATTATAACAGAAAAAGAAAAGTTTTATCGTGTATTTCTGGCATTGTAAAATCACGTTTTACAATAAAAATCAATGGACGCAGTCAGAGGTTTTTCGCGGTTTCCCAAAATTTTCTGGATAAGGCGTGTTTTGAAACTCAAGTCCTCAAGCAATATAAAAAAATTATTTTAAGTCAATTCCTACTTAAGTCATCAAAGAAAAATTTAATATAGTCCCTTAGGCTAATATTAGTTTTTGTTGCATTAAAATATCTCAATTTGTTGATTTTCTATAAGCAAGTAAACCCTATTGGTTTACAATGGAAGTGTAATGGAATGTGACGAAATATTAGAGATATCGCCAAGTTGGCGTCCCTTTTGCGACTCACTTTGGTTGCCAAATTTGGCGATATATCGCTAAGTTGGCGATAAACTTGGCGGTATTTGGCGACAGAACAGCCCCCCCCCCCATGGTAACCTCCTTTATAGGTATGGAGATGCATTAAATACTGTTCAATAATTAATGAATTAATATTTGAAAAAACTGTATTAACATCAAATGTCATCCACTACAAGTTTTAAAAAATGTATTTGAACTTGAGTGGATGAATAATACGTATTTTATTAACGATTGAAAATGAGAACAAGATATATATAGGGAGAGTATGAACTAATAAAAGAATTGAATTAAACTCTATTTTTCAGAAATTTGAAAAAAAAAATGTTTAGTCATGGCACTTTATATTCCTAAATATAGCAAAAATTATGATGACATTACTTGAGGTAGATTCAGATTTACTTTGTTATTACACCATTATACAGGGTGTTTCCGAATAAGACCGACAAATTCAGAGGGGTGATAGTAGGCATCAAGAGAAATAAGTATTAGAATGGATGGTGTCGCAAATCACCAATTATTCAAAAATACAGGTGTTCTACCATAACTCAACTTGGGTTGCCGGTATTTCAGAAAACTGAAGTACATTATAATGAAACTTCTAACAGACACGTTCACTTTTGTTGTAAATTTGATAAGATCAAAAAAAGTGGTAGAAATTCCCATTGTACGCGCTGGCAGTATGCACTTGACGCTACACATTTTGGACTGGGATTATCAGTTCATACAATTTCACCGATTGCGTGAGCACTCTGTTCAGACTTTTCGTGATGTTATCACATTTCATACTAAGCGATGTACATATCGTTGCGTTTTCACTGCAGAATTTTTATTTTTCTTAAAATTATTACCGTCAATCCGTGTTTAGTTAAAGAAAAACACCCTGTATTTGTGAATAAATAAGTGGTTTGCGACCCCATGTGCTATGGTAATATTTCTTACTCCTGTTGCCTACTATCACCATCCGAATTTGTCGGTTGAATTCGGCAACACCCCGTATATGGCTCTTCTGTCCAAACACAATCAGGGAGGAAAGATATAGATAGAGATGCAGTATGCCGTAAAAAAGGTTTATAATATGAAGCGCGTTATCGCTCAAATTTAAATGCCCTCATTCGTCCCAAACAAAACAAGCACGTGGAACAGAGACTGAATTCTTTGACATCTCCCGTGCATTGTCTTCTCTAAATGAAAATGGTCTGCTTACATTTAAGCATTCTAAAGTAGCATTTAATTGTATTATGAATTAAAAACTGTATTACTAAAAGATTTCTTCTTTTTTTGCGAATGTAAGTGAAAGTGTTTGAGCCGGACGTAGCGGATTTCAGGGTTACATTTTTGGCGTCACCTCCAGCCACCACACTTCATCTCTATTCTTTCTCTTTACTCTATGAAACAATATGCATCATAAAAGTCAATGTTGGAAAAATAACTCCAGTTGAAGATACTCGCACCGCCCGAAATGACAAAAATAAAACTTCTCGTGCACTTAAAGTATTGCCCGGAATGCTAGAAATTGATGACAGAGTTTCTGTAATTACTCAAATTTATCGTCTTCTTTGTGTTTATATGAATCAACAGTTGGAAAAATAACCCCTGTTGAAGATACGTGCACCGCCAGAAATTACTAAAATAAAATTTCTCGTGCACTCAAAATATTGCCCGGAATGCTAGAAATTGATAAGGCAGAATTTCTGTAATTACTCAGACATTGTTTTTTTTTTATGTTTATAAATATGAATAAAACGTTGGGGAAAAAAAACAAGCTGAAGATACTCGCACCGCCCGAATGACAAAAATAAAATTCCTAGTGCACTTAAAATATTGCCTGGAATACTTGAAATTGATGACAGAATTTCTATAATTACTCAAACTTATCGTCTTCTTTGTGTTTATATGAATCAACAGTTGGAAAAATAACCCCTGTTGAAGATACTTGTACCGTCAGAAATTACTAAAATAAAATTCCTCGTGCACTCAAAATATTGCCCGGAATGCTAGAAATTGATGACGGAATTTCTTTAATTACTCAAACTTATCATCTTCTTTGAGTTTATATGAATCAACAGTTGGAAAAATAACCCCTGTTGAAGATACTTGTACCGTCAGAAATTACTAAAATAAAATTCCTCGTGCACTCAAAATATTGCCCGGAATGCTAGAAATTGATAAGGCAGAATTTCTGTAATTACTCAGACATTGTTCTTTTTTTATGTTTATAAATATGAATAAAACGTTGGGGAAAAAACACAAGTTGAAAATACTCGCACCGCCCGAAATGACAAAAATAAAATTCCTAGTGCACTTAAAATATTTCCTGGAATACTTGAAATTGATGACAGAATTTCTATAATTACTCAAACTTATCGTCTTCTTTGTGTTTATATGAATCAACAGTTGGAAAAATAACCCCTGTTGAAGATACTTGTACCGTCAGAAATTACTAAAATAAAATTCCTCGTGCACTCAAAATATTGCCCGGAATGCTAGAAATTGATAAGGCAGAATTTCTGTAATTACTCAGACATTGTTTTTTTTTATGTTTATAAATATGAATAAAACGTTGGGGAAAAAACACAAGTTGAAGATACTCGCACCGCCCGAAATGACAAAAATAAAATTCCTCGTGCACTCAAAATATTGCCCGGAATACTAGAAATTGATGACAGAATTTCTATAATTACTCAAACTTATCGTCTTCTTTGTGTCTATGTGATTCAACAGTTGGAAAAATAACCCCTGTTGAAGATATTTGTACCGTCAGAAATTACTAAAATAAAATTCCTCGTGCACTCAAAATATTGCCCGGAATGCTAGAAATTGATGACAGAATTTCTATAATTACTCAAACTTATCGTCTTTTTTGTTATATGAATCAACAGTTGGAAAAATAACCCCTGTTGAAGATAATTGTACCGTCAGAAATTACTAAAATAAAATTCCTCGTGCACTCAAAATATTGCCCGGAATGCTAGAAATTGATAAGGCAGAATTTCTGTAATTACTCAGACATTGTTTTTTTTTATGTTTATAAATATGAATAAAACGTTGGGGAAAAAAAACAAGCTGAACATACTCGCACCGCCCGAATGACAAAAATAAAATTCCTAGTGCACTTAAAATATTGCCTGGAATACTTGAAATTGATGACAGAATTTCTATAATTACTCAAACTTATCGTCTTCTTTGTGTTTATATGAATCAACAGTTGGAAAAATAACCCCTGTTGAAGATACTTGTACCGTCAGAAATTACTAAAATAAAATTCCTCGTGCACTCAAAATATTGCCCGGAATGCTAGAAATTGATGACAGAATTTCTTTAATTACTCAAACTTATCATCTTCTTTGAGTTTATATGAATCAACAGTTGGAAAAATAACCCCTGTTGAAGATACTTGTACCGTCAGAAATTACTAAAATAAAATTCCTCGTGCACTCAAAATATTGCCCGGAATGCTAAAAATTGATAAGGCAGAATTTCTGTAATTACTCAGACATTGTTTTTTTTTTATGTTTATAAATATGAATAAAACGTTGGGGAAAAAACACAAGTTGAAGATACTCGCACCGCCCGAAATGACAAAAATAAAATTCCTAGTGCACTTAAAATATTTCCTGGAATACTTGAAATTGATGACAGAATTTCTATAATTACTTAAACTTATCGTCTTCTTTGTGTTTATATGAATCAACAGTTGGAAAAATAACCCTTGTTGAACATACTTGTACCGTCAGAAATTACTAAAATAAAATTCCTCGTGCACTCAAAATATTGCCCGGAATGGTAGAAATTGATAAGGCAGAATTTCTGTAATTACTCAGACATTGTTTTTTTTATGTTTATAAATATGAATAAAACGTTGGGGAAAAAACACAAGTTGAAGATACTCGCACCGCCCGAAATGACAAAAATAAAATTCCTCGTGCACTCAAAATATTGCCCGGAATACTAGAAATTGATGACAGAATTTCTATAATTACTCAAACTTATCGTCTTTTTTGTGTCTATATGATTCAACAGTTGGAAAAATAACCCCTGTTGAAGATACTTGTACCGTCAGAAATTACTAAAATAAAATTCCTCGTGCACTCAAAATATTGCCCGGAATGCTAGAAATTGATAAGGCAGAATTTTTGTAATTACTCAGACATTGTTTTTTTTTATGTTTATAAATATGAATAAAACGTTGGGGAAAATCACAAGTTGAAGATACTCGCACCGCCCGAAATGACAAAAATAAAATTCCTCGTGCACTCAAAATATTGCCCGGAATACTAGAAATTGATGACAGAATTTCTATAATTACTCAAACTTATCGTCTTTTTTGTTATATGAATCAACCTAGAATCAACCTAGATTGCTTCTGCCCAATCAACCTATAATCAACCTAGAATCAACCTTCGAATCAATGCTAGAAATTGATATGACAGAATTTCTGTAGTTACTCAAACGTATGGTCTTCTTTGTGTTTATATGAATCAAAGGTTGGAAAAATAACTCCCGTTGAAGATACTTGCACTGCTACTAAAATAAAACTTCTCGTGAACTGGCCCGGAATGCTAGAAATTTATAAGGTAGAAATTCTGTAATTACTCAGACTTATCGTCATTTTTATGTTTATAAGTATGAATAAAAGACTGGGGAAAAAACGCAAGTTGAAGATAATCGCAACGCCAGAAATGACAAAAATAAAACTTCGCGTGCACTCAAAATATTGCCCGAAATGCTAGAAATTGATAAGGCAGAATTTCTGTAATTACTAAGACTTATCGTCTTCTTTATGTTTATAGGTATGAAAAATTTTTTAAAATCGTTTTCTGGCTGGTAATCTGTCTAAGTACTCCATCGAAAGACGTCCAAAGTAGACTACAAAGTTTTGACGACGACAGAAAATGTCATGTAAAAAAAAAGAACCAAGTTCATAATAAAATAGTAAGTGCACAGAAAGGAATTGAAAATTGATATATAGTTAAAATATATTATATTAAGTTATTTAGTTAAAATAATTATATATATTGCACAAAAAATTAAATACTACATGATACAGACAAAAATAAGAGCAATGGCATAATTTGTCATCTTCTTCCAGCAATACACGTGCAAACACACACACACACACACACACACACCAAAAAAAAAAAAAAAAATGCGTAGAAAAATATTCTTGAAAAACGATTTCCAGATATATTTTCAAAAGATGGAAGGAGGCAAGGTATTTTTCGCACATAAATGTTTTCTTTTTTTTTTCTTTCTTTCTTTCTTTCTTTTTTTTTTTTTTTTTTTTTTTAAGAAAACCCGTAAAACTTATCGTAAAACGTTATTTCATTTTTCCGTTTTTGGACGCCCCGCCAGTAGCCGAGATGTTCTGCTCTCGAAGCTGGTAGACGGGAGGTGCGGGGTTCGAACCCAATCGTGCCCGCCGGTCTAATATTTCAGAATTTTCCGTGGTTTTCTTCGAACCTTGGATTTCCTTGCGTAAATACGGGCTACGTTCTCTTAAAAAGTCCTCTACGGAGGGCACCCCCTCCCCCCTTAGGGACTATGTCCTGGTGTTGATAATTGGCCGTCATAAACCCAACCAACCGTTTTTGGACGCAGCTAAACGAAATTATAGATTCACTCTGTGCCCGTGCGAGCTGCGCCGAAGCCGTCATTTGTCTCGCGGAGGAGATTTCTAATAGAAGGGTATCCCTATTGCTTGAGGTTCAGGGGGCATTTAAAGTGTCCAAAAATCGATTAAAAAATATAGCATATAATTAAATACGATTCATTAGGAACTTTTAAAAACAAAGCCCATTCAAAAATTCGCATTAGAAGAGAAACTGTCTAAAATACTTTGATTTCTTTTAATAATATCAAAGGATGATTAAATCTTTAAAATCAATTTTCTGAAAATGGCGATTTCGGTCATTGCGCGCACGATTTCTGAAAAATGATTGCATAAAATTTCACGAAATGTTCACCGAATGTATTAAACGTATCGACGCACAAAGTGATCCACTATTATATCGCTAAAGTAAGAAGTTTACAATTCAGCGACTACTTTTGTATTAAGGGGTCTCCAGACTCTTAAAATAGGAAAAAAAGGAAAAAAAAAGACAATATTTAATATTTAATATCTTAAAATGTACGCGATTTTAAAACACAATTTTAGGGGAAATAAAAGATATAAGTATGCTCTTTCGTTTCATATATTTAAAAGGATTACAATACGCAAAATTCATATTTATAGGGGTATCAAACTGCCAGACATTTGTCGAGCAGAAAATTGGTATGACGCATTACGCGCAAGATTACAAAGTAGTTTTTGCAACCAGAATAGATATTATGATGTCTAATAATATTTCCGATTGTAATAATTACTCTGAACCTAAATAAATTTGTTTTTAAAGCATTTTTATATTTTTAAAACAAATTTGTATTTAGTAAATACAAAAGTTTGAAAAATTCAACAGTATAATATCTTTAAAAAATATTTTTTGAATAATAAAAAGCTATTTTAGGTTCAGTTTATACATACTAACGTGCAACATACATTTTGAAAGTTTCATGAAAAAATATGAAAAGGTTTTTGAGATATCTTGCACACTATGCCCAAAAACGTCAATTCGAGTAAAATGACTTCCAACTTTCGGAAACGCCACTTCAGCTACTGAGTGTATATGATTCTAAAAGCCATAACTTATGTTCTAATGGGAATTTAAAGGAAACAATTATATCAAAATGTTCCGAAAAAATAGGAGTTTAACACCTAAGAAAATTAAAATTTCGAAAATTTTGAAGCTTTAACAATACTAATAAAGTTATTCCTTAAATAAAAGCAATATTTCGAATTTCTTTCGAAAATAAATTTTTTCACGAGATCTACACATTTTATTTGTAATATTGCAGGTCATTTTAAGAATACTTTATATCTGTACTCAGTTAAAAAAATCTTGGTTGAATTTAGCATTTCAAATGTGAAAAATCATATGCAGAATGCATGCAAGAAATTTTTTTCGTAAAAGTTGCATTATATTTGTAAACAAATTTTAAAACTTTACATGTTTGTATACTCTTTTGAAAGAGTTAAACAAATTAAAAAAACAATTTGCGTGTGTACTGTTTGAAAGCTTTAATTAATTAAAAAAAAATCCTTAATGTGTGTTTTAAGGTTTATAATTAAAAGTCAATTATTCAAAGAGTAAATGAAATTTGATACAGGTCTTTTTTTCATGTCTTTTATCAGTTAAAAGGGTATCTTGCCCATTAAGAAAATAAGTAAGAGAGTCCAGCTTAGATGTTCAGTATGAATCTTTAAAATATGAATTTCGAATGTCAGTATAATCTATTTTTCAGTGATCACCATAAATTCATTTTGATTTTATGTACATATAAAAAATTATATTATATTAGTGGCATGATTATCAAATTGGCATACAATTAGCCAATTTGTGCTTTATTTTCACGATATATACACATTTATATATATTATCTTCACTCACTTCATGGTCCATTTAGCCTTAATAATAGAAACTAACATGGAATTTCAACTTATTATTTTTTTTATTGTCGAATTATTAAATAGATTCTCGCAAAATAAATAAAATCTTCATTCCTTTTTTTGATCTACTTGACCGAAAATTTGAATCCACGCTGTGTAGATACCAATTACCTCGATGCTGTGACTTTTTTTGTGCACAGACTACTACTTCAGAAAATACATAAAACTCAAATAATATGAGAAATTTTTATCCTTGTTATGTTGCAAATTTTTCCAAATGCTTTTCTTAAGAGATATGCATCAATATATGAATAATTCATTTGAAAATGTATGCATCTTCTGCAAGTATTGTATGAACATGTTTTGAATTCTCTAATCCCCATAGGAGACGTCATTCTTTCTATTTGACGAAAGATTATCATATCACCTTCTCTAATTTGCAACTGAAGTTCCCTTGTATGATTTCATGATCATAATTTTGGATTTATATACCTTATATAAAACTTTCGGGATATCTTAAAGATTTAATGTAGATAATACTCGGTTAGCAAATATGATGCTGAGGTGAATTTATTATTTTTCCTAGTTGTGTCCCTAGAGATACTTCATGGATAAAATATTAGTGTTTATTTTTCATAAATTTCTCCTTGAACATTTGAAATAAGATATATGCTATAATTTTTAAAGAAACTTATGCATGTTATATTCTATTTTTACTTTCAGGCTAATATCACTTTGTAAAGTGACGTTTAATCTCTAGCATATTAATTTTTACACCGCTGGGTGTAAAGTTGACCTCAGAAGCCTGCTTTTTAATTATATTATCTATTGATATTTAAATACAATAACCTTAGTGATGCATCTCTAGTACACTGTTAAAAATTTGCAGCATTTTGTCCAGTCATTCGACCGTTTTTTAAAAATGCGGTTTCATAACTGTAATTTAACTATATTAAGACCATAAAATGACCAATAATATGGTCAGAATAGTGTTAAATTACGGTTGTGTAACCGTTTTCGATAAAGACGGTCAAATGACTGGACAGAATGCTGCAAATTTTTAACAGTGTATAGGAATCCATCTTGAAGATTACTTGTTGGAAAAGTGGTAGGAAAACAATAAAAGATAGCTGCCGTTGAATACTACATTGTGAAAACATTTCACCAAACTGTCCAGCCATTCGACCATTTTTATAGATAATGATTATTTGAACGTACATTTAATCCTTACTGACCAATTAGAACGCTTCCTAATATGGTCAACTAACAGTTATTTACCAAAACGGTTGAATGACTGGCATTTGATGCAGATTTTTAAAGTGAATAAGATACACGTTAAAAATCTGCAGCGAACTATCCAGTCATTTGACCGGTTTTATAGATAACGGTTACTTGAAAGTACTTTTAATTGTTCTTTACCGAGTAGAATGGTTCCCATTATGGCCAACTAACAGTTATTTACCAAAAAGTTTGAATGACTGGTAATTGTTGCAGATTTTTAGCAGTGAATAAGCAACACGCTAAAAATCTTCCGGAAACTGTCCAGTCATTTGGTCGTTTTTTATAGATAAGGCTCATTTGAAAGTACTTTTAATCGTTCCTGACCAAGTAGAACGCTTACCATTATTGTCAACTAGCAGTTATTTACCAAAACTGTTGAATGACTGGCATTTGATGCAGATTTTTAACATTGAATAAGATACGTGTTACAAATCTGCAGCAAACTCTTGAGTTATTTGACCGTTTTTAAAGATCACAGTTACTTGAGCATTCTATGAAGAGTATATTATATTGACCTATTATGATCAGAATAGAGGTAAATGAGCAGTCTATGTAAATGTATGTTTATGTAACAGTTTTTTAATAACAAAAAAAAAAGGTCGAATGCTCCAAATATAAAAAGGTTTACTCCAAATATTTAAAAAAGAAAAAACAGAAGTGTTTGTGTAACGGTATTTCTGTATGGAAGCATTGCTTATTAAATTTTCAGCGGAATTAACTGCAATGAATCTAAAATCCTGGACGGATATACATTTAAATGTACAGTCGTGGAAAAAAAAAGGAAACACCCCATACTAACTCCTCAACAAATCATCGTAGACGGAAGTTACTGGTACCGAACGATTGGAAATAAAGTCTACTTTTAAATGATGTATATAAAATTTGCTTAGGGGGGCATCTACATATTAAAACGAACCCAAACTTCATTTCTTTCAATAGCAATACTCAATTTTAACAAGATATTTCAAATCTTCGGTTCAAATTATGCCTAGGCATCAAATTTCAAGTCATTTGAATGATAAGTTTTTGAATTATAAACATTCAAATTTTAGTGCTTCTAATGTTAAATTACATTTTCATATTTTTATTTATATCTACTGAAATTATGCTCCGAATGGGCTAATTTTTTGTGTAACAGTAATACTAAAATACCCAAACATAAATACGTTGAATTTGCGATTTTTATAATTTTGTGATATGAATTATGAATTATGGAATTAATACTCGAAAAAAATTATGAATTACAACCTACATTTTTTTTGATGGATTTAGATTTATTACGTCCTGCTTTATGGAAATCCAAAATTTCACATTTTTCTTCCAAGTAGTTTTCAAGTTATGCTTAAAAAACGGCAAAATGGTAGTTTAAGGGGCCGTCTATGAACGAAGTGACTAGATATTTTGAAATTTCTTATGCTATCCTGTAATCTATCAGTCTTCAACGACAGCTCGAGTGGTGCCTTGATCAAGAAGGCGGCTCTTTCGGTCAACAATTGAGTACCGAACTTCAATTTGGATACAGCCCCTAAAATACGCTCGTTTTAAAATAATTATTATCTCGGAAACTTATTGTACGAATTGTATAAAAATTTGTTTTTAGACTAATTGAAGGGTGTAGAGTTCATTTATGCTGTCAGAATTGTGTACTACTATTGAAAAAAACAAAGTTATGGTTCGTTACACTATGTAGATGGTCCTCTAAGCAAATTTTATGTACGTCATTTAAAAGTAAAATTTATTTCCAATCGTTCGGTACCAGTAACTTTCATCTACGTTAATTTGTTGAGGAGTTAGTAGGGGGTGTTTACTTTTTTTTCCACGACTGTACATTGTTAGAAATATGCAGCAAACTATCAGTTATTTGATATTTTTTTAAATCATGATTACTTAAGCGTCATTTTATTCAGTCCTGACCAATGAAAACGCTCCGACATATGGTCAACTAATCAGCTTGCTGTAGAGTTTTAACATTGCACTGATTGCGTGATTAAAAGGAAAAAAAACATTCATCATTCTTTTTCCGCTTCATTCCATCACCGAATATTTTATTGAATTTTACTTAAGACATGTGAATATACAGGGTGTACATAAATGAATATCCCAATTTTACAGGGATATTAAAAGAACAACAACAAAAAAATGTGCAACTTTGTTATTCATCCGGAATTAAAAAATAAAAGATGAAAGTTTATATTCAACACAGTTATAAGTGTTCAATGTGAGCTCCCCCAGAAACACGAACGATATCGGGGCGGTACTATAACTCACCTCACACCTTTTTCAGTTTGTACTGTGTTCTGTTACTCTTAGAATGGCTGCAGATATGCGTATCCTTTGTTCGTCAACGTCCAGTTGGTAGAGGTGGAACAAACACCTGATCTTTAATGATGCCCACAAAAAAAGGCATGCTGAGAAATGTGTGGGATGAGTTATCGTACCCCTTTGATCTAGGGCCCGACTAGATGAGAATTCATCGAGCTTAAACAACTTAAATTCAAGCCAGAGCAGAGTAAACGCAGTGTAGACAGTCATTACCAGCTGATTATATACTGAAGACACGTCGAACTTTTTTTTAATTTTATTTAAAATCACTAAAACAAACATCATTACTTCGATGTCGAAAAACTTAAGACATTAAATATTTAAAAACATGCTCTTAAACGGCTTAAACTTACATAGTCCATTTTAAAAGGAAAAACAGGGCCACCTCTTATAGCACGACCACACAATATATACATTCAGTTAAACCGTTACGTCATACCACACATTTGCCGAAAAATTTGCATAAAGCAAGATGCTGTAAATAAACAGTAACAGAAGAAAAACTCCCCGCACTCTGCCGTACACGAAGACTTCGCAGAATGTGAGGTGACTGACTAAAAGAGCTGGAAAACCGGCAATGTGTGGATGCAAACGATTTTTGCTCGTAGCTCGGGACAAGATATTGGCAGAAGGATTAAAAATAAGTTAAACACACTTAACTTGCGAAAAACTCGCATACCTGCCTGTCACTAGCAAGGTTCTGTGCCCAGGGACTTTCGGTTTTTCGTACCCACTTAGATTGGTTGATTTACAAGGAAAAAACTGTTTTGTTGAAATGGCTAAATTTTGGTTAATATAGCTCCAAACAAGTATTTTGGTTTGACTAACCAAATGATTTATTGAATTAACAAATTCATTTGGTTAGTCTAAACAAAATTTGATTATTCCAACCAAAGTATTAAGTTGGAGCTATATTAACCAAAATTTAGTTGTTTCAACAAAACGGTTTTTTTCGTGTACTGATAATAATTTTTTTCATGTATTATACACTTATTCGAAAAGTGTTAGCTAATAAAAAATAAATTTCTTGGAAAATTCAAGAATTCCAGAAATAAAAATATTTTTTTTCTATTATTTATTGAAATGTGTTTTTTAATATACATTGAGATATATAATTGTCATTGCATCGTATAATATATCAAATATCACATTTGTTCCCACAATTAGGATTTTCGTAATAGAAATTTAGATGAAATTAGGAAAAAATTTGAGCCCCTTAGAAATTTCGTGCCCAGGGCACAGGCTCTGGGTGCTCGTGCGATAGTCAGGGCCTGCCTTGATCTCGTTCGTGTTTCTGGAGGAGCTCACATTGTACAGTAATAACTGTGTTGAATTTCAACTTTCAACTGTTATTTTTGATTTCCCATGAACAATATGGCTGTACTTTTTTTGTTTTGTTGTAAAGTTGGGAATATTCATTTATGTACATCCTTTATTTACATAAAAATGACTGAATTATTGGAGAGAAAGTTAAATTGCTTTACTGTAACATGCTTTTCTCTTAAGTTTTCCTAGAAAATAGTTTTTATTTTTTTTTTTATGTTACAGAAATAAGAATTTTATTTTCGCTGCTGGTTTGTTCAGTTCATTCATCCAAATGAAAATAATTTAAATATTCTTTTCTAATTATTTTTAATGTCTCTTGAATACGCTCTTTAATAATAATAATTTTGCTGTAAGACATTCTTAAAAGTAGTTAAAAAACAATGCAATAATGCACATATAATCACACCGATAAAAAAATGTCTTGCATATAGTGATTTTTTGCTCGTACCCTAATATTTGTTTAAAATCATTCACGCTTTTTTTAATTTCTTTCCATAATAAATCATTGTGAAAATACGATTTATATTTTTAATGAAATTATTTATTTAATTATCGTTCATGCATTATTCACTTCTTAAAATAATTAGTACTCTCATAAAAGTTTTCATCATTTCTCATGACATTTTGCTTCAATGAATCCAGCATTTTTTATTTAAATACTGTTTTTAGATTTTTTAGGGTTTTTTGTGTATTTATTTAAGTGCACAATGTGCATGAAGTGATTTTTAACGAAGATTTCCTAACTAAGATAATTCAGCATGTTAATATTGAATAAAAAAATTAATATATATATAGTATTTAAATTTCTTTTATTATTGGTGTTTAAAACAATTTAGAACATTTCCTGCTATAGAAGAAATATTAACGAAAATTTACGGTAACCGTGTAGTTATGTACTATTTTAGAATCATTTCTTTTGTTTTCAGAGTTTTTTAAAGGTAGAATAAATCATAAAGGAAAAATTAAAACACGGTTCGAAAGGTAACAGGTTACCTATTTCGAAATTTATGAGCGGAGAAAGGGTCTTTTATTTCAGATATGTTTACGTAAGCATCAGAAAAGTGTTATATCTGAGGATTCCGTTTAGTACTTCTTCAAATGTTACTCAAAATTAGAGAACAGTTTTCAGAATATGGGTAACTATGATTTTAAATTGAAAATTTTGAAAGTTTTCTATTTTTACAGATCTATTCACTGCAATATATTGTAATTAGGGTTTTAAAAGCCAATTCATGCTGACCGAATCTGTTTTCTACATCATAGCGACTAATTTTTCGTGGTGATTCGACTTAAAAATTAGCTTTATAAGAAATATCTTCTTCGCTATATCCAAGATATCTTCAGCATTGTATTTGTTTCAATTAAACAGGGCATACTTTAAATTTTACAGAACATTTACCTAAAAATAATCATTGCTTGAAAACTATAAAGCCTTACTAATATTAATCGTTTTAGGATGCAAATTTTAATACATATTAGTAGAAAGTAGCACTTAAAATACATTTATTCTAAATTTATTTTTAAACTTTTAGTTTTAAGTCATTATAGACGATATAAATTATGAAAATTCAGACGAGACGTGCGGTTATGCAGTAAAAGTAACATTTAGTTTAGGAAGTTAAAAAAAAATGCTAATGAGTGCAATAGAGATAAAGGAATTTTACACAACATAATATGCGTAAGAGCATACCCAGTTTTTCTGTAGGAATCGGAAAAATAGTTGCCCTTATCGTACCGTAAAAATTTCCGACTTAGCTCGGAATAAAATCCGTAAAATACCGTTTTATTGACTATTTCCTTTTTTTTTACCAATTTTATTCCGAGCTGGGTCAGAAAATTTCCCGGTATGATAAGGACAACTATTTTTCCGATTCCTACAGGAAAACTGGTCGGCTTTTTTTTTACAGTGCACTCTTATAGATTTTAATGTCCAATATGCCTTTAGATAAATGTTTAATAAATTCTGCAAAAAATGCCAATTATCTTCTTTTTAATCCACAATGCTGTAACAGAAAAACAGTATTTCCGAACACTGAGTTCAGCATTTTTGACCGAAAATCCCAACATAACGACAAACGTTTCTAAAGACACATACAGTGGTTTTATATGGTAGACTGCCGTATGGAAAATAGGCTTTTCGTTTGCAGTAGATTGTCGAAATTGAAGGGGGGATCCTGAAGAACCTTTAATATAGCCTATTAAACATTTATTTGAAGGCATATTGGTATTAAAATGTATAATCCTGCAACGCTAAATTTTGAGAAATATTTGCACTAAAACTTTTATTTAATAAATAACAAAAGCACCACTTGACTTTTTTTTAACTTCGATTTCGTCTCCACTGGAGCGGTACAGCGCAGTCCAGATATCCTTAAAGTGGCCAACTTATTTTTTGCTAACCCTGTATGTCGATACATATCTCAATCTTTATTTCTCTTAAAAAATTATTATATGCACAAAAAATATATTTTTGGAGAAATATATAAAACGCTACTTTTACATTTTAATTTTTCTTTCTTTCTTTAAAAAAAAAAATCTTTCAGATCCCTTCGGTTATGTATCACTCTTTTGGATAAATCACACTTTTTTCTAGTCTCTTGTCAAGATCTAATTTGTCGGCAACGTCGTAACTGATTTTATTATTTGCACTCATGTACAGGAAAAGAAGTTAACGCCCCCTACTAACTGCTCAACAAATTATCGTACACTGTAAAAAAATCACCGTAGATTTGCCAGAACAAACTCGATCACAGTGAATGTGTTGTATCTTTCTTTGGTTTCCTGACTATATTAACATGGAAAATACAGTAGTTGCGTAAAATTAACAGCACAATGTGCTGTCAATTTGGACGCATTTTTTTACAGCATAAACTGCTGACGTCCAAATTGCCAGCACATTGTGCTGTTAATTTTACGCAACTACTGTATTTTCCATGTTAATATAGTCAGGAAACCAAAGAAAGATACAGCACATTCACTGTGATCGAGTTTGTGCGCGAGATGAACAGTACTTTGTACTGTAAAAATCTCGTGTTTTTTTTACAGTGTAGAAGAAAGTTACTGGTATCGAACAATTGGAAATAATGTCTACTTTTAAAGGAGGTATGTGAAATTTGCTTAGGGGGCCATCTACATATTAAAAGTAACCCAAACTTCATTTTTTTTTCAATAGCAATACCCAATTTTAACGAAATATTTCAAATCTTTGGTTCAAACTATGTCTAGACACCAAATTTCAAGTCATTTGAATGATAAGTTTTTAAATTATAAACATTCAAAATAAGAGTGCTTCTAATGTTAAATTACATTTTCATATTTTTATTAATACCTCCTGAAATTATACTCCTAATGTGCTATTTTTTTCTGTAGCAATAATACTAAAATACCCAAACATAAATAGGTGGAATTTCCAATTTTTATAATTTTAGGATATCAATATTGAATTATGAAATTAATATTCGAAAAAATTATGAATTCCGACCTACAATTTTTTTTATGGATTTATATTTATTAAGCCCTATTAAGCTTTATAGAAATCCAAAATTTCACATTTTTCTTCCAAGTTGTTTTCAAATTATGCTTAAAAACAGCAAAATGATGGTTTAAGGCGCCATCTATGATAGAAGAGACTAGATATTTTGAAATTTCTTATGCTATCTAGCAGTCCTCAATGACTGCTTGAGTGGCGCTTAAGAGCCCTTTTCAGTCATGGCTAAAAAGGAAAACGCTAATGCTATGGCGAAGTTATTTTCAAATTTCTCGCTTTAATTTTAATATTTTTGAATGATTTTTTTTTTTTTTTTTTTTTTTTTTTTTTTTTTGCAAGGATAGGTGACGATGATCTACAACCGGGCTAGTTTTTACTTTTTCCTATTTTGGTTATAGTTTTATTATTATTATTATTAGGGTAATTTGAATTTCAGAACCGGTTCAAATCGGCTCTGAAAGTAAAAGTAATTAAAAAAAAATCGGAAACAAAAATCGAAAAAGTAAAAGCTAGCCCGGTTGTAGATCGTCCTCAGCTATCCTATACAAGGAAAAAAAAAAATAAATCATTTGAAAATATCAAAATTTTCAAGCGATATATTTGAAAATAACTTCGCCATAGGATTAACATTATCATCCCGGTCTTTCTGAGTGACTAGTAGTGTAGGTTCTTAACGGGCTACTTCAGTCACGTGAAAAGACCCGTTCGCTAATGCTATTCCTATGAAAGAAATTTATAAAGATATCTCGGTCGCATTTCAATATTTTTAGATGAGTTTTTTTGCAGTGGCTAGCTGAGGTCAATCTGTAAAAAGGCCGTTTTTTACTTTTTCGATTTTTATTGGGGATTTTTTTTTTCAAGAGGATGCTTTTATTTTAGGAACCGGTTCTGAAAATGAAAGTGTCCTTATTAAAAATACCTGTAAACCAAATTGAAAAAGTACAAAAAGGTCTGCATACAGATCGACCTCAGCTAGCCACTGCAAAAAAATCATCTAAATAAAAATAGTTAAATGCGACAGAGCCTCCCTTTATAAAATTCTTCCAAAGGAATACCATTGGCGAACGGGTCTTTTCGCATGACTGAAGTAGGGCCTTAAGATGCCTTGATCAAGAAGGGGATCTCTCGGTCAACAATCGAGTACCGAACTTCAATTTGGATACAGCCTCTAAAATACGCTCGTTTTAAAATAATTACTTTCGCGGAAACTTATCGTGCGAATTGCATAAAAATTTGTCTTTAGGCTAATTGAAGGGTGTAGAGTTCATTTATGCTGTCAGAATTATGTACTGCTATCGAGAAAGAAACAAATTGATGGTTCGTTTTAATATTTAGATGGCCTCCTTAAGCAAATTTTTCATTTAAATGTAGACTTTATTACCATTCGTGTGATAACAGTAACTTTCTTCTAACATAATTTTTTTTTGCAGAGTTAGTAAGGGGTGTTTACTTTTTTTCCCACGACTGTACTTTTACGAGGGAAAGTCAGTAATTAGGTCACAAACCGATATGAGAAGTCGGAAATTAGTGAAAAAAAGTGATTAAAAAATGACTATAAATCTCAGCACGAAAGAACCCTTCATAATAAGGAAAAGATTTTTCGTGCAAATGTTTTGGAGCATCTAAAAATCCATTCGAGGACGAAAAAGCTAAAAAGTGCACCATTTGAATTTGGAACAGAAATATGACCATGAAAGCAGTCCTTCAACTGAAGAAAAAATCGACATGCATTGTACCACTGACGCGTTGCACTTGAATAAAATTTTGAATCAATAAAGATTTCCCTATAGACAAGTTCACAAACAGTTATGAATATTAGAATGTGACTGAAGAAGCTGATTTCCAAAAGCACCGTAGAAAAATGGTTTCACCAAAGGAAACAGATAAAAATAATAGTACATCAATGAACATTGATACACACAAGTATTACAGGAAGGAATTATAAGAAATACAAAATAAAAACTTAGTAATGGCTTAAATGACAATGTTCCCTATATCAGGAGAATATTGCACCAATACATTTCATATTTAAATTACAATTATGCAAGGCAAATTTGAGTATCACTAACTTAGGAAAGTTAATAATGTTTCCATCTGGATATGAGAAACGAGATGTACATGACTTGCAGAGTCAAATAGAAATAAACCAAATCCCAACTCACTTAAAAACTTTTTTCTCATGCCTTGAAATTGAAAGACTATTTGAACACGCCGTCAAACTATATACTCTTATCTTAACATTCACAGTAGCTTATCATTATGGCATTGCATTTAATGAAAGAATCTTTAGTCAAATAAAAATTTAAGAAATATATATTGCAAACTACAAAGAGGGATGACAGACTTGACAGCCTAATGACTTTAAAATATGAAAGTGAAATAGCGGATTTTATTGAACTGGACGATGTTATCATCAGGTTGGCTTCTTTGAAGACCAGAAGAATTAATGTTAAATGAAAACTAGTCGGATGTGCCAATTCCAAAACTTTATTCTATCCAATACATGTTAATACATCAAAATTTGCAATCACAATGCAAAACGAATTATAAAGGAATAGGTCCGTTTAATTGTGTGAATTTAAAAAGGAGATAGAAGCATCGCATTTTTCCAACAAATCATTGAATTTGGGCGCACACCCTGTTAGATGTCTGCAACCAAAATTCCAAACCCAAAGAACACAAAAGCGATACCTTTGGACAGTATACACCCAAGCCCAATAAGGAACTGCAACCGAATATGAAATTCGGCAAATTCGCTGCATTAGTTTTTCAGATATAGCTAACGCAAAAATCGTGAAAAATGCTTCACAGCAGTTTCACCTGTTATATGATATACACAAAAGCCTAATAAGCACCAAATTATGTCAAGGTTTAACAGAATATGAAGTTTGATCAAATTCCGTGCAAGAAATCCGCATCAAATTCCGTTTTGAGATATAACTATCGCTAAAATCATGTAAATCGTGAAAAATGCAGCATAGCAGCTCCATCTTTTGGGTGATTTACACCAAAAACTAATCAGCATTAATTTTTTTTTATCAAGGTATAACTGAATCTAAAGTTTTATTAAATTCCACGCATTAGTTCTTGAGATAGAGCGCCCACAAAATTTGTGTCACATACACACAGACAGACATTTTCTAAAAACAGTCAAATCGTTCTAAAACGTATCAATTATAGGTGCACATTTCCAAAGTTTTTAAGGAGCCAGTGGCTCCTGAACCCAAATAATCCAGTGGCCGCATTGTGATAGAAATGCATAAAAGCAATAGCAATTGTATGAGAAAAAATTTCAGGAAATCAAAGTGAAAAATAATCTACAAATGTACAAAAGAAACAGACTAATTACATCAAATTTGTATAGTTCATTTAATCACCCAATTCTTTTAATTTGGATATAAATTAAGTATAATATAAATCTTAAGCTATGTACTGTCAGAAGATAAAGTTGAGCAAGACAGAGGTGAAAAAACATATGTCTATAAGAATAAGCTAAGGAATCGTGGTACACTGTTAAAAATATGCAGCATTCTGACAGGTCATTCGACCGTTTTTTGAAAAAACGGTTTCATAACCATAATTTAACTATATTCTGACCATGAAATGGCCAATAATATGGTCAGAATAGTGTTAAATTACGGTTGTATAACCGTTTTCGGAAAAAACGGTCAAATGACCTGCCAGAATGCTGCAATTTTTTAACAGTGTAGTGGGGAATATTAGGAAAACAATATTTCTTATTTTCATTTTGCCATACAAGAGTTCATAAAAGAAAAAAATAAGAATGTGTAAGATTATTTTGCACTATAAAAGTCAAAACAGAATTCAAGCATTTGTTTTTCCACAAAACACAAACAAATTATCTTAAAAAACAATCTTATCACAGATTATTACAGAGGCGAGAAAAATATCAAGAATTTTGACAAGTGGACGCCGAAAAAATCACTTTTGTCAATCGTTAGCAAAAAAAAAGCACGAATTTCGTCAAAGA
Source organism: Maratus speciosus (assembly GCA_963932465.1). NCBI lineage: Eukaryota > Metazoa > Arthropoda > Arachnida > Araneae > Salticidae > Maratus > Maratus speciosus. The sequence continues at coordinate 257,081,902 of OZ010795.1, read as the reverse complement.
ATCCCAAAAAACACGCGTCTTTTTATCAAAGAATTGCGGGAAAAATGCAAATTTTGCCATTCTTTGCAGAAAAATCATCAACTTTGTCAAAGGATAAAAAAAAAAAAAAAAAAAAAAAAAACATTAATTCTATAAGGATCTCGCAAAAAACGATAATTTTGTAAAAGGCAACGTGAATTTCGGCAAAAGATTGCAGAAAAACGTGAATTTCGTCAACAGATTGCAGAAAAAATGCGAATTTTATCAAAGGATTGCAAAACAAACCGGCGAATTTCCTCAAAGCATCGCTAAAAAACCCGTGATTTTCGTAAAAGTATCGCGAAAAAAACGTGATTTTTGTCAAAGGATCGCTGGAAAAAAAAAAAAAAAAAAAAAAAAAAAAAAAAAAAAAAACGCAAAATTTCGCCAAAGGATGGCGACTTAGATGCTGAAAATTAGTCGCCAAAGCAAAAAATTGAGTCGAAACGTGGCGACTGGCGATCGTGAATCTGCAGCAATAATATCAAACCGTCGAAAGCCGGAAGTCGAATTTTTTTTTACGAATTCAATACTTTCTTCTTGGAAAGATAGAAGAAAGTAAAAAGCTGGTTAGTTTTCTTATTAAAAAAACAATAATTGGAATTTTTACGTTTCTAGTTTAAAAATTTTTCTTTGGAAAGAATTTTTTTATGCATAAGTTCCGTATCATTATTACACACGTTGTGCATATCACTTTAGTTGAAAATTGGAGCAATTTGTTTCAAGTTGGGAAATTTTCGAATTCTCCCCCCCCCCCCCCCCGAAAAAATATCTGTAGCTACGCCCCTGGTGGTAGTTCTATTGAGATTGCGTCCGAAGACCCAGTCGGAAGGTTGAGGAAATAATTAGAGCTGACACGCAAACAACAATAAACAGCATAGCAACTGCAACAGGGTGTTCACATGGTTTAGCCTATAGCCGAGTGAAGCAGGCATTGTATGTAACGTACACATTTGCCGAGAGTGCAGTCCAAAGACTTTTATTCAGCAGGTAGTGGAAAACCCATTAAGAGATGGGACAAATGTATCAATGTAAGTGACGATTATATACAGAAATAAACATGCCTCTTAAGTATGTATCTTGGTTTCCCTCTTTTTATTGGCTTTTGTGACCTATTTACTGACTTGCCCTCTTAGTTTATTAGCATTAGTTTAGCCAAAAATTATTAGCAATTTTTAAGAGAATTTTAATGAACAGAAAGTAATGCATATGCAAATTTCAAGCTTATTTTATTTTATTTAGTTTTTCAAAAAAATTAAGTGACAGCAATAAAACTTTCTGGATACAAAAGCCATTTTTTATAGAGTAGAAAAGCACACGAACTTTAAGAAACTGTGCAAAGCTTTACAAAATCGTTGTAAACAACTTATTACTTAACAACTTATTTGTAAACAACAGACAACTTATTACTCTCGTGTAACAAGTATAACTTTACTTTTTTAATTTGTTAAATTTTGTTGTTAAATTTTATTTTTTATCTATAAAAACATTTTCCGAACACTGGATATTGTGATTTAAAAAATATATATATTTAAATTTCTGGTATTTTCAATTTATTTAATTGCTAATGAAACAAAATCGGCAGATATGTATTACATACTAAGTATGACATTTAAAAATTTTGAAACATATATTATAAAATGTTAAAATTTTTACACTCTATTATTTAACTCTAGTTATTGTATATAACGATTGAATTTTGCCATAAATTTTTAATCCACTTCCTGATAGGTTAGAATTATAAAAATTATGCACAACGGTGTATTTCTGATGACAATGCAACATTTTAATACTTTCAAAATAATAAATTAATTTCATGAAATTTTTCAATTAGTCCGCCATAGTTGATAAATCGCAAAATATCCTTTTCAACTCGTACAATTGTATGGGAGTTGAAAAAACAAATGATTTAATGATGCACCAATAAACCCTTGCCAAAATATGCCAAATCGCTGTGGAACTGCAACAATGAAACATTTTAAAGCGTAAAAAGTAGAAAATAAATTGTAAATAAAAAAATGAGCAGTGAAATATATATTTTTTAAAAGAGACTTTTATCAGTTAATAGTTTATATTAATTAATTTACTATTATACATTGAAAAATCAATATAGAAATCTTAAAAGAGATAGTTTAAGTAATGTTTTATTATTTCTTTTCCATTGACCTGTCCTTAAAAAGAAACATGGCAAAAATTATATATTTTTGAATAAATTCACTTGCTAGCGTTTTTACCGAAAGTAAAAAAAAAAAAAAAAAAACGGTAAATGTTTCATAATCGAGTTCGGTGGCTTTGCCAAATTAATGTACTGCTGCGCACATTTTTGGATAAAACATGAAATGCCCTCAAAAATTTAGGCATGACTTTCAAGATGGAGATTGAATGCTTACAAAAGGGGAATCTTTTTTTTAAAACTATTTTAACTTTCATATCTACTCATAACTTAATTTATTTATGTTTTGAACTACTTCAAAAGTAAAATCTGCTCTCAAAGCTGGTAGACGGGAGCTGGGTTCGGACCCAGTCGCGGCCGTTGGCCTAATCTTTTGGAGTTTTCTGTGAGTTTCTTCCAACCTTGGATTTCCTTGCGTAAATGCGGGTTAATTTTCCTTAGAAAGACCTGAACGATGAGCACCCCCCCCCCTTTCGGGCCCATATCACGCATGTAGATAATCGGCTGTTATAAAACAACACCATTAAAAGTAAAATCTTAAATTGTTTTCCCCAATTGAAGTAAAATTCAATTATCTATTTATTTCGTTGTTGAAACAAATATTATCCAACATTTTTTATGTACTTGTTGGAAGAATAGTTAAAGTCAGAAATATTTTATATAAATATGTAACATTCGTGTTATTAAATAAAGGATGAATACAAGGATGCATTGATGCATGCGATTGTTTTCATGGCAATTAAGTTCTGCGTTCAAAAGAAATTATATAATAAATACTTAAACAAAGATAATTCTTAAATAAGTACTTAGACATTTTAATAGCCAATTGTTTAAGAATTATGCATGAAAAATCCCTCACTGATCCAAATATGAACTATATTTAGCATTGAAAATCAACTTAATTGTGAAAATTTCACGAGAAATCTAGCTTATTACAAACCGAAAAATTGAAAGTTGATGTTCATCACATTTGTATCGATTTTAAAAAGACGAATTATTCATAAAATATTAAAAGATAAAAAGTCAGAATTTCATTCTCTCGATGCGCAAATATTAAACTGAAAACAATTCTGTAATATTTTTTTTTAGATTTTACATACTTATTATTAATTTATGTATTGTTTAGAAGATATAGAAATCGTGTTATCTTTAATACGTTCGGGATAAATATGCTATTAGTAGGACACACCTTTTTTTGAGTATTATTTTGTCTTAACAATTATTTTGTCTTAAAATTTATTTTGTCTTCACCATTTTTTCAAGCTCGCAAAGGGTTTAAAAAAGGCGAAGAATTAATTACTTTTTTCGTCAAAAAGAAAATTTTAAACTAAAAGCTGGAACTCCAGATTATTTAATGCCCTTTTATAATTTAGCAAACGAATTTCTTTCAGATGGTTGTGTCCGGAGTAAAATCGTCACCCGATTCAAACTTTGCGGTGAGCACATGCAGGCACTCTCCGTCACACAAAGCGTACACTATCAGAAAAATTCGTCTTTATACACTAAATTATTAATAATTTTTAAACAACTAATTTCCGTACTGCTAGAAAACATACTTTTTCCATTAAGTCTTCCCGGAAGTCTGAAATAGAGGGGGAAATTCCGTATATTCCTTGCACGCATGTGTATTGACTGTATTAATACCAAAGTTCGAATTTAATATTTAAATAAAAAACCGAAAATTCAATAAATTAAAATTTCAAATTTATTTAAAAACAAACAAACAAAAATAATGCTTTCGAATTTAATAAAGTAGCAATTTTTTCAGTCATTTAAACTTCGCAATTTATTTTTTAGAGCATAAAAAAATATTCGTTTGTAAAATATACTGTAAACGAACACATTTTAAAAATATAAAGTAGTTCAATCAACATAAAATTATCGATTTTATTCCAAAAAGCAAACCTTTCTTCACGAATTTAATTCAAAATATAATACTCATATTTTACATCTAACAATCAAATTATGTCTTATTAAAAATGTGTAATACGTAATAATTTTTATCATCTATAAGTGCTAAAACAGCAACCATTATTTCATAACGACCGAAATGTTCCAACAATTAAGATTAAATTTCTGAACTTTATGAGCAAGAAATTTAACATGATGTACCATTCCCCCATCTGAAGACAACCCATATCTTCGTTTTAAATTTTCCTTCTCCCAAGTGCTCGTTCGCCTAGTGGTTAAGATGCTCGATTCGAAACGCGCAGTCCCAGGCTTAAAGCAAAAGTCATCCATAGAAGAACAAGAAAAGTACTTTTTTTTAAAAAAGTCCTTTTTTTAGATTACATAAATTTTCTGTCCTAGAATGGAAAAAAGGAACGGCTATTCTTCAATTCTTGGATATTTTCTTTCTTGTCACAGACAAAAAAGAAACGGACATTTTTCAATTATCGTATATATTTCGGAAGCAGTGCTGGCAGGAAGATTTCCGTGAATTAAAGTAAGTATTTCTAAGAGTGTATTATTCATTTTTTACACTAAACATTTAAATATATAAGTAAAATATATAGATTGAGCACAAAAAGTCCAAAGGTGGTACATTTTTTCTTCGTAATCGGAAGGAAACCTCCACTGAAGTATAATGTTTTACCTTCACAGATCAGTGCGTCTCAAGATTTACTGCTTGCAGGACAGTAATAATTGGAATTTCATCATCGGACCATCTATACGACATTGATAACAGTTCAAGCGTTATAAAAGTAGTAAAAATAAAAGTATATTATTTTCGCCATTTGAATATTTCTGGCACTTATTATAAAATCTCATTGTCAGTTATGTTAACAAGGTTCGGTATAAAGTTTAATAGTTATATTTATCGCTCTGTTAGAGTTTTTCTGTATGCTAACTTCTTGAAGAGCAACGTGGTTATATTTTTCAAGATAATTTGTCGGGTAATATGGAATATTAGCTAGACAACTGTTTAAAGACTACTCTAAAAATTAAAATAATTTTTCAAAGTTTCTGATTATTTATAGATGATGTACTAAGGTTTACTCATTAAGTAATTTTGGTTATTTTTTTTAAATCGTGGTTTTTCTGGCAATTTTAATATTCTTTAGAACCCTATTCCATATTACTCAACGGGTTGCTATTACCCGAAAAGCGTAACTACTTTTCTAAAGCTAAATATCGATATGCATTTATTCTTCCTCTTTAAACGCATTAAAAATTTGTTAAGAAATAATCAAAGTTTGTTCTTTACTATCTATTAATGCATCTAATTTTTTTTTTCTGTTGACTTACAAATAAAAATGTAAATGCTATTCCATAATATCTGAATTTCCTCTGTATCTATAATAATAAAGATACAGTAAACATAAAGGCTTAAATAAAACCTTTTAATTCACAAGTCAACTAATTTCATATGCACAATTATAGTGACATTATCAAGGTCTGCAATAGTAAATAAACTATTTTCGCATGCAATTTGAAATATAAACATGATAAACAAACATAACGAGATATCAGCTATCACGAAAGAAGGTGCTTTAATAAAAAGTATCCTGTATAAATGTGATTTATTTCTCTTATTTTTAAAACTTATGAAGTATCTCGCGCCAAATTCTAGGTAACTCAAAAGAAGCAGATTCATAACAAGATATGAGGAATCACGAAAGAATGTGCTTTAGTAAAAATAATCCCGTATACACGTGATTTATTTATCTCAGTTTTAAAACTTATGAAGCATGCCGTGGCAAATTGTAGGTAACTCAAAGGAAGCAGATTCATAACGAGGCATCAGGTATCACGAAAGAAGGTGCTTTAATAAAATTGACAGTGTATGAACGTGATTTATTTCTCTTAGTTTTAAACTAATGAAGCACCACCGCCAAATTCTAGGTAACTGAAAGGAAGAAGATTCATAACAAGATATCAGGTATCACGAAAGAAAGTGCTTTAATAAAAATGATCCTGTGTAAACGCGATTTATTTCTCTTATTTTTTAAATTTATGAAGTATCTCGCGCAAAATTCTAGGTAACTCTCAAAGGATGCAGATTTAGTGCACATCTTGTTGCCCATAATCCGCGAATCAATTGAAAGTTGCATGCGTAAAGAGAGTTTGTTTACTGAATCCAGCTCTTTTGAGTTCCCTAGAATTTTGCGAGAGATTGATTCTTCGTAACACTAGAAATAAGAGAAAATAAATCACGTTTCTAGATGATCATATTTATTAACCCCTTGAAGAGCACCGGTATATTATATATATCACTTAATTTTAATTCTTAAATGCCACATTGGTACCGGAATTTTAAAATCAAATTTTGATCTATTTACTGTACGTGAAAATAAGCTTTTATATATTTTCATATAATTTTTCTCGTAAATTCTGGTGTTAATCAATTATTTTATCCTTTTTGCATAAGAAGTACTTTACCCCTGAAAGGGTTAAAGCACTTGCTTTCGTAGTAACTGTTATCTCACGATGTTTATTTATTAAGTACATTGTTCACATTAAGCACATTCAAATTTGATGCGGATATAGATTATTTATGAGTGCAGATCTCGCAAATATTGCTCGCATATATCTGGCATTGCAGATCTCTCCGTTATTGTGTGTACGAAACTAATCTGTTTGCTTATTAAAGGTTTTTTAACCCGTTAGGTTTACTCTAATCAGCACATGTATTTCATTTTAATAACAATGAATACATTATAACAATATTTTCCTAAAATAAATTTTAATTTCCTTAAAATATGACATCTTGAAAAATGTTAGAATTAGTCTTTATTTGCGTCCAAACAGCGTTGATCAAGACTTTTCACAATTGAAACTATATAGGTTTACAGTACATTTCTTGTATGTTCTATGTCATAAAATTTCGCTTAAAACATAGTTTAATGAAAATTTCGCTAAAATATCTTCATAGATATTAGTATTCTAAACGAAAATTCATTCTTGAGTGAAATATCACTTTATCTTTTGCTGTATAAGTGGATCAGTAGCAGATTTTTTAGACATTTTTTACTTTTTTTACTTGAAGTGTATTAGCGACTATAATTATCTGTAGAAATAAGTATTATACTCCTTGTAAATGTAGTTATAGTTTTAGTGAGGTCACTGTAGTAAATCTTATGACAAACGTGAAGTTTCATAAAATATTTTTCTCACATTCGATACTGAAATTAAAATTGAACTTTTGCCAAATGTTATGCATAAAAATCATTATTATGCATGAAAAGCATCATTATGCATATCGCTGATAAGCATATATGCGCTTTTCTTACAACTTGTTCTTTTACTACTACACTGCTAACAAACAATTAGAGGATTAAAGGAAGAACAATTAAAGGATATTGAGGTTGTGGATGGATCTTGCGGCTGAGTAATTATTTAGATGATTGATAAATGACCGACAGGCGTGGTAGGCTATACGAGAAAAACATTACACGTGTTTGGTGGAAAAAATGCATTGTACTGAGCATTTGGGTACAAAAGGGAAAAACACAATTTGTGCATACGCGAAAAAACGAATTAAAAAAAAAGGTGTTTCCTTAAAAAAAAAAAAAAAAAAAATCGTTTTTAGTAGGGGGTGACGCTGGTCATTCCATTCGTATGATTCCTTTCTCGAAAAGGAAATCATCCTCCAAGTCAGCATGATGTGGCTAGCAATTGTCGCCCATTAACATGAAGTCCTCGCCAATTGCTGCAACGTAAGGGACTACAATAGATCTGGGGATCTCATTCTATATCGCTCACTGGTCAGAGTTCTATTCCGAATGATGTGGAGGTCAGTACGCCCATCAATGAAGATGCCAGCATAGACCATCACTCCCCCACCGCCAAATCTGACACTTCTTTACACGAACGTAGGAATGTTTCTAGTGCCACGTTCCTTCCAGATGAAAATACACCTATTATCAGGATGAACAGAAAAACGGGACTCAACACAGAAAATGACATTGCGCCATTCATTTCTCCTCCAGTTCACATGCTCTTTTGCCCATTACCTGCGTGCGTTATGGTGCCTTGCAGTTACAGTAACACCAGTGGCGTGGCGTGAAAATTTTCGGTGGTCATCGCAATTATTTAAGTTTGTGGTGAAAAATTATTAACTCTAAAATTCAATGGTTGAATGTTCAAAAAAGAAACTTTAAATCTTACCTTCACTTATACATGAACTCCAAATGTTCTGCTAAAACTGGATCGTAGAGTTTTAAAAGCTTATTAAGAGTTTTAAAATATTGCTTGGTCATCGCCGCATCCAGCGATGACCGTACGCCACGCCACTGAGTAACACATATCATTGGTCTACGAACATACAGACCTACAGAGTGGAGCTGATTTCGGACATTTTGAGTCGCAACTATGGTGCCAGTAGACGAAATGAAGGTATTGTTGAAGAATAGTGGCATTAATATATCGGTGTCTCCGAGTGGATTTGCACGTTTTAGGGGTCAGAAATCCCGAAAAACATGTTTTTACAAAATGTTTGTCTGTGAGTTTGTCTGTATATCTGAGTGTGACATAAATTTTGTGGGCGCTCTATCTCAAGAACTAATGAACAAAATTTATTCAGATTCAGTTAGTCAGATGGATTTAGATTCAGTTAATAGTTTGTTACTTTTTGGTGTAAATCTCCCAACAGGAGGTGCTGCTATGCTGCATTCTACAATATGGATGATTCATGATTTCCACAATTCATGATTTCCACAATAGCTATATCTCAAGAACTAAAGCACGGATTTTTAGAAAACTTCCGAAAACTTCAGTTACTCCTTGATATAATTTGGTGCTGATAACTATTTTCTGTAAATCGCTCAATATGTGGCGCTGCTCTGCTGCATTTTTAATATTTATCACAATAGCTCTATCTCAAGAACTGATGCACGAATTTACATCAAACTTCGGAATCAGTCAGTCCCTGATATAAATTAGTGTTGTTTAGTTTTTGGTGTGAATTGCCCAGCAGGTGGCTCTACTATGCTATATTTTTCACGATTTCGTCAATAGCCGTATCTCAAGAACTAATGCATGAATTTTCATCTAACTTTAGATTCAGTTAGTCCCTGATATAAATTGATCCTGTTAAGTTCTTGGTGTAAATTGCTCAGCGGGTTCCACTGCTATGCAGAACTTTTCAGGATTTCCCCAAAAGCTCTATCTCAAAAACTGATGCACGGATTTTCCTCAAACTTCATATTCAATTAGAAGTTGACATAAGTTGTTGCTGATTACATTTTGGTGTAAATCACCGAAGCGGTGTCGCTGTTATAATGCATTTTCCAGGAAGTATTAACATGTATGACATAGAAGAATGTTTTGGAACTTCACATCCGACTAGTCTTTCAGTGAATTGAAAGCCGAATTTTTTTCGCTGCCGTTAAAGCGTCGTTTTTGACGTCTAACTCAAAATTTGCATTATCTGAAGTTTGAAAATGAGAAAAAACTGCATTTGTGACCCTCTTCTTTCATTTTCTGCAAAATAAATTTCGTTTATTACGTTATTTTATCTAAGACTTACAATATTCTTTAATTTTTTTTTAGGAGTGCATTATGAATTTTCTTTCAAAAATAATATCTTTAAATTCCTTATACGGTAAACTGTATTATCCTTATGATACATATTGCTCCACTTTCAACCCGCCACGCTTAAAAATATATACAGGGTGTCCAGCGAATAAGACCCTGATTTTAAAATTAAATATCTCAAAAACAAAGATCAATAGAATTATGCGGTAAACGGTAGCTTTATTAGCTAAGCTGTAAAAATGTTATACAGAAGTTTCAAAAATTAGTTGCAAACACCGCTAACAGATGGCGCTGTAATCGCAATGCCTATAAATTGTGTTTTGAAGTCGAGAGCCCTAACGTCTGATTCCTATATGGCTTCCTATGGAAGAACGAAAATTGGGAAAAACCGCTTTTTCTTCAGGGTGATGTGCACAAGTAGAGGCATCTCGTCACAGAATTATTGCATCAGCTTCAATTTTAGAAAATTTCAATTAATAGAATTTTCTATAAAAAGTTTAGCAATCATTATATAAGAACTTAAAAATATTTTATTTGGGTAATGTGCAGAAGCAGAGCCATGTGTTGACAGAATTGAGATTTGTTTCAAATTTTGTTATAAGCTACTTCGGTCCGAATACCAATATCTCTGTGGTATGTTTTTTTTTAAACTGTGAAAAAAGTTTGAATAAAAAAATCCAAAGTCTCTGGTTTTAAAATTTAATTAAGCCAGAAGAAACCCCCTTTTTTTACAAATCATTGAGCATTTACAATAATATAATAAATCATATTTCAAATCACAATTCATAAATCATTTTTTTTTAATTGTAGAGAATAGTTTGAATGAAAAAATATAAAGTTTCTATTTTTAAAAACTTAATTAAGTTAAAAAAGTAATTTTAATTTTAAAAACTGGTTTTCATTTTTTTTTATCATTGAGCACAGAAATATGGTGCAGCTTCTAGCGATAGGATCCGAAGTGTTCGAAAGGCATGCAGCATCCAAAATATTTTTTCTTTGGCGTTGATGATATGACTTATCATCAATTCCTTTTAAAAAAGAAATAATTTAACGCATAATTTCTGTCTCTAAAACTTTGTTTACAAAGGAAAGAAATATATGTGTTGTGCTAAAACCAAAGTATTGTGCCGTGATTTAAAAATAAATCAAAAGCGAAAAATTACTTTTTTATTTATAATAATTCAGGTATAAACAATAATACCAAAATATTATGCTGTGATTTAAAAATATAAAAAATAAATAAAAAGTACAAAATTATTTCCTAAATATATGCATTTTGATTTAAATAATTATATGGCATTAAAGATTGAATTTAATAAAATATTAAAAAAATTCTTATAATGATTTCTAAACTTTTTATTGAAAATTCTATTAATTGAATTTTTTTTAATTAAAGCTAATGCAATAATTCTGTGACCAGATGTCTGCATTTCTGCACATCACCCCAATGAAAAAATGGACTTTCCCAATATTCGTTTTTACGTAGGGAGCCATCTAGGAATGAGACGCTAGGGCTCTCGACTTCGAAGCAATTTACAATTATTGCGATTACAGCGCCATCTGTTAGCGGTTTTTGCAACTAATTTTTGGAACTTCTGTACAACATTTTTACAGCTTAGCTAGTAAACAAACCGTTTACCGCATAATTCTATTGATCTTTGTTTTTGAGATATTTAATTTTGAAATCAGGGTCTTATTCGCTGGACACCCTGTATATATATAAAGATTATATCTTTGATTGATATGCTGCTACCACCGGTATAGATGCAGATGGTAAAGGACACAATGCAAGTTCGAAAATCGCCTCACTAGGGCACTTCAAATAGATATTGTATTGGACAGTTTACTGGCGAGACACTTCAACATTGTAAAACACAATATTTGCGTTTACAGACAAGGGAGTAGCAGATCCTGCCCTCTGTTGAATTATACTTTGTGGTACTATCTATACACTAGGTTATAATATTATAACACACTATCCACGTCTGTCATGGAGTACACAACAAGACTTAACCAATACTATGACCACACAGGTCTATCTGAAATCTCTTGACACGTGTAGGTTTCTCCTACAAGAAAAAGGAGTGTGTTCATAGGACGACTAACACTGTTCTTCCCTAATACGATTCTTCTACTCTCACTCAGCATTCCTTACTGTGCATTCTTTCTACCTCTGTGGTCTCTCCCACTATTTTTACGGGGCTTCCAAAGTTTTGCTGTTTACCACTCTTCCCATGGCAGATCATCAAGCCATATTAAATTCTGCTCATAAAATCTTCCTTCTACTGCTACATACATTCTTGTTGCACTACCCCTATTCCAGGAGACAGTAGACCCTTTCTGGAATTCCCTTCATTCCTTTCGATTATTTTAATCTAGCAGATAAGAAAATGTGCCTATAACTCAAATACGTAGATAATAATACACAGATACATATAATAAATTAAAAAAGATTTAATTAATTAAACTTCAATTTACAATAAACATTCGTCTCTTGACGTCAGAAATCTCATACGTAATTCTATTATAGTTAAATTTATTAATTTATATAGTATTAAGAGTCTGGAAGAAAGACATCCATGTTTATTTACTCATTACATATACTGTTAAAGGTAGAAATAATTTTAATAAGTTTTATGCAATATTTATTAGCTACTTTGATAAAGAACAGAAATGCAGTCATGTGGTTGGCTCTGCAGTAATTAAGTCGTCTATTTTGGAATAAATAATCAATGAATCTTTAAATAAACACTCTTCTTGAATAAATGTTTTAATATAACTATTTTAGTAGTGTGTATAAAAATTTTAATACTGATGAATGGAATTTTAAATACGAACATTATTCTAAATATTATTGAAAACTTAATTTTATCAAGCATAAAACATTTCTTTTTCAAAACTAAAATATTGAGAAATAAATAAATAGCTTTATACAATTACTTACTCATTACATGTAATTTTAAAGGCAGAAATAGTTTTAATAAGTATTATATTGTTCATTATCTATTTCGATAAAGGACGGAGATGCATTCATGCGTTTATCTCTATAGTAATTAAGTCGTCTATTTCGGAATTTCTTTAAAAACATGTTTATTGAAAAAATACATTATTATGTTTCTATTTTTGTACTGTATACAAAAATGTTGATACTGACGAATGAAATTCTAAATAAGAAATTCTTTCGATAATTTTTTGAAAATTTCATAACTTAATTTTATTAAGCGTAAAAAAAATCATTTTTTTACAAAATTAAAATATTATGAAATAAATAAATAGTCAAAAAATTACACAATATCAACTTTAAAAATCTAACCATTTTCTTTAAAAGGCGACAAAGATAATAATAATATAGATTTTACAAGTTAAAAATATACATTTTATTTAAATTTCCTACTACTTTTGACCTACAATCACGTGGTCATCGCCAGGTAATATTTTTATTAATTGCTGTTCCATTCATTCAAATACATCACTTCGTTTGAAATGGGGGAGTCTATAATTATTAGGGTAGCTGGAAGTATCAGTAGCAGTGCCTTCGATTGAACTTATGTAGAGAAAAATATTTAACTGCCGTTCCATTTATTTTAATGTGACTTTGTTCAGATACGTCACTTTCATTTCAAATGATAGGTGTACAGTAGAAGAAGTATCAGTGTTATGGATTAAACTTGCCTAGAGGAACTCTAATAATTATAGACTCGCCCATTTCAAACGAAGTGACGTATTTGAATAAATGGAACAACAATTAATAAAAATATTCCCTGAAGATAGCTGCGGATTGGAGGCGTAAAGTACTAGGAAATTTAAATAAAGTATATATTTTAAACGTGTAACATACCATTATTATTATCTTTGTCGCCTTTTAAATTAATTATCTTTGTCGCTTTTTAAAACGGTGAGCTTTTTAAAGTTCATATTATGTATTTCGTGATTGAATGAAGGTGAATTATTGTATTTCGTCATTTGATTTTATATAAATAAGTATTTTTATACAATAAAAAGTTTTGAAACTTTCTTAATTTGAATTGTCTTCTATTCACAAGTTTTAGCTTTCTGTAAAGTCATTTAAATTAATATAAAAAAATTAATATCCGCATAACATAAATATATTTTTTCGAAAAAATATAGGTTTAAAATAAGCATAAAAAATAAAAATAGTTAAAAAAACACTCATTTATAAGATTTCAGTGTTCAACTTGACAATTTTTTGACTGCAATACATTCTTTTTCCCAAAACTTTCCCTTACAATATATTCGCTTAGCATGGGTAGCGAACTTGAGTGTATAAAAAAGAAAATCACAGCAACCTTTCGCTTTGTAGTAAACGTAAGCAAATGCATTTATAAAACACATTTTAGAACGCTTTTCGCGCATTATCACCCCTTTTAAATTTCGATTTTCTTTAAGAAATGTTCTTAGAGATAATTTATTCTTATACGTAACTCCTATGCCAAATTTCATGTTTCTAGGCCCTTCAATAACACAAAAATCGGATTTTTAGAAAGTTTTTTGCTCCAGCAATCCCTTTGAGGTAGTGTCACCGACACAAAATATAGCCTACCATAATCTTGACACCATTATTTTTTAAATCGGTTCATACTTCTTGAGATTGCGCAGAAATCGCAATTTAGAACCGTTTTAGAACGCTTTCCGCGCATTTTTACTCCTTTTAAATTTTGAATTTTTTAGGAAATGTCCTTAGAGATAATTTATATCTTATAAGTAACTACCATGCCGAATTTCATGTTTCTAGGCCATTCAGTAACACAAAAATCGCATTTTTGGTATGTTTTTTGTCAATGCACCCCCTTTGGATTTATGGCATCGACATAAGATATAGCCTATATTGGAACAGGGACTAATACCATCATTTTGATACCATTACTTTTGAAATCGCTTAGGTAGTTCCAGAGATTACCCCCTACCAAAAAACACCCAAACGTTACTTCTTTATAATATTAGTATAGACTACATTAATTTTGCTCTGTTTCTTTCTTTACAATGGGCAACAAGTAATAATAAAATATTAATTAAACTTTATTTTTAGGATTTTTAAATTGATTTATCAACGTTCAATTACACTGGACAACAGTGGTTTTGTCCTAGAATTAAAATTAGTTGATTCTAGATTAGTTTTTGGCGCTGATTCCGAATATGCTTTCCCTTTATCGCTAGGTGGTCCAGGTTTTGAGAAATTTGCATACTTAAATTTATGCAAATTTAAGCTTTTTTGTGCTATTTTATGCAAATTTTAGTTACAATATATGTCACATCTAATCACGTTTTTTAGATAATAACTACTTGACTATTTGCTTCAGATAAATGTCACGATTTGCATATTCTTAACATTTATTTATCAGTTATTAAGCCTAATTTGCATATTTTTCAATGGTGTAATGTTTATATCACTATCAACTTTAAAATAGTTGCCACAGAATTAACGTAATGTTTTTCTAGACTAAATTTTTATGCTGATTTCAAATCTGCAGTCTGTTTTCTTATGACATGTCTAGTTTTTGAGTAAGATGAATTTCTACTTTTGCACGGCATTAACACAGGTTTGATATAAGATGCTTTTTAGGGGTGTGTAATTCATTGACAAGAAGGTGAACAGGTACAGATTCATATCAGAGACATAAACAAAAATTGAAATAATCGAAAAAAAGTAAGTAGTAGAATCTAAGTAGAGCTCAAAAACTGGTTTATAAACATATTAGCGTACTCGTCCGGCAGAAATATTTGAACGTCAAGAAACATTATTAGAAAAACATGAAACATATGCAAATTAGGTACAATATTTCACAGTCACTTGTCGGTATAATCTCAGAAACAACGCTTTTTGAAGTAAATTAGGTAGTAATCATAACATAAAACAAAAACCCTGTCTGATATTGCTTTATACCTTAAATTTGCAAATAATTGTATAAGATTTACTAAATTTGCATAAATTGAAACATGCAAATATCTCTCAAACTTGACGTGCTGGAGTAAATCTAAAACTGGATTCGGAATCAGCACAAAAACCGCTTAAAAACAACAACTAATTTCTGTTTTAGGACAGAGCAAAAGTTCAAATTTGTTGACCAGTGTTATAAATTAATTAATACTAAGCAAGTTTAAACGCAGTGCCGATCCCGCTTTCATCACGATAAAAGACCAAAAAAACTAGGGAGATGGAAGAAATGAATACTGATATTGAAGATATGATGGAAAACGAAATCTTCAGTTTTCAATTAACCTATATAAAAGAAACAATGATTTCTATCAATATTTGCCTTCTATAACTGTGAAACAGAAAGTATTGAACTAATTTTACGCCGTTAATTAATTATTTTGATACTCTTTATTTTCAATCAACCACTCGCTAAAAGCAAATAGCCGGTTTTTTTCTGTCATTGCCAAATATAGATAAATGATAAATATATATATTTTTTTATTTACTTTTTTTTTCTCAAATGGTTTCTATATTTTCATTTTGTTTCATCATGATAATTTTTTGTGCCTTAGAACTTTATCTCTTTTAATTTGACAATATTTACTATTAATTTCAAAATTTTTGTTTCTTCATTCATTTTTAAGTGCATTCATAACTACATAAATACGTAGCACCCATAGTCGTCGTCTAGTTCGGCCGTCTATCTGTCCGTCTGTCTGCATATTACAGCGCAAAAACTACCCAACCGAATGGTTTGAAACTTAATATATAAAATCGTTTCAAAATTTTGTTGGGTCATTTCATATTTTACGAAAATCGAATCAAAACTTAAAAATATATTTTAAAAAGTTTTCCCCATTCTATTAAATCCTACCATACATAATTAATTCAATGATATCGCATGACAGTTAATGATTCTCGGTTGCCATTGTGATTACTGTATTAAATCCTTTACTGTAGGTACTATAGTTACTATACTGTATAAACTTTATTGCTGTATTATCATACGTAATTAATTGAATGCTATTCCATGATAGGTAATGACTCAAGTTACTATGGGGATGACGTCCTATTTAAGATGGAATCCTATTATTTCCGTATTACTGAATTTAGTATATATAATCGTAATAAATTTTGTATTCATGCACTTTTGAATAAGAGTGCAACAGCTATTGCACCAAGATCTGAATATTTATAAAACTTCATTATAGTACGAATGCACATCATTACCTACGTTAGACGTACAATTTCCGACTGGATAGACTTTGTTCGTACATGGCAAAATCATTTGATGTAACGAAATTAAGAATTGATCTCATGTTCATATGTTTTTACAAGTTTTTACAGCATTAGAATGATAAATAGAAACTTGTCGATTAAAAATAAATTCTAAATATATTTTCTTTCTACTTAGAAAGTAAAATGAAACGGGAATGACATGACACCTTAGAAACCAAAATATGCGAGTCTATATTGATATTCTATGGGGAAAATCACGTTTACTGTTTCCATAGCAACTGAGGTCAAGTATCATATTTAGATATACTTTATATGTGTGTTTAGTTTAAAACCTTTTAAATGAACAGTTAGTTATGTTGTGCTTTGGGACTTTATTTGTTTAATTTGACAATATGTACTATCAATTTCAAAACTTTTGTTTCTTTATTCATTTTTAGTCTCTGTTTCGATATAGCAAAATTATTTGATGTAATGATTCAAAACGTATTTTTTTTTTCTAACTTGGGAAATAAAAGGAAACGGGAATGACATGACTGCATAGAAACCAAAATATGCGAGTCCAAGATTGATATTTTGTGGGGAAAATCACGTTTATCGTTTCCATAGCAATTGAGGTCAAGTAGCATATTTAGAAATACTTCACATGTGTGTTTAGTTTAAAACCTTTTAAATGAACAATTCTGTTGTGCTTTAAGATTTTATTTCTTTAATTTGACAATATGTTTTATCAATTTCAAAACTTTTGTTCCTTTATTCATTTTTAGTCTCTGTTTCGATATAGCAAAATCATTCGATGTGAAGATTCAAAACGTATTTTCTTTCTAACTTAGAAATTAAATAAAACGAGAATGGCATGACTGCTTAGAAGTCAAAATATGTGAGTCCAAGATTGATATTCTGTTGGGGAAATCATGTTTACCGTTTCCATAGCAACTGAGGTCAAGTAACATATTTAGAAATACTTAGCATGTGTGTTTAGTTTAAAACATTTTAAATGAACAGTTATGTTGTGCTTTAGGACTTTATTTGTTTAATTTGACAATATTTACTATCAATTTCAAAACTTTTGTTTCTTTATTCATTTTTAGTCTTTGTTTGGAAATAGCAAGATCCTTTGATGTGACGATTCAAAACATATTTTCTTTCTAACTTGGAAAATAAAATGAAACGGGAATGACATGACTGTTTAGAAACCAAAATATGCGAGTCCAAGTTTGATATTCTGTGGGGAAAATCACGGTTTCCACAGCAACTGAGGTTAAGTAGCATATTTAGAAATACTTCACGTGCAGTTTAAAATCTTTTAAATGAACAGTTGCGTTAGGCATTATTTTCATAAATCGCGCGCTTTATTGTTGCACGCTTCATATTCATTACCTATGAATTCGGAAAATCGAGAATAATGACATTTTTGAGTTGTCGTTCATTTATTAAAAATATAGTTAAAATAATCAATGTACTAGAAAAAAATATATATAATATAAAATTATTTAAAATACATTAAAATGCCTTAAAAATCCATTAAAATCCCAAAACGTTTTCAACCGAATTCACATGGCATCTTCAGTGGTTATTTAAAAGTTCTTACTTATAAAAATATTTTAAACACATAACAACATTTAAATAACCACTGAAGATGGCCGTGTGAATTTGGCTGAAAGCGGTTTGGGATTTTAATGTATTTTTTAGATATTTTAATACTTTTTTTTTAAATTATGTCACATGTATGCACCTGAGAGCAATTTTAGTACATTTTATTTGCGCTTTATATGAATTTTAATTAAAACCGACGTTTCCAAGGATGTGCATCACAAAGCTTTAATTTTAATATTGAAATTAATTGCGACTTATATTAATAGCACTGAAAAAAAGACAAGCTGATAAATATAATTAGGTTTACGGTTAAAGCATTTGAAAAGAAAATATTTTTTTCTTTCGTTTAAAATTAAATTATCATTTCTGCCTGTCTCGAAATATAATGATGACCCCTTCAAGGGCAGTGGTTCATTTTTGGACCACTTAATTTTAATTCCTAAATGTCACATTGGAACCGGAATTATGGAATAAATATTCTTCTTTTATTAAGTATACGAATAAAAGCTTTTAAAGATATTCAAATAAATTTGGCTATAAATATTGGCGTCAATCGATCATTTCAGCATTTTGCGAATAAAAGTACTTTGCCACTGAAAGGATTAAACACTGTTTCATAGTAAACGGAAACAAGCATTTAAATATTAGGCTTTACTGCTACGATTTCCAAGTATTTCCAAAACATATTAAAATAACTTTTTAACCTTCTTGCGTTCTTTGGCACAACATCTCTTTAATTTAAAATACTCTTGAAGTAATGCATGATAAAACTTAAAGACTCTCCTTAGGACAGATTACAATTTAAGATAAAAGTCATAAAATGTTTTATTTAATAGAAAGCAATATCCAAGATGACAACTATCGATGCACTCATATATGTGACTGGTGTTTGTTTTTTGATTTATAATAGATATTTTGGAAAATCACGGCAACAACACAACTCATTGATATCAGGCCGAGCATCCTTTTGAATTTCTACGCTAGTCACATGGAGACACTTGCAAGTTTATGTGCAGCATTCTTTTCAAGTTTCTCGCTTGCATTTCAAAAATGTTAAACTTTTTTTTATATTTTTATTTTGCACGGGAAAATTGAGGTAAATGTTTGTACTTTATTATTCTGGATAATGTTTTCTTTCCGAGTATTCTTTAAATTTCCGATTCCGAACGGTTTACCGATTTTTAACCGATTCCGAATGTGAAAGAATCCATGAAAAAAAAAAAAAAAAAAAAAAAAAAAAAAAAAAAAAAAAAAGCCTGCAACCAAAACCAAAAAAGCCCGAATGTACGCGGTTAGGTCTCACTTATCCTATGGTTTAACAAATGACAGAGTACATTTAAAATTCCCCTTATACATTTCAATATTTTTAAAGGATTGTTTTTTTACTTATGATATCTTAGGTTGATCTCTGAAGAGTAGCTTTGTACTTTTTCGATTTTGTTTGCAGATTTTTTTATGGCACTATTTTCACATTTGGAACCAGTTTCGAAATCGCAAGTGCATCTGGAAGAAAAAAACTGCCACCGAAATCAAAAAAGTAAAAAAAAAAAAATACAACTTTCGACAGCCATCACTAATGTCCGAAAAATATATGAACGATTCTCTAATAAGTGGGTCATTTCACTGTGTGATTTAGCAAAAAATAAAAGCTAAATTTTGAACAATTCTTTTTTTTTTATAGAACTAGATGAAACATAAGGTATCGAGTAACATACAATATTACGGAATAAACTTAAAACAGTATTTTTTTAATCATTATTTTATAAATTATTTTGGTAATAAATGTCACTACTGTCCCCAAGATAGTTGCTTTCTTTATAATTCATGAATTTAATAGATGTTTTATTAAAAAGAAGATATTTTTTACAAATTGTCTAGTTGTAATAAAAAATATATTGTTGGAAATCCTACAGGCAATAAGTTTAAATATGTTTCAAGTTTTAGGAATAAGGGGCAGGAGTGTCATTTATAGGGACATAAGTATTAACGAGAGACACATTACGACATATTTTATTAAATATTTCATTACATATATTTTTAACTATTTCAAAACTAGATTATCATTTAGAAGTAACCAACTAAAAGATAATGGTTAGGTAAATAAATATTGCTCAATCAATTTTAATAAGAATAAACGGTCAAGTGCGAGTATTACTCGCGCACAGGGGGTTACGTACAATAATACAGTAAAACCTGTGTAAGTTGACCACTTGCGGTGCCGCACTTCAGTGGTCAACTTACAGAGGTGGTCAACTTATAAAGGGTGATTTTTTTTTTTTTTACGTAATATTCATACCATACCATTTTTTCCGAAAAATATTTTATTTATTGACAGGGCTTTAAAATATATTGTATTACCATGCATATTTATAACACCTTATAAAAGAAAAGATTAACTACAAGAATGAATTGATAGTTGTGTAACAATTTTAAGATCAATTAGTATTACTACTAATTAAAGATACAGTCAATCAATATACAGCCAATTAGTGATTCTTCAAACTATACTAGTTATTACACATAATTTATAAAAAAAATATAAAAAAAACACACTTGTTAACTGTTATTGTAGTTTGACGCTGGTTTTTGGACTTTACATCAGCCCAGTGTTCTGCCCTACAAGACAGTTCTAGTGTAATTCATCATTAGCACAAATAATTTTCTTAACTGTGTTGTTACAATTGCCACAAACTATTGCAATTAGTGGAAATATTTCTGCTTACCAACTAGCACCTGGTGTTATTGAAAGAAGGGAAGGGATAATAAGAGAATGGGAAATACGAGAAAGAAATCTAGAATCAAAGAATGGAGGGTGGGGGGTTGATAAGCCAAATCCACAAGAGCAACAATGTAAGAATAGATAAGCCTTGAATTATTTACCTACACCTATCACTACTAAAAGCATTTCCCAGGTTAATAACTATTTCACCCTTTTAAAAATTCTAGTTAAAAAGAAAAAAAAATAGAAAATTTCGTGGAGAGTTACTTTTCTTTAAATTGATGATTTGTTAGCTATTTGGATGGTCAAGTTATAAAGGGTTTTAATGGTCATTTTATAATAGTTCTAGTCAAATTTCAATAATTTCGGTGGTCAAGATACAAGATAGACAGGTGGTCAAGTTACAAAGGGTTTGTCTTATAGTTTTGTATAGGATAAATTTGGTTCCTGAAAACAGAGGTCAACTTACAAGGGTGGTCAACTTTACAGGTTTTACTGTATATGAATTAGTAAGTGTATTATTAAAAAAATACCGTTTCTAAAAGAATAATAAGACTTTGTAAAAACTATACTACGTAGGGTCGGGTATAGCTGTATAGTATACAGGGTGCAAAGGAAAGTCCCTTTAACCTGAAAATACTTTCGAACGGAGAGAACTACAGCTATACAAGTGAGGTAACGGTACAGTAAAGCGAGTACGTCCGACATAATGCAAACGACAGCAGCACCCGTTGTGGCGAAATTTGGAAGATAGCCATTGCAAATCGAAAACGAAAAGAGGTAGAGCAAATTTCCCAATTAGAAAGTTTTAGAGCATCAATTAATTAGTACGAAACGACATTTGGTTCACACGGATAAGATAAATCTTCGGCCGCATACCCAAAAATGTCCGACATCGATGAGCGATGATTCTACTTTGCCTATTCATATTCCGGAAATGTAGCAGTGCACAGTTGCAGATTGTGGCGTTGTACTGTGATGTAATGTCTGTAAAGATTTAATTTCCAATGCATTTAAAATTTTAGAATAACCTTTTCAGGGCCAGAAGAATTCTGTTCGTAAACTGATGAAATAATTGACTGACACCAGGATATTCAAACGAATTTCTCAGAAAACGAAAATCCGCTAATTTGCACTTTCGTTACAAAAGCAAAATTTTATTAAAATATTCTTTGTGCCAAATGTCAGTTTTGGAATTAAAATTAAGAGGCTAGACCATCTAGCCACCGCCCTTGAAAGGGTTAAATCTATGTCGTCGTATTGAAGAGGTTTGCAATAGACATTCCATGCTGAGAAATGTGCACGCAGAATTACTCTTCCGAATACAAACGTGTATCGTGAGCAATGGCGAACTTTTCGAACATACTGAACATTAACTTTTTATCACTGTGAGACAGTTTGTCTTTTTGTGTGTGTGTGTGTGTGATGTTATCAAAATGTATTGAGATAAGTACGTAATTATAGCATAAATTGCGTGTGTTTCTTCATATTTCTGACTATTCCATTCAAATGTTTACACAAAATGGAGTGCATCGATTTCGGACATTTTGGGGTAAACAGGCGAAGATTTATCTTATCCATGTAAACCACAGGTCGTATTCGATTAATTAATTGATGCTCTAAAACTTTCTACCTGGAAATTTCGCTCTATCTCTTTTCGTTTTCGATTTGCAGTGGCTATCTTCCAAATTTCGCCACTAGATGGCTCTACTGTCGTTTTCATTAAATCGGGCGTAGTCCCTTTACTATACCGTTCCCTCACTTGCATAGCTGCAACTCTCTCCATTCACAAGTATTTTCAGGTTAAAGGGATTGTCCTTTGCACCCTGTATACTAGAAAATTATAAATAGATATACCATGAAAGTTCAAAGATACATGGAACCTAAATGATAGCAAATATAGCTATTCTGTATATTTGTTATTCCATATAGGTTAAAGTCATAGTAGGTGTATTGAGAGAGCAACTCAATAGAAACTAGTCGCGAATCCCATAATATTTATGTGATTAATTCTCATTAAATTAGTCTGTTTTTAACAATTTGATGTTTATTGCTTTTATACTGCTACTTGGTATTGCATTACATAAATATATCTTTAAAATTTGTTATCTAGGCTTTAAAAGCCGATGGAGTATAGAGTACGCCGTCCCTGTCATTATGTATGTCAAAACCGTCCGTGTCTTTAAGGGTTACTATCTTGGCTAATTACCGACGATTTTTTTCGAAATTCGTGATCAACAATGCTTTTATACTTCTGCTACGATGTGTACCTCCAGCTCTGCTCAACACTTTTGCTGAAGCCCGTAGATCGAAATTTGAGTGTAACGAAAAAATGCAATTTTCTCAAAAACTATGTGACTTAGGGTAATTGCTATAATTTTCCTGCAAGGTTTAAATTAATGTCTACTACCTCTAATTTTTTCATAATTTTAGTTTCAATAGATTCAGAATTAGATGGGGGGGGGGAAATATTTTTGCACTACATTTTCCACCATAACTTTGAAAATATAATACCTAAAATTAAATGAAATATATTTTTGATTTCAGCGTTACGAAAGTTTTGACATGATACCCCACACGATATACAAAGAAAAGATTTTATTTCAAGTAACATAATTAGCCCCTCTACATTTTCCCTAAATATATTTATGAATATTTATTAATCTATAAATATGTGGGTCATTAGTCTTTATTACTTCCCCCAATTTGAACTTTCCACGTTGCATAGTTTGCGAGTAAAAGGGCTGTGACAGACAGACAGACACAGGAGTGATCTTATAATGGTTCCGTTTTTACTTTTTAAGTACGGAACCCTAAAAACAGTGTTTAGATACAAAAATACTTTGATTTTTAAATTCATAATCACACAAAATTGTCTATAAAAAACATCAGGAATTAATTGAAAATTTAAACAAAACACAAAACGTAGCCCACTATATGTGTAACACAATTTGTGCGCACAATATGTGTAAAGTGGTCGCAAAAAGTCCGCAGTGGTGTGAAAAGCCCACATAACTATATATGTGACTTTTGCCTTACTTAAATGTTGTATTCAAACTCTCTGCGCAATTACTCTACCATGTAGGGCATTATCGCTCAATCGATGGTTATTTAAATAAAACAATTAAAAAAATCCTAAAACTTTTATGCAAATTAGTTGATTGCAAACTGTTCATTATGCTTTGGAGTTATACTTCGTTAATAAAATATTGATTTTTTTTGTCTAAATTTGACTAGCTATTCATGTTTTCCCTTAAGTGAGCGCCATTCACCTATTTTCTCCTAAACCATGTGACTTTCTCAGCAATGAAGATTGCTACTTCTAGAAAATTTATATGTCCTCCAAATTTTATCTCGCCTCTTGATGGGCAACTTTATACAAGGGGTCAGTAGTGAGATAAAAACTGTGGAACAACATTTCTCTGGCACATAATTAATATAAAACTATTTTTAATTTACAATAAAAAGTTCCTTATTTTACACTGTAGGATATAATTTTTTCTTTGGGATAGTAAAATTTTTAAAATAGTTTGTCTTGCCCTTAAAATTATTCCAGAAGATCCGTGCATGAAGTGGAGGGCAAGGGATGGAAGTGTTAATTTGAATATTTAAAATATTATTGGCGTAAAATTAAGTTATTTACTTCAAAATTCTTTTCGAAATTGCAAAAAGTCATAATGAAATACATTTTATGTTACAAAAATTATGTAAATGATAAAATATACCATATAAGCCCAAGGGCACAGATTACATTGGAGAATCGCTCATATAGATGAAACATATTAAAATACAAATGGGGAGTTTGAAAAGAACAATACCATTGGATTATTATTAACTTATTCAGAAAATGTAACAAAAGCGAAAATTGTTTTCTTTCAGCTAAAACTCCTATGATCCTCCTTAAATATGTTTAATTCTATAAACTTTTATTGATGAAGATTTTTTTATTATATTTAATTAAAAATAAACACTTCATCATAATAATTATTTTGAAAAATTTTTATAAAATAATAATTATTTTGAAAATTAATATTTTTATAATTATTATTTTGAACGTACAAATTATTATTGAATTTTGAAAATTCTCATCTCAGTGTTGAAAAAGCAGTAGGTTTATGTAAATTAGATTGAATTTCGTCAAACATGATTGGTGAAAAAAAAAAAAAATAAAAAAAAATAAATACGATTTGTTCTTATACTGAACACCTCGGGTGAAGCACTTTCTTTTTACCCGACTGCCAAGAAGGGATATGGGTTTCACGCGTATCTGGGTATGTGATTTCTTTATACCCTCGAAACATCCCAATGGTTGGATGTATTTTAATGAATGATGTCTCTATCGATTCGTCTTAATCTTCCGATGGTTATAGGCTAGGTTTTGATTTATAAATTCAAAATGGCGGCCGTAAAATACAAAATGGCGGTAGAGACGAAAAAAATTTTACGCACCCTATTGAGTGGCATATCATTGGATAGGTCTTTCAAATTGAAGACGATGTTTCATTGACTATTTTACAGTCAGAAGCTCCGTTTAAATGTTACGCAACCTGGAAGTTGTATAGGTAGAATCCCTAACTTTACAACAACCCTAACCTTCATAGACATCTGTAGGCTTCGTTTATACAGAAAACAGCGTTTATAGATATAAAACTAACAATTAAACACAACTTAAAAGTCATCAATACAAGTAAATAAAAACATAGGTAAGTAATATAAAAAATAGTTTCACATTGATGAGAAATAATTAATTAGTTCGCTCTTTACGCAGTCGGGTTTTTTGATTTTTTAAAAATTCAATTTTTATTCATTTAGTGTTAACAGACTGAATCAACAAGAAATTTGATTACATGAATTGCTATTCACATTCCTAACAAAGCGTAAAACCAACAGAGTAAAAAACTATCCAGGACAGGGTTTGAACCTGGGTATTTTGTTCAGCGTACCAACGCTTTTCTATCTGAGCCACACTGAACGACACACTTAGACTGGCACCCTTTACTCGTAAATGTCGGTGGTAGTCTAGGTGTTAGGCTAGATATGCCGTTTCAGGTGTCTCAGATGGCTTGGTTGGTTAGTTGATTGGTTGGTTGGTTGGTTGATTTTTTACGGCCGATTATCTACTCTTGGGATATAGGCCCTGGGGGGAATGCCCTTCGTGGGGGTCTTTCTAAGGGAACCTAACCCGTATTTACGCATGGAAATCCACGGCTTCGAAGGAAACCACAAAACTCCGAAACGGTTAGGCCGACGGGCGCGATTGGGTTCGAACCCAGCGCCTCCCGTCTACCAGCTTCGAGAGCAGAACCTCTCAGCCACTGGTGGGGCCTGTCTCAGATGGCAGAGCTTTAGTGCGCTGAACCAAAGACTCAGGTTCGAACCCTGACCTGGATACTTTTTCACTCTGTTGGTTTTACGCCTTGTTAGTAATGTGAATAAAAATTCACGTAATTGAATTTAGATTTCTCGGGTGTAAGTCATCGATTAATATTATTATATTTATGAATCCACAAGATTTGGTGGAAAGCCCATCTTTGCATTTTATAAATATATCATATGTTACCCAATTTTCACCTATCCAATGCAAAATTCTTCAGAGAATGATTAAAAAATAAAGTAATTTTTCAATGCTTTATTATCTTTACAGCCATTCCTTTTTCTTCATGTTTCTCTTTTTCGGTTTTTACATAAACGTGTCTTAATATTCAGAGCAAACCAATTAATAAATTTTCGTTTTAGTCCATTTTTTAAAAAAAACAGATAAAAATATTTTAACAATAATTTCTAAATATAATTAATTGAATCAGCACTTATCAGTGTTTTGTGAATTTTTAAAATATTATATAAATTATTTGTTTTTAAATAACTTTCCGAAATCTTAGAAAACAAGAGAAATAAATACTCAATGGTTGCGGACATATTTTCTGTGATTTTTTTAGAACTAAAACATCGCAAACCACAACTTTAAATAACAAAGAATAATGCATTCCTATAAATATAGGGTAATGTTAGCCATATATTTTGATTTTTTGTTGTAGAAGAGACTATGGCATTTTAACAAGAAAAAAAAATATTTATAGATAATTTAAAAACTATAATATATAACTGCTATAGGTGACTTTTATTACATTTTTCACAAACTAGTATGCGAAGTCGAGTTTAGTCGTAAAAATCTGTATTTATGACACTATTTCAACTTGTTTTTCAATACAAAAGCGTTACGAAAAAAACCTCATAATTTTTTGAACAAAAACAAATTTTTTCAAATTTAACTTGTGAGTTTAACAAAAAAAGCATTCTTGTATCTGATCCTCTGTGACTATCCAAGAAGTATGTACTTTAGTCTATGCATACGAAACACACACCTGAAACATGCATATTTACGTTTATTTGAAATGGGGTTAAAAAAAAAAAAAAAAAATCAACTAAAGTTCGAGTTTTCCTGTGTAACAAAATCATTGCTTTTCTATAGAGAATGTATAAAGTCTAAAAATAGAATTAAGCATATAGAAGAAAAAATCAACAGCAAATGACGGATAAAGACCTTTTTTTCAAATTTTTGAATTCACAAAACATTCTTTATGCTTACAAACCGCTCATTGTTTATAAATTTTGTTTACATTTCTAAATTTCGATTCGCTTCTCTAAAAATGTTTTTTTGTTAAAAGAACAAGAAATTAAGAAAATTAAATTCCTGTTTTCAAACGTATAGAGAAACAAATGCTAAAATTTCTTCCGAAACTTAAAAAAAATTTTTGATCTGTATTCCTTATTTAATTTTTTTGGCTATAATAAATTATTTTCAATTTCTGTAATTAAGAATAATCTATTAAAGTTAGAGTGTTAGTGAATTAATAATGTATTAACCCTTTATCAACTGCATTATGATCTACTGCAATTTTTTTTCATGTATTTTTTTTCAGTTACTACAAAGAAAATTAAAGGATATACATTAAACAATACTCACCATGACAAATTTAATTCGTTAAAGGTAATTAATTAAAGTAGTACATTAAAGTACCGTCAGTACACTATTCATAAAATTTTCTCGTAACAGAAATACCACATGATATTTCATATAAAGTTTAAACTCTTAAAAATGCTAAATAACAAGAAGACGCTCATAAGTTAACAATGAAAAAATACTACATTGACATAGTTTTATTTTACACATGAAAAATGAGTAAAAAATCAAATTTCGTGGAATAAAAAAAAAAAAAAAAAAAAAAAAAAAATCAGTCTTTTAGTTGTGCGACGCGTATATTCCAGGGACAACATGCTCTCTCGCATCTCCAAATATGCAATATATGAAATTACATATGCTATTTCTAGCGTAGTAAAAAAGAGCAGGTGCCACAACTTTTTAAGATTTCCTATGAAAAATAATAATGAAAGAGAAAAGAAACACCAGAAAAAAACCACTACTATACTACTATTTAGTAATTACATTATAAAGCAGATAAAAACGATGGATAACTACACCCATGAAAAGTGCCGCCGAGTAATTCAACTGTTAAATCAAATACATGCACTGCTCAATTAAAATAGCTGGTCAAGTTGTATTCCAAGATCTTAATGAATGCATCAAACAAATCCAACACCTATCTTATGCCCTTTACTATATTTGCAGCAATAAAAAGATAAGCGTAACAATCTGTACAAAATGTCGGTACAAATCACATCGACTGTTTCAAAAATAGCCTTCTTCCTCGCTAAAATAATGAACCTAGACCTACTGTTGCCATGCATCCTGAAAAAGTGAGTTACAAGAGTGTTTTTTCATGAAAAGTACCATTAGAATATTAGTAATATTCACTACTGAATGACACTTTAAATTGAGTGGTACTTATAAGTACCGTCAGTAGATAAACGGTTAATGGAGAAACAAAATCATTGCTGTTTTATATAAAATGTACAAAGTCTTAAAATAGAATTCGGCATACATGAGAAAAAATTCAGCAGTATATAAAGGATAAAACATTTATTTTTTTTTTTTTTTACTTGAAACCCTAAAACTTTCTTTCTGATCTCAAAATGCTACATTGTAGATTTTGTTTATGTTTCTAAAATTCGTAAGAAATCGAATCCTTTGATTCGCTTCTGTAAAAATGTTTTCGGTCAATAGAACAGGAAATAGAGAAAATGCAATTTCTCTTTCAAAAATATCAAGAAACATGCTAAATTTTCTAGGGAAACTTTAATAAAGATTTTGATCTGTATTCGTTAATTGATTTTTTTAGTTGAAATACTTTATTTTTCACCTCTGTGGGCAAAAACCGTGTATTAAAGTTATATTTTGTTGAGTTAAGGGTTCTCAAGACTCTTAAAGCTTAAAAATTTTCGAAATTTTAATTTTTTTAGGTGTTGAACTCATATCTTCTTGAAGTTCTCATTAGAACAGAAGTAATGGCTTTTAGAATTATATCCGCTCGTTAGCTGAAGCGGTGTTTCCGAAACTTTGATGTCATTTTGCCCCAAATGACGTTTTTTTGGCATAACACGCAGGATATCTCAAAAACTTCGGAATATTTTTTTTTTATTTTTAAAACATATGTTTCATGTTAGTCTCCATAAACTGAACCTAAAATTCCTTTTTATTGTTCAAAACAATTTTCTTTTATGTGATTACACAGTTGAAATTTTCAAGATTTTGTTTTATCTAAATACAACTTTGTATTAGAAATATAAAAATGCTTTAAATAAAAATTTATTTAGGTTCAGGGTAATTACTACAGTTTGAAGTATAATAAGGCAACAGAATTTACATCCTAATTCAATATTTATTTTGGGTACTTTTTGGTTAGCCGCTCTCCGGGGTTACATATACATTTATATATATTGTATATATACACACACACATATATATGTATACATATAGCTTCTATATATGTATAAATATACATATATATGTATATAAAACACTGGCGCCCGGCTAACCGAAAAGTACCTTATTTTGTAATCCTGCGCGTAAGCGGTTATACCAATTTTCTGCTCGTCAAATGTCTGACAGTTTGGAGCCCCCTATACATTCTAATTGTGAATCTTGCAATTTTTTATATACATGAAATGAAAGACCATACTTGTATCTTTCATCCAAATTAAAATTGTTTTAAAATCCTATACATTTTAAGATACTATTAAATGTTGAAAATGGTCTTTTTTTTTCTTTTTTTTTTCAATTTTAAGAGTCCTAAGACCCCCTATAAAAGACTATTTAATTATTTACTGTTTAATATATTTATATACTAATTAAAATAATTTACTAAAAGAATATCATTAATTTTTAAATTATTAATCTTTTGGCACATATTATATTTTCAATACTAACAAGGACGATTTGTGTTTCGTTTGTATTTTCACTTGTATGGTAAAAAATCAAACCTATAATAATAAATGACAGTTTGTCAGTTGATTTGTCTGTATACTATCTATACTATCTCCCAATTAGACTGGAATAACAACTCCTTGAAATAGTCACAGGAAGATGTACTAAAAACTTACAAAACCACCTCGAATTGACTTTTTTTCTAAAGTCAGTTCTCTTTTTCTTTTTAAAATTTAGTTTTGATTGAATTATTTTAGATAGAATGACCGATAAGCACCATGAGACGAGATGGTAGATAAATAACGTGAATTTACTATTTTACGTTTTTCCATATTTTTCTAAGGCGTATTTTAATCATTCATAATATCTTGATACGTAACCGAAGCTACAGAATTTAAGCTCTCTCATGTTTGTTCTTTCCTTTTGATTTTTCTGCTTTACTTCATAAATTAATTTATTTTTGTGGTTAGAGGAAAATCCGTTTTCTATTGCAATGTGTTTGATTGTATTTATTTGTTTAAAATATGACTTAAGGCTGTTCTTAACTGCTCTGTTCAACAAGCGCAAAACGCTTTGACACATTTACAAATTTGTTTTTTAATGGAAAGGTATAAAATTGGAAAGCCTGGCCATGAAAGCGATTTGGAATTGAACTGTTTTTCCGTTTTTTGATCAATCAATTACCTATTGAGTTATAAGCATTTTCGATCACGTGACAAACACGTTTTTCGACCTTTCTTGAGTGCTCTTTCTACCTCCGCGCGGAAATTCGGTTCAAAACACCCACTTTGACATTATTTTCTGAAAGATTTATTGCGTTTGCAAAAAAATGCAAAAAACAGCTCAATTACATAGTTTCTGAACAACAGCACCAACTAGTTTCATGCATTTTCAAACAAAAATAAATTAAAATTATGTCAGAAAGTTGCCCTTTTGGATTTGAGGAAACTTTATATTAATTTAATAGCCAAACCTCCAACAAGAGTAAAACCTTTAATTCAGAGAAAAATTGATCCCATACTCAACAAGGAAATTGTAGGTGTCTAATTTATCCCATCTAAAACAGAAAAACCAAATGAGCTGTATAGGTTGCTACACGAAAATTTAAACAAAACATTGGGTGAGCCCATGAGCGATATCAAGTTTAACGGAACATCTACGGCACTTTCAAGATTAAATCACTGCCAAAATTTAAAAATAGATTCCGAAAATGAGGGAATCATTGGAAATTTTGAGTAAAAGAAATAATGATTGTAATGATGTTTTATCCCATGACATACCTCATATTTGATTTAATATTTTGAAAATATCTAACACTTCAGCATCGGAGCATACCAATTTCATATACACCCCCAACGAAATATAGACTGATCCTTTCCCCAAACTGCTATATATATAGCAGAGTGAATGGGCCATTCCAGTGAGACTATCCCTTGAAAATGATTGCGTTTGCGAACGAAAGATCTCGTGATTCATGTAACATGTTTTCTTTTTCTTTACATGTGAGTTTTAATGTGAATGGTTTCTAAGTTTTAAAAACCAATTCATTTGTAACGGAGTGTTGGATAAATTTTTATGCACCTTTTTAGTAAATAGATTATTATTTTTAGTTATATTTTCATACCTAATCTTATTTTATAATGATATGCTGAAAGTGCATTTTTTGCCTATGTTTAGGATATATTGCAAATGTTTAAATAGATAAATTTTGATTTAATGTCTACAATAAAACAGAAGCTATAAAAAAGAAGCATATACAGTAGAGCGCCGATTATCCGAACAAGTCGGGACCGACCGTAGTTCGGATAAATGGACAAACAATTTAAGGGATGTTCCTGAATATCCTAAAACCTTCATACTTTATCCAGACTTAGGACTAGTAGCACCAGTTAGTGCTAACGTGTTTAAAAACTGTATTTTATTTGTTTACTTTTTATCATTTAAAATTTTCTTTTATTTTTTTATCATTTTCTGAATTCCAGAGATTATAATTTAAGCAAAAAAGCTTTCGATTGTCGCTTGCTTCAAAGAAGACGTTCTTTTCCAATTCTGCCATATCTCGGATTCTTCTTAAATACTTTGGTTGAATATAGGATCAGAGTTCTTCTGCCGTTCGAGCCATTTCATAGCTGTTTCCAAACATTCAAAGGCTTCGTTATGTGATGGACCTGTGTCATTTTTAGAGCAATCATTTTCATTTCTTCAATTTCTTTTTACTTTTAAATCTCATCTATAATCTCAACATCAATAAAAAGAAAAAAAAATGAGAGAAATAGGCTGTTTAGATAAATGGAATTTCGGTTTTAAAATTTTTTTGAGAGAAATAGACTGTTCAGATAATTGGAAGTTCGGTTAATTGCAGTTCCGATAATTGGCCTTCTACTGTATTGCAGTATGAAGATTACAAGTATTTCACTGTATTTTACGAATAGAAAATATTCATTGTAGGTATAATTACTTCACCGCCTTTTTAACATGAGGTTTATTAACGAAAGTGTAAGAATATACATTCTGAGAGCTTCAAGAATATTATCCGCACGAACGAGAAATCGTGAACTCACTTGATAACAAAGAAAACCACAGTAGATTTATTATTCAATTAGTTTGAAAGAATTTGCGGCAATGTTTAACAGAGAAAATGAGATTCAAGAACAAATATACATTCCTAAAGTACAATAAAGAGGACAAAACATATGTGAAAAGAAAATTAATTACATCGCTTCAAATCATACGAATAAAACAACAGCGTCTTGAATAATCACGAATAAGAAAGAACGATTAATAAAAAATGTTATTAACATCATGGTAAACTTCTGTAAGATAAATTACTAACATTATATTGAAGTTTTAGAAAAAATAGCAAGACATTTTAAACATTTTTAATTTCTTTTAAGGAATTAAGTTTTATTTTTATACCGATGTTTTTCTTTCTTTTTTTTTTTTTTTTTTTTTTTTTTGTCTTTGTTTGTTTATAAGAACTAAAAAAAGGCTAGGTTTTCTGCAAAAAAAAGTACGTGCATCCATGAGTGTATGCTTTCTTCTGTGTATAAATAAGTTTGGTTTTCATAAAAACAATTAGAAAATAATCCTTGTAATTCTGGCAATGGACTATAGCAGAAAAAGATCAAATTAAAAAATAATAAAATATGCAATAACTATTAATGATGTTTTCTTGAAAAGAAAATAACAGAGTAAGTTTGGGAAAGTTCTTTTCTCTTAATATGTGACGGACATCGCATACTTTTTTTTTCTTTTTTTCTTGAAGAATAGATTCAAATCCGCATAAGTGAATTCTATTACGAATTCATTATACATGCTCGTTTTAGGTCACCATGTATGAAACTTTTGACTACAAAAAGGCCAGATTACCAACGGGGCATACTTCCACGAATAAAAAATAATAGAATTTTTTTGGTTTTCATAACAGTAATTTTTAATTAGTATGGTGTTGATATAAGATGTAAATTTGTATTAAAATTTACTGGTGGAAGATTTTCCCGTAGGTAATTTGGCCCTTTTGTAATCACAAGTTTCATACTTGACTTTTGATATATTACGAATAGATTATATATTAGTAGAAAAGATGACTAGCGTGTTCATTTGTTTGCCCAATCAGTCATGAAAAACTTCCATTCTGAAAATTGCAGTAGCTTCCTTACACTGTTAAAAATAAAAATGTGTTCATGTTGAACCATTTGATGGTGCAAAGAAAGCAGCAGTACCAAAACAAGGCTGACTTTATTTTTTAAAACTTCTGACCAAGCCGAAATTTCATGAACTGTTTAACTCTCCATTATATTATGTCAATAGGCAACAACCAATAAAAACACATAGTTATGTTCATTTTTAATCTGCCGCATTAAAAACACATAAACCTGCTTGTTTTGTGTTTAGACAGCTGGCTATAAACCAAGAGGAGTCAGATTCCAACCCAGGTTCGGGCTTGAATATCCGTTCCGTGTCAAATTGTACTTTAAAAGTGCCGGTGTAATTAATCGTTTGTTGCAAAACCATAGCCACTTTATGGACCATCATTCACAGGAATGATTTTTATTGGTCGACAATGATAATATTGGTTGTAAATTAACAATAATGATTATTAATGTAACACAATAATAATATAGATGTCCCAAAAGTCATTGAAACAATCTCAAAATTCAACATAAAATAAAGTAATTGTCACACAGGAGTGTGGCTGGGAGTAAAATGCTTCTCACGATGAAAGTTTTTTTCATGCGAATGAAAATAAAGTTCTAAACTGTGATCATAGATGGCGCCATTTGTCCGTATGTTTGCATTCAAACATGCGTTTTGCCTTATTTTCACTTACGCGCTGTGACAGAAATGATGAGAACCAGTAAAAAAGCTAATTGCGTTGCATGGTATTTCGAAACGAAATCGAAACTAATCTGAAAATGCGAAAAAATGCATGTTTGAAACCAAACATACGGACAAGTAGCACCATCTATGATTGAAGTTTGGAACTAATTTTTTTATTCGCTTGAAAAAAAAAACTTTTTATCGTTAGAAGCATTTTAGACCAAACCGCACTACTGTACGACAATTACTGGATTTTATATTGAATTTAAAAATGTGTAAAGGAATTTTGGGTTGTATTTATGTCGGCCAATTATCTGCACGTGGGATATAGGCCCTAAGGGGGGGGGGTGCCTTCCGTGGAGGTCTTTCTAAGGGAACCTAATCCGTATTAACGCTTGGAGAACCAAGGTTCGAAGAAAACCACGAAAACTCCGAACGATTAGGCCGACGGGCGCGATTGGGATCGAACCCAGCACCTCCCGTCTACCAGCTTCGAGAGCAGAACCTCTCGGCCACTGGTGGGGCAGGAATTTCGGGACACCCTGAAATATGGTTCAATAAGAGTAATTATGGTTCAACAATAACAGTATCCAATTTATAGTTCAATATTTTAGCAGTTCATCATTAAACCTACTAAAAGCTATGACGAACTGGGAATCAAATGCTAGTACAATTTTTCACCCCTTTGTGATTCCAATATTTTAGCACGATTTTTAGTTAAAATTTTAAGCTAAATTTTTAATAGTGAATGAGATTTATTACTAAACTGTTTTAAGTAGTCCTAGATGTTTTCCATTTTGTTTGTCACATGATTTTGTTTTCAGATTGTATTTGATTTACCTCTTCAATCAATCTGAACGATTTTATTAAAGGATTCTAACGAAACAGATTTATTACCAGCATATACCTTTATTCTTCTATTTGTCAGAATATCGGTATGAAGAAAATTGAGAACAGAACGAACATTTATAATAGGAATATGCATCAAACAATCATCACTATTTTGTATTTATTTAGAAGCATCAACAGGAATGTGTATACAAGTTTTAATAGTAAATACTTGCATGTTTTCACAGATAATTTCGGTTGAATTTTTTGCTAAAAATAAAACATGGTAAATCTCAATTTTCATAACATTTTAATTTTCTTTAAAGAAATATTAAGGGGTCTCAGTACTCTTAAATTTTGAAAAAAAAATGAAAACAAAAGACCAGTTGCAACATTTAATATCTTAAAATTTATTTCATTTTAAGACAAAATTTTAATTGGGATGAAAAAAGCATGTATGTTCTTTGATTTCATGTATTTAAAAAATTGCAAGATGCAGAATTAGCATTTACAGGGGACTCAAAACTGTCAGACATTTGGCGAGCAGAAAATCAGCATAACAGATTACACGCAGGATTACAAAATAAATTTTGCAACTAGAATGAATATTTTGGAGTCTACTTATACTCCAGATTATAATAATTACCCCGAACCAAAATAAATTTGTAATTAAAGCATTTTTATATTTTTGATACAAAATTGTATTTAGGTTATGCAAAATTTAGAAAATTTCAATTTCTGTACAATAAAAAGAAATTTTAGGTTTAGTTTATACAGACTAACATGAAACATATGTTTTAAAATTTTCTTGACAAAATATTCAGAAGTTTTTTAGATGTCGTGCGTGTTATGCCCAAAAACGTCGTTTGGAGAAAAATGACTTCAAAGTTTCGGATACGCCGCTTCAGCCATTGCGTGGGTATAATTCTAACAGCCTTAACTTCTCTTCTAATAAGAATTTCAAGGAAACAATTATATCAAAATGTTCAGAAAAGATAGGAGTTTAACATGTAAAAAAATTAAAATTTCAAAAATTTTAAAGCTTTAAAAGTCTTGAGACCCTTAAATCAAACGTGGTAAATGTGCATTTCAAAAGATATCTTACATAAACCATGACTTGAATTCTAAATGTGGAAAAAAAAAGATTTTTTTTTAACTCAGTAATTTCATCTGTAATGTTATATAATGTTATCTACACATTAAAATCGAACATAATTTTTAACAAGTTGAAAATTGCTCGTCAAACGTGGCAAATGATGTGCGTTCGTCCTATAACTAGTTTTATAATTATTTTTTGCACCCTATATTGTACTGAATGTATATTTTTTTGCACTTCATAAGTGCATAGTCTGTAACATCAATAAAATGCACTTGCAATAATTTTTTCCCATTCCTCGTAATGTAACGCAAAACTTTTGACTGTCTCTGTAATAAAACTATACACAGATTTTCATAAAATATGAAATGGCTCGACAAAATTTTGCAACAATTATATATTTAAAATTTCAGACCATTCGGAAGGCTGTAACATCATTAAAATGCACTTGCAATAATTTTTCCCATTGGCCGTAATGTAAAGAAAAATTTTGACTGTCCCTGTAATTAAACTATACATCCGATTTTCATAAAATTTGAAATGTTTCGACAAAATTATGCAACAATCATATATTTAAAATTTCAGACCATTCGGTTGGGTAGTTTTTGCTCTGTTATATGCGGACAGACAGACGGACGGACAAACAGACGGACTGAACGACGACTATAGGTGCTACGTATTTATATAATTACGAACGCACCTAAAAATTCTGTTGCAATATTGTAATTTTAGAGAATATTTATTTTCAAATGATAAAAAAGAAAAAAAAAACTGAAGTAAAGTGAATCATAAGTAAAAAATCTTTAAACCATTTATGACTAGAGTACCATTTTTAGGACGCTTCGAATTTTAATAAATTTGCATAATTTATTCTTATTTATAACATGAAAATTGTATGAAAGTGTTATCTATAAATGTCTTTGTCTGTTACCGACAGATGTCAGCAGAGAATGGATATTTATTTGCTTAAATTAAAGCTTTTTTTTCGGTGCTTATAGATTTTTCATTTTTCAAGATTGCGAAATGTAAAAAGTAAGTTTATTGGTGTTTTTTCTATCAAGCATCCAAATAAATAAGTCGTTTGTTGAAATGCGTATTTTTTTAAATTGTGATATTATATGTTCAAGCCTATTTTTATGCATTTTTGTAGCCTATAAAATATAGGGCACTAGGTTCGAATGGGTATATATTTGTGTTAGCCCTTTAGGGGACAGTTATTTATATAAAGTCTTTATCAAGATGATTTTGAAATAAATTGTTTTTAAGCCTAAAATACGATTATTCTACGTTTATTATTATTGTTATTATTCTCTGTAAAGAAATAAATATTTTTTTTCAGTAGTTCATAAAAATACTAATTATAATATATAATATCCAATTTTAAAGCTTATTTTATATAAATTTAGACAAAACATATAATTATTAATTTATATTATTATAAATATTGTGCATAGTCCAGTATTTAGTACGTTTGCATTTTATCAAATAAATACAAAAAAATTAGCATAATTTTTTTAGTATTTTTCCGGTTCATTTTGCAACGTTAGTGATTTTACGAACAAATTTGAGAAAACAAAAATTCAGGCATAAATGGGTTAATGAAAATTCCTTTTTGAATTGAGTATATGATTTGCACTCTTTTTTTTTTTGGAGAGGGAGAGAGGGGTGTAAAAGAATACTGAAAAGAAGGCGTACTGAACTTAGTAAATTTGATATTTTTAGAAATGAGCTCTATTTCCTAGTTGTTTTCAACCAACAAAATAACGAATGCTATTCATGATAAATCGCATTGATTATGGGGAGGGGGGGGGGGATGTTACTTTTATTTGTTGAAATTAGATTTTTTTTTTTTTTTTGCATGTATTGAAATTTTCTTGTACGTTAGCATTATGTATTTGTTTCATGTATGAGTTATTGTTTCGGTTAGGGGAAAAATAATACTTCTGCTGATTATTGTGATTCAGATTATAAGTACAAAATATTTCCCATTCGCTGCTATTACTTGTTTTTGTTGAAAATACCCTTTTTCCGTTTTTGTATGTATTAAAATTTGTTGTACGTAAATACGTACGTATGTTTTAAGGAGGATGTAAGCATGTAAGCATATATGCATGTAATTTTGGAGATAAATATTAAGTATATAGTAGTCATATCTGGTTTAATTTCAAAGCATTAAAGATAGTTTTATATGGGATCTTCAATTATTTAGTCAAATACAGTTACAATAATCGTTGGAAAAATATAAATGAAAATGTGGTAAAACAGTTTTTTTGTTTTACTTTTATGAAGTTAAAGATAGACGATTTTTATTAGTAATTTAAGTATATTAATTTTTTTTTGTATTCTATCTATTCCTAGAAAATTCAGCTGTACAACATATATTTTTTTAATATCAGTACTGAATTTTTTTTATAAATTTTGAAATTCAGAAGTTCACCTCTTTATTATAGCTGAACATATGTTTTTTAAATATTTTTATTTAATTGGAATAAAACACATATCATTTATCTTCGTTACTTTATGTTTATTCTCCATCATAATAATCAAGGCATGATAAATATTCCCAGTGATTAGGTTTCACACAAGAATAAACTAAAAGAAAATACTTGCCTTAACTGTTTATGTAATTTAACATTATTTAATGCACACTGAGTGTATACAATACCCCTTGGGATCTTCACTACCCTGGATTTTTATGGGTTTTGAGGAAAGCGTATTTATATGAATTGCACTTGAAGAAGGGATAACGAGAACGTGAACAGAAAGAATGAGAAAAATACTTTCGTATTTAACAAAATGTTTCGTTTAATACGAAAATTGATCCAATGCAAGTTATCAATAGATAAGGTTATACATTATGCCTTTCAAGAAAGATAATAAAGATTTTCTTTTTATAGGTATGATAGTGAGAAAAATTCGAAATAAAAGAAAATGAAGCAAATCTCAGATTAAATAGACCACGTACTGCGTTAACAAGATTAGCAGAAACTCAATCTAAAAAAGTAGATTGCAGTAGATCCAAAATTATCGTCCGTACAAGTAATTACCAAGAAGCTATTATAAGAGGATCTATGCAAATAATATCTAATAAAGAAATAGTTTGTAATGACATATTATCGTATGATATCCACGCAATGTGGAAGGAATTGTTATATAATAGATAAAACCTGTTTTTGTTGAAATTTTTAATACATTTTCCATGTCATGTTATATTCCATACTACTCTTGAAGTAGAATGATCTGTTCCAGGCGAAACCAATCTTTCTTTCTTTCTAATCTATGACCAGGCCCCTACCTGCCGGGTTGTCCCAGCTAAACGGGTTTGATACCTGGTGGGTGTGTGGAGGCTAAGGAGAGCTGACTTAGAGATGTTATTACATTATTAATTATGATTAACAAGATGGAGCTTAACAAAACTTAACAAAGACTTAATGAGCTTAAACTTAACGAAAATTTTAGGTTAACAAGATAAACTTAACAAGATCATTGGAACCAATGTTATACAAATATTGGGTTGAGGGCAGCCCCTGTTAATCTGCAAGCAATTACGGGTAGATCAACAAAAACTGTCCAGAGTAAAACTAATTAATTTCTAATAATTTACTTAAATATTATTTAACCACAATTAATTATTTTTTAATTTACTTGACATTGAATTTTTGGGGGGTTTTGCCTTCTTTCTTCCTTCTTTCAACTGCTCGCCCAGTGGCGTTTCGCTCTTCTAAGGTGGAGTTTCTTCTTTTTTGAGGTTGGTCACTTTTCTGGGTTTTTGACACTGTTGGTTGTTTTGTCACTGGCTTGGATTTCCGGTGACTATGTCCTAGTTTTGTTTACTTGAATTTGGATCTTTTAGGATTTCGTCATAATTCTTAGTTGACATATTGCGAGTTTGTCGCTGGGATGTTAGGTAGATTTCTTAGGTGAAGGTTAGGTATGAAATACTACCTATTACATTCTCCCCTATGTTGGAATTTCTGAAATATTTTTACAGATCTACACCGACCATGACCCCTAGAACCCAAAATCACCCTCAGTAAAAAGCTTTATCTATCTATCTATCTATCTATCTATCTATATATATATATATATATATAAATTTCTGAATAATGAAATACAGTATGGTATTGTTTATATTAGGATGTGTGTAGGAATGCAGTCGATACATTTTAATTCATTAGCATGTATTAGGTTCTACTTACTGTGACATTTGTATAATCATAATAGTTTTTAAAATAAAATAATAGATGGCAGCACCATAAATTTTGTATTTTTAAATAGCCTCTATTAAAGTCATAATTTTAATGTTTTACACTAGGTGGTAATTAACGCCGAATATTGGCAATGTTGTAAAATTGTTATTATACAATTTAAAATTGTTTTTAGGTATTATAAAAAATTTAATTATTTTTTATTTATATTATATTAATTATATTTATCACAGTATTTCAACATGAATTAACTGACTCCATAGCTTTTAATTTCTGTGTTAACTTAACTGTTTTATTCACCT
The DNA here is from genome assembly GCA_963932465.1 of Maratus speciosus. Lineage (NCBI taxonomy): Eukaryota > Metazoa > Arthropoda > Arachnida > Araneae > Salticidae > Maratus > Maratus speciosus. The sequence continues at coordinate 257,040,670 of OZ010795.1, read as the reverse complement.
TAATCTTATCATGCTTTTTGGATTCCATGTGCGGGAATATATTTTGAAAATCTACTGGGAATTAATACCGTATGTTTTTGTAAGATTTCTATTGCTATAAATTAAATATTTAATGGGTTGTAGTTTTTTTTTTTTTCTATTTCATGCCATTTGATAATGTTCTGTATTCATCTTGAAACTATTATTTTGATTATATTGTTTGTTTGAGTACAGGGGAAAAAAATTTTCAGCTTATAGCTTTTTTCCCACAGAAAACAACCGATTTGCTTATATCATTGAATTCTGTACTCTTGAAAACGTAATTCAATATATGTTTTTCAATTTTTTCGGAATCCTTATTCATCTTTTTTTCTTCCATGTTAATTCTTGTAATTAGGTATACGGTACTTTATTTTACACATACAGTTCTATATTGTTGGTTTATGGCGTGTAGTCAATCATTCACAATATTGCAGTTTTTGATGATGGTCGGTAATGTTTAATTAATGGTTATATATATATATATATATATATATATATATATATATATATATATCACTTTCTTCTTGACACGATAACTTCCAAAATTCTCCACAAATCTCTTCCAAACGGATACATAAAATCAAGGGGCATAAAATCTCGGTCAAGTTCGTTAATGGGCAAAATCGGACCAAGGGGATGGAAATATGTAGGGGTTTTGTGAAAACCGAAAAAAAAAACCCCATAGCTTCTTAATTTTTGAACATATAAAATCGATTTAAAGTCTTTATTACTTCTAAAAATAAGGCCAACAATTTTTTTATCACAGATTTTTGATAAAATTAAAATTGGGCTCAAGGGGCGCAAAAAATGGGATTTTTGGGAGAAAAAAATTCATGACTTCGTTAATTCTCAACATATCAAATCAAATTAATTTTATTATAAATCTCCTTAATATTATCTACAACTTTTATATTTACAAGTTTTTGATAGGACTAATTCGTACCTCGAAAAAATTAAAAATGAAAACAAAAAAGGGGGTTGAAGAAAAAAAAATTCCCAACTCCGTCAATTCCCAAGATATAAAATCCACATGAATTTATCATATTATCTCCCTAATATTGTCTACAACATTTATATAGACACGTTTTTAATAGAACCATTTCTTACAGAAAAAAAAAATAAAAAAAAAAATAAATAAAAATACATAGTGGTTGAAGAAAAAAACCATCTTATTAAGGGTGTATTCAAATCCAAACTGCTTATTTTCTTACTAATTTTTAAATTCATTTTTGCTCTCAAACGCATCCAATTGGTAGATTCTCTTAATCAAAAACTATATAATGTACCGTAATGATCGATTTTTTGATAGAGGCAGAATATATTTCAAAAAAATGATGTCAAAGTGGAAATTTTGCACAGAATTTCCCGAAGCGATTCTGTTAGAAACGAAAAATGTTGTCCTACTGAGAAAATAATTGTTTATAAATCAAGTTTCAATTAATTGAACGAAAAATAAAAATACAGGTCGCTTATAAATCTGTTCAAAAATCACGTCAGCAAGTTTCATATTTTTTCTATTAAATATGAATCTGCAAATGTACCTGAAAATTTCGAGTTGTTGAGGATGGAAAAGTATTTTTTTGAATACCGCCTTAACATGATTCTGATAAAGCCAGCTATTATATAAAAATGAAATAAAAAGTCGTCAAAAGCGGCCAGATAAAATTGTTTTAAAGTGGGTTTAACTCTAATCATGATTTATTTTTTGTTGGTGAAATTAGTATACTTAACTTCGAAATGTACCTCCGCCTGTATTCCGGGGCGGCAGGGATTTTTGTAGTACTATGATCGTTCTGTTTTGCAGTCCCTGTTATTAGGCTGTGATCACTTATAAGCATTGGTTCATGTTTTGTTACATGAAATCGCACTTGGCGATCAGTCTATTGAGTCCTAATTGCTGTTATCATTCTGATTGTTCAACGATTTTGCAAGTTATTTGAGAGACTTGTGCATTACCGGTCTGGGGCTTGTTCCGTTGTTTTTAGTTCGGGTCATATTTGATGAGTATTATCGCATGATGTTGTTTTTGGTAGTATATTGTTAGCCTACTTCTACAGTTGTATTATAATTTCTTTTTGCTTTATTTTCTTATCATTTTACTACTCCAGTTACGAGGCGCAAAAAAAACCAACAAAAACACAAGAACTTTTAGTTCTCCACTGAAGACGTCCGAGTAAGTTCTAATGAAAACGTTTCGGCTTTAAAGGACTTTTAATATATTTTAATTGTTGTTATATTATGTTGTATGCGCCTTTAAGTAGTGATGGTACATTTATTTCTACTTTTTTTTCTTTAAATTTAATATTTTAGAAGCCTTGGTATTTGCATAAATCGAGTAGATAGTCAATGTAAGTTTTTGTATTTTTATAATTTTTTTTATAAATTTTGAATGTTTTCATTATTTTTTTGTAACAAATCATATTATATTAAGCTTCATATAGTGTTTAACAGTTCTTAATAAATTAAACAATAGAGATAGCAGTAACGAGATCTCAGATAAGAAACAAAGAGGTGATACGACAACAATGGTAGCCGATGAATATTCAACAGAATTACCGAATGATTCGAACAAAAAAAGGTAGATGGGTCAGGTAAAAATACATTTAGTACGAATAAAATTTCAAACAATGAAAATGAAATTAATGATGAAATCAAAATTATACCGTGGCTGAAATAGAGGGACATAAAAATAGAACGCGGAATTTCAAGAGATGCCGTTATATACCGGGTATTTCAAAAGTTCGTTGCTAAAGAGGAACACGATAAAGATACCTATGGGTCGGAGATACATGCGGTTTGCAGAGAAATGTACAAGATGGTACGGGATTTTCTATGAGAGCAGCAAAAGCATTAGTTAAAAATCTCGACAGTAGAGTGCGCTACTACAGATAATTCCATAGAATAATTCCAGATTGCTCACACATTGCAAGTTTTGGATGCAAAAAAATTTACATGAAGTATTCTCTGTTTTTGCATCCAAATTTTGCGTTGCATGAGCAATAGGGATTTTTTCCATGGAATTAGCTGAAGTAGCGCCCTCTATTGTCGAGGTTTTGAACTCATTTTGTAGATGTTATAGAAATGCCCTGTCCACGCTAAATATGTATCTGCAAACCACATGTTCATTTGCAGACCCATAGATGCTTTATTATTGCATTTTACTTTCGCATTGAATTTTTGAATCACTCGGTATATTCATTATACAAGTAATGATATTCTGCTTATTGTTCGCATAAAAATGATTAAAAAACGAAACAAAATTCGTTTTATTTAAATGCAAAAATCACATTTCTAATATTAACTATCGAATACTTGGAAAATACTTCTATTACACATAGAATGGACTGCTTGCGCAGCGGGCATGTAGTATATTAGTCATTTTTCTTATAGGGTGTATGAAAATTTATGAAATGCATTTTTTACTTTATTAATAAACTATTGTTTATGTTTAATGATTGTATACTATTTATTTGTTCATTTTTTAACTCAAAATACATTGTTATACTAATATATATTTTTTTCAAATTACGATTTTTAATCCTTGTAAAAAATTTTATCTTTTAAATTTTTCTTCAGTAATTTTTTCTTGCACTTTTGAAAGTATTTATTAAAACAATTTACAATTCTAATTAAAAAATACCTATACGTACAATAATTGTACAATGATGTATTTTTACATCGAAGTTTAAAAGTGATAAAAATAATTAATAATAATAATAATTAAATATTGCAATTTTCTTTTTTTTATAAAGGAAAGAAAATTTTAATTTAATATATGTATATAATTTTTAAGTAGTTTATATATGTGATAAAAAATAAGATCCAAAAATCACAAAAAAATATTCAAACGCCATTCATTTAAAATTGTGAGTACTGAACCACAGAGTGTACTTCTGGTTATGTACAAATAGTGTGCAGTTCTATGATTAAAAAAATTTAACTCATATATTTGTAAAGATAAAAATCATCATATATCATTAAAGTTAGAAAATGTAATTTTAATGCTTCGGAAAATAAGAGTATTTATTATTGCGAACTTTTTCTTTCAAAGAAAAAACTCAATTGTTTGTTTTTATTTTTTGAATCGCTTGATTTAAAAAAATATATATTTGAATATTTGAAACTCTTAAACTTCTTTTCGTGTAACTGATTAATGATGGTTTCTTGAGCCTTCTTATGTAGTAGATTGTATTCAGAGAGAACTCCACTTTTCTCTTTTGGTTTTTTTCTGACTGTTAGAAAACTATTACCTTGAATCAAATGAATAAGCTAAAAGGACTTTATTATAAATGAGTAATTGGATGTATTACCTTTTTTTAAAATTTCAAAGCAACCGTATAAAATGTCAGAAAGAAAAATAAAACCTGTATAAATGTTTGAGTGTTTTAAATTACTTGAATTAAAACTCCTTATAAATAAGGAATTAAAAAATTACTATTAATTAAAAGGCTTAAAAACCTACACTAGTCGCGCAAAGAAACAAGAACGCCAATGTAAATAATCCTATGGGAGAAATCTTTACAGATTTTTCGCTTGTATTTTAATATTTTTAATATTTTTTTACATGGAATATCGGAGGTAGATATTTTATGTTGTGTGTTTGCACTTTTTCATATTTGTTTATAGTTTTGTTGAATGATGATAGTTTCACTTTCAGAACCGGTTCAAAAAAAAATTTATCCGCGTCTAAAAAACCACAACTGTAATCGAAAAAGTACAAACTAACAACAATAGATATTGACCTCAGGTATCATATGCAAAAAAGCAAAATATTACAATGTGAGCGAGAAATTTGAAAATAACATTCCCATAGGATTAACCCTTTGCACTCGAGGGGTGAATCACATTCACCACTAATATTGAAAGGTGTCCTGCGTAAATCGGGACTCCTAATACTCTGATCACCAGTATTTTAAGGTAATTTTCTTTGCCTTATCTAATTGGAGAATTAACTGCGATTAAAGATGGCGAAATAAACTGCAAGAAATTAGTGGTGAAGAGATCATTTGGAGTTCGGATTAATGCGGGATACAAGTCAACACTAGTGGTGAGTGAGAGTCACGTCTGAAGTGCAAATGGTTACTAGTAGTTTGAGTATTTCTTCGCGTGACTTATGTAGGCCCTTAAGAGGCTACACTAGTCACTCAAAAAGACCCGGATGATAATGTTAATCCTATGGGGAAGTTATTTTCAAATATCTCGCTTGAATTTTGATATTTTCGAATGATTATTCTTGCATAATATAGCTGAGGATGATCTACAACCGGGTTAGTTATTACTTTTTTGATTTTGGTTTCATATAATTTTTTAAATTACTTTTGCGTTTTGGAACCGGTTTGAACCGGTTCTGAAATTGGAACTATCCTAATATTAAAAAAAACTATAACCAAAATCTAAAAAGTAAAAACTAGCCCGGTTGTAGATCGTCCTCAGCTATCAGATGCATAAAAAATCATTCGAAACTATCAAAATTCAAGCGAGATATTTGAAAATAACTTCTCCATAGGATTAAAATTATCACCCGTGTCTTTTTTTGTAACTAGTGTAGACTTTTAAGACAAAAGCATGTTTCCACATTTCTTTTCAACTATGTCATATTTATTTAAAATTACATTATTTTGAATTAAATTAAAGTGTTTAATAAGTAAAAAAATAAAGTATTTTTTGTTTGAAACAATTATAATTTCTATGTGCGAATTCCATACCGTTATGTTCACCGGAAAGATAGTAACGTTTTTCTCTGCATTTTATGGACTAGTTTTAAAGTGTTTAAATAAACAATTTTTGCGAACGAGAAAATTAAATGTCTAGAGAAATGTTTTGTCAGCTATTTCAATGAGTTGTAGTCTGGCTATACTCACACGATGCTTTAATGGTGAATATGCGATAGGAATTACCGAAAACAAAAATTCTGATGAATGTTTAATAAAGAATGAAAATGCTTTGAGAAACATTAAGAAACTGAAACTTTAACAAATATTTCTGTAGTGTACGCAGATTACGCTAAGGGTGAAGCAATAATTTTCTGTTATTTGCAAAACACTGAACCGTACATTATAGTCTACAAGATCTTGATTTTTGGAAACAATCTAATACATCACATAAAGATGGGAAAAATAACACAGCAAGTAACTGATTTGAAAACCCTTTAGAATTTAAAAAATACTTAAAATAACGGGTCATGAATTTTATAAAGTTGAATATGACTTCCGACATGATGTTGTGGCATCGGCGTGGTGTGACCGCGCAATCTTTTCGAAGAAATTTCAGTATGTGATATGCCTACGAAACAGCAAAAAATGAAACAATTTTTAGAAAGAATAATTACTGGAGATGGCAGTTGAATTACATATTACATTATAGTGCAGAAGAAATGATATCAGCATTCAGTTCGAAAAAGAAAAACACATGAAAAGATAATGTCATTTTTGTCTTGTAGGATTATAAATTTATAATTTTTCTAAGCTCATTTCACCCTGTAAGTAGGTAAATGTCGATGTCTACCAAGAACATCTTGAAAAATTTGTGTTACCTCAAAAATATAGGATTGGAAAATCTTAACGCATTCAACTTACTCACCAGATTTTACACAATCTGATATTGATTTGTATTCTACCTATCCAAATTTTTCAAGCAGAAAATCAGTCATTGATCTATCTATCCTAATATTATAAAGAAGTAAAGTTTGTTTGTTTATTTGTAGGAGGTAAGCTCTGGAACTACCGAACCAATTCCAAAAGTAATGGTATCAAAATGATGGTGTCAGTCCCACTTAGAACATAGGCTATATCTTATGTCCATATGCCACTGGCCAAAAGGGGGTGCAGGAGCAAAAAACGTTCTAAAAATGTGATTTTTGTGTTACTGAAGCGCCTTAGAAGCGTAAAATTTGGAATGGTAGTTACTTATAAAATATAAATGGTTTCTAAGAACATTTCTTAAAAAAATTCAAAATTTAAAAAGGGTGAAAATGCGCGAAAAGCGTTCTAAATGCCAATTTTTACGCAATCTCAGGAAGTACTAAAACGATTTCAAAAATAATTGTGTAAAAATGATGGTGACAGCCCTTGCTCCAGCATAGGCTATATTTCATGTAGGTGCCACTACCCCCCAAAAGGGATGCAAGAGCAAAAGAACGTTCTAAATTGCAATTTTTGTGTTACTGAAGGGCCCAGATACATGCAATTTGGCATGATAGCTACTTATTAAATGTAAAAGATCTCTAAGAACATTTCTTAAAACATTCGAAATTTAAAAGGGGCGAAAATGCGCGAAGTTCTAAAAAACGTTCTAAATGGCGATTTTTACGCAATCTCAGGAAGTATCAAACCGATTTCAAAAGTAATGGTTGAAAATTGAAGATGACAGCTCTTGCTCTCACGTAGACTCTATTTCATGTCGGTGTCACTACTACCTGGGGGTTGCAGGAGCAAAAAACGTTCTAAATTGCGATTTCTACGCAATCTCAGGAAGTACTGAATCGGTTTAAAAGATAATGATGTGAAAATGATGGTGACAGCCCTTTGCTCCAAGATAGGCTATATTTTATGTCGGTGCCACTACCACAAATGGGGAGAAGGAGCAAAAGACGTTCTAAATTGCGATTTTTCTGTTACTATAGGGCCTAGATACATGAAACTTTGCATGGTAGTTACTTATTAGATATAACTGATCTCTATGAACATTTCATAAAAAAATCGAAATTTAAAAGGGATGAAAATGCGCGAAAAGTGTTCTAAAAAACGTTCTAAATTGCGACTTTTACACAATCTAGGGAAGTTCCGAACCGATTTCAATAGCAATGGTTGGAAATTGGCGGTGACAGCTTTTGATCTAACATACGCTCGATTTCATGCCGGTGTAACTACCAACTGAGGGTTGCAGGAGCAGAAAACTTCTAAATTGCTATTTCTGTGATACTGAAGAGGCTACAAACTTTAAATATGGCATGGTTGCTACTTATAAAATATAAATGCCCTCTAATAAATTCGAAATTTAAAAGAGGTGAAACTTAGGGAAGGATCGAAAAGCATACTAAAAGTCCTAAATTACGATTTCTGTGGAATCTCAGGAAATAATAGACCGATTACAAAAGTAATGGCTGCGAATCAATGGCGACAGCCTGTGATCCCACACAGGATATATTTTATGCCAATGCCACTACCACCTGGGGTTGGCAGGAACAAAAAACGTTCTAAAAAAGCCTTTAAAAACTTTCTAAATTACCTTTTCTATGGAATATTTGAAAATACCAAACCGATTTCAAAATTAATGTTGGCAAATTAATGGTGACAGTCTCTGTTTCAACATAGGCATTTTATGTTAGTGCTACTACCACCAGAGAGGGGTAGACCGACAGCCAAGAAGCTTGGAATTTGACATGATGGTTAATTTTATGATGTAAATGTGTACGCGGAACGATTTCTAAAAAATTCAAATCTTCAAATGAATGCTGAAATGAGCGTATGAAATATTCAAAATACTTTCTAAATTACGATTTATTTTGAATTAGTTTTAGTTCTTCTTATTCATTCAAGTCTCATTTCTTCCTAATGCAGTATAATAATGAAGTGTAGTCAAACTGTGTTAGTAGTTAATTAGTAGTTCTTTAATTATTCATAAAATTATAATTTCTTGTAATAAAAGTTACCCATACAAATATCATTTGGAGTATTTCAACTATTACGCGAGCAAAGCCGTGAGTTTTGCTAGTAAAGAAATAAAAAGAGATTAAAAGTCGCTTGGATGAATTTTGGTTAGCAGACAATCTTTGTTCTGAAAAACTAAAGTCCGGGAATGCTATAATCCATGAAGGATCTAGGCTTTCGGTGCTTAACAGCGCTCTCATGACCTGAGAGACTATGTATGTTCCAGTCGATTGTTCATCCAGATGTGAAATCTGCAGTGTTCAGTTATCAAGCATATTTCATTTCTCATTTTATCAAAGACAATGTAAGAAAGGGTGAGCGAATCTTGCCAACATCAGACCTGTACACTAATACAAATTTTGTGATGGGTCGAACCAACTTTTTGTATTTAAACATCTTATGGTTGCAGCTATTGCAGCACCAAAAGTTGGTTCGATTCAACAAAACAATTTGGATTACCAGGTGTTCAACCTTAGTTCTACATCAACAAATTTTACAATGGACAGAAACGTCTCTTAAAGTATATCAAAAAGTAGAAGAATATTTTAAAAGTAGAAGAAAATTTTTGCCTAATTGAATCGGGAAAATGCTCGGATTAAATAAAGCAAAATGTACAATAAATATTTACTGGTGAGAATAAGTCCCGATTCTGAGCACCTTACGCGGCACGAATACCGGTCGCTCGTCTCCAAGGGGCTAACGTAAAGCCTTATTTTGTTTTCTCAGAATTTCCTGGAAAGACAATTAGAATATTCTGTGCAATGTAATATTATTTATATGACATTCAATAACTATAGAAAAAAAAATGAATTAATATATTTTAGTTATTTATTTTTCCACAAACTATTTTCTATAACTGTCACCAAACAAGATTATCAAACGCGAAAAATTCATAAGCGTGATGTCACATTTCATTGACATCACATTTTTACACATTCCTGATTTTCAGTCAATAACCTTATCGAATACCTCGTCCGTGTATACCGACTTCAGTAGATTGTCTTTAGGTACCCGGCCAAAAAATTAAATAACACTATAGATCATTCCCTTTCTAAAAATGCCATGATAAAGTTATTCACATCAAAATTCTTGTTTATGATTTCACACACTACTATTATATTTAACGTTTTTTAGAAGGACATAATAATCGCCACAAATATGGGATATTTTGAAGGAGTAGATTGTGTTTTATTTAGGCAGAAAATTTAAACAGATATAACATATACAAATATAATAATTAACAGATATAACATAGACAACAATCATAAATAACAGATAAATGATATAAAATGAAAATAAAAATGAGATAAATTCTTGAAATTGTTACCCAGAAGAATTGCAAGCTATTCAATCCCATTCCTTTTTTACTAGATATTCACTTATCAAATTTTTTAAGCATTACATCGCCCTTGTTTATTCGCTTTCAGATAAAGTATCATATCATGCTCATTAATGCACACCATTTTTGATGACAGAATCAGATAATCCTGAATTTAGTTAATCACATCAGGTTAAGGTAGATGGAAAATCAGAGATCTTTATAATTTTTTTAATGTCAAAGAAAACAGAGAAATGCTTTTCTTTAGAAAAACTAACCTAGCTATCCTAAAAATAAATGAAATTGGAAAACGTGTATAGCATGCTAGCGCTGCATTTGATAGGAAACGTGACGTCCCCATTTGTATTATTGGTGTTAAATGAGATTGCTTGGCGGCATTTTGTTTTATAGAAACTATTTACAAGAAAATAGACAAGTATAAAATATTTTAACAATCAGTGCAAACGTCGACATGGTGTCTGTATTTTCGATTAGATTGAATATAAGCCTTTGAATTATAGGACCATAACAGCAACTTGAATGTAAAATCCAAAACCTGTTTACGTGTGAATGTTTGAATTCGTGTTTAACCCTTTATATTCTGAATTTTGAATTCAAAAATTGCTTCACCTGAATAATTATTTACGTTAATGCCTAAGATATCCAGAACAACATAAACAGTGAAACCTCCCTGTGTGACCACCTCCTTGAACGACCATTTTTTATGGAACGAAATTTATTCCTATAGGCTCAATACTAATTTTACCTTTATTCAGAGACCACCCCAGTTGAACTCTTTCCCAGGGCCCGACTTACGCAGAGGCATGCGGAGCAGTTGCCCCGGGAATTAATAAATTCTTTATTAACGTTTTTCTCGTAACGTGGCAAGTTAATACCATTAATGATGACCAATTTGGGGCATTTTCTTTGGGACATCTTATAACGTACGTAGATAAGCAAAGTAAAAGCTTGCAAAGAAATACTATTGTCAATCAATCTATCTTTTTTTTTCTACTATTATCCTACAAGTATTTTTTCTTAGTTGTGACTACCTTTTTGTGACACTCTATGTACAGATGTAAGCAGTACCGTGTACACAACTTATGCAGATAATAGAATATGTATAAAGTTTAGATCTAGGTACTTCGACCTTATTAAAAAAAGGGGGCCTCCCAGAATGATTCTTGCCCCGTGGCCCCCCATAGCCAAAGTCGAGCCCTGCTCCCTCCATGAGCGACATATTTCTGTAAAGAAAATGAAACAAATTCCGTTTCTTCCAGGGCTCTTGAAGAAGTTTTTATTAGAATAATAATTCCGGAGAGCGCATTATTCCTCAAGCTTCTAAAGTAAGTTTAGAATTTTTATTTATTCCGGTAACTTTTGTTTAAACCCCTTTGTGCATTTTTAGGCAATGAGTTTAACACTGATGACAAAGTAAGGATGACGGTCCATAAACTCCCCTGCCCTATTCTGCCAGGAAGCTCTCAAAGAAATAGATAAATTAATGAAATCGTCATTATTTGTTCCCGTCCAAAAAAAGAAAAAAAATGCATTTATTTACTGAACTTCGAAATAAAAGTTATAGAAGATAAAACTGTAAAATCAAAGCAAATGTCAATATATTCATTTTTTAAACTCTGCAGTAATTAACGTATGTAATTAACTTTGTTTTGATACTTAAATTTTCATATTTTTCCCTAATGTGAAAAATAAATTTTAGTAACATTAATTGTTACCTATTTTCAACAATTAAAATCTAGATTTAAATATGACCTCCATTAAGAGACCACCTCTCGGAGCGACCCATTTTTATTGGAACGGAACGTGGTCGCTTTAGGGAGGTTTTACTGTATAATAATAATAATCTGATTTTTAGATTATTTTTTAATTAAAATTTTTTCTAATAAACCGGTAGTTAGCGTTTTTTTTTTTTTTTTTTTTTTTTTTTTTGCAAAATATTTACAAAATAACATTACATTAATTAACAAAAAATACTGTTATGGGAATCTCACAATTCTTTTAAGAACAGTGTAAATAAATGTTGTGTGATCCTGTATGAAACAGAGAAGCTGTAATTACACATCTTTCGTATAACATTTTTTTAATAGAATAAAAGCTACACCTAGGTAAATGGTTAAGAAAATAACCACATTAAAAATATTTAGCGTCGGCTGTTTCACTGTGCTTTCTAAATAGGATTGAGCAAAATATTCTGTATGAGAAGTGCAATCTAATTTTATTAGTAGACGAATTAAATAAATTGTACATTGAATTTATTACCCGACTGCCAAGAAGGTTTATGTGTTTCACGCGTATCTGGGTATGTGGATTTATTTATACCCTCGAAACACCCCAACGGCTGAATGGAATTTAATGAATGAGGTGTCTATCGATTCGTCTTAAGCGTCCGATGGTTATAGGGTAGGTTTTGTTTTTATAAATTCAAAATGTCTGCCATAAAATAAACAATGGCAGTAGAGACGAAAAAAGATTTTTACGCACCCTATTGAGTGACATATCATTGGATAGGTCTTTCAAAATGAAGACGATGTTTCACTGACTATTTTGCAGTCAGAAGCTCCGTTTAAATATTACACAACCTGGAAGTTGTGTAGGTAGGATCTCTAGCTTCACTGCAACTATAACCTTCATAGACATCTATAGTTCTCATCAAAACAATGTTTATAGATGGGAACTAACAATTAAACAGAACTTAAAAGTCACCAATACAAGTAAATAAAAAAATAGTAATATTAAAAATAGTGTCACATTGATGAGAAATAATTAATTAGTTCGCTTTTCACGCAGTCGGATATTTTGATTTTTTAAATTAAATTTTTACTTATTATAATCGTACTTAAAAGTACCGTCAAAATATAAAGGGTTTAAGTACAGTACGACACGGTTAAGACGCGATCCCGTTTAATACGCGGTTTATTTCAAATGCTTTTGTCCATAAGACTAATATAAAAAATCCCTGCCGGCTCAGCCTACAGGCGCAGGTAGATTTCGAGTTAAAATTTAAATTTTTATTTTAAATAACGAAAGAAAAAATAAATTAGTATAACATTAATAAAAATACAAATAAAACTCCGAAATAAAAATTACTTGAAAACGAAAACGCGTGTAACTTGCTTAAAGTCAAGTGAATGTGATATTTACGATCAACCATTGTTAGCATTTAATCTTATAGTTTGGCGATAGATTTTTGGTCGACGGAATAACCAAGTAGTACCAATATTAGTTTTTGTTGCATTAAAATCTCTCAATTTGTTTATTTTCTGTAAGCAAGGAAACCCTATTTGTTTACAATGGAAGTATATGGGAATTTGGCAAAATTTTAGAGATATCGACAAGTTGGTGTCACTTTTGGCGTCTAATTTTAGTCGCCAAATTTTGCGATATATCGCCAAGTTAGTGGCATTTAGCGTCGGAATAGGGTCCCTCCTACGGTAACCCCTTTATATGTATGGAGATAAGATAGCGCAATATATATATATAAATTTTTATTTTTCACGTGGAAATCTTGCAGTTAGAAAAGTAATTGTTGTGGTAAGAATTTTATTGTGTTTTTTTAATTGTTAGTAACAATATAAACGAAACATGTTTAAATTTCTTTTCATTTTTCTGTAAGAGCTGGTTTTATCAGAATCATGTGAATGCGGTATTCAAAATTTTTAACCTTCCCCCATTTCTACTGCCTTGGGCCGATTTTTCTCATTTGCAATCCCCGCCGAGATATTAACCATTTCAATGTGTTTGGCGAGTTTGAAGACGATCCGTGCATAATTGTGACTTTTATCATGCGGACAAAATTTAATACATATATACATTTACATATATATATATATATATATATATATACTTTTTAGGCATGGGTGGTTTTGGGTTCCTGGGGTCATATAATGAAAAGTTATGAAGGAATTTTTCAAAAGTCGCACCATGGTAACTACTGCAATTGGTAGTATATCTTACGAAATCTACTTAAAAATGTCCGGTTTAATACGCGAACGGTTATTGGTCCTCTGAGGCAAAAAATATCCCTCAAGACGCGATTTCACAGGCACAAAAATGAATTTATTCATTCTTCGCCAGTGTTGCTAATTTAGAGGATTTTGTTTTTATAAGCTACTATTTCCGTACAGTAATATCCGCTTTGTTTAATGACAGGAAGGTAAGTATTGCTATTCGGAAATAGGGATAGCTATTGTAATACAAAATCTACTAAATTGACATTGCTAATTAAATAAAGCGAACATAATTAATTGGAAATAGATACTTGGATGAAAAGACGACGAATTTCAAATGATGCCCGCAAAAATACAAATGATGTACGGACGAAAATGTAGAACAAAAAACAGCGCAAAAAATCGAAAGATTTTGTTCTTTTATGTTTTCTATGTTTTGTTTATTTTTGCCAGGCTAATAACTTTTTTCCAGACAAAGATTGACATTGACAGTTTTTCTTATTATATAAAAAATTAAAAACTGATTATAAGGGTGCCTGTTATTAAAAGTACTAAATGTGATTTTAATAATTGGGATGTACTGCAAAAATTTAATATTTTTGTTTTGTGTCAGGCTATCAAGGAACTATTTTTGTTGTTTTATTTTTCGTTATAACGTATAAATAAACAATAAGTTCATTTATACGATTAAACGCGTAAATCAGTTCAGTTTCTACAACATCATACAGATTAAGTTTAATACGCGTTTAATAGAGATCCCGCTTAATACGCGATTTTCGTTTAATCCCATGAAACGCTTCTTAATGGGGTTCGGCTATATCTATAGCAACCACAAAAAAACTGCTTAAAATGCTCTAGTCTGATAGGTTCAAAATAACATGTCATTTATTGAGTAGTTCAGTTAATTTTTTTTTTCGATATTACTTCGATAAAAAAATATCCATCTTCTCCACATATATATCCGCCTATATCGAAGTTAGATTGAAGTAACTGATGCAAAACGTTGTTTGAAGAATGAGTATAATCGATTGCGATAGACATTTTGCAGATGAACTATTGAATATTTTCGATTCAAGTCTACATTTTGATGACGAAGAATATAAAATACATTTAACTTCTACATTTTTTTATTTGCATTTTTTAAAATTGTAACTTTCCCGAAATATTTTAGTTATATTGAATTGTGAAAGGAAAATATAATCCCAAATGTCAGTACCCTCATTTCATTTTAGACCACATACAATTAAACAAACTTAAAGTTTTTTAGACTACCTCTTTATTATGAATTGCTATATTGCCAATTAATTTATTTTTTAATTCAAAATTTTACCACTATTTCTGAATTGTAAAATCCTATTTTTCTGATCTGTAATTAAATTATTAGTCAAACTTTTGAATCATTTAGATTAAAGCTCATTATAAACAGAAAGTGATGAAGTAGAAG
Source organism: Maratus speciosus (assembly GCA_963932465.1). Taxonomy (NCBI): domain Eukaryota; kingdom Metazoa; phylum Arthropoda; class Arachnida; order Araneae; family Salticidae; genus Maratus; species Maratus speciosus. The sequence continues at coordinate 257,025,271 of OZ010795.1, read as the reverse complement.
ATGTTTATACGTTTTTACTTTTCTGCTGAATATAATGAACTAATTATACGTTTTTTTCTTTTGTCTCACGTTAAAAAGAATATGATTTGTGTAGCTGAAAATTGTTAACCTGAATCCATTAAATTTGAATGAAACAAATTATTGCAATTGATTTATTGGATTTATTGTTTTTAATGGTTTTATATCAGCATATAATACATCTCAAAGAAAATAATGACCATTAAATTTGATCTGTTTAAAATTACAGTGAAACCTCCCTGTGCAACCACCTCCCTGAACGACCATTTTTTCATGGAACGAAATGTATTACCATAGGCTCAATACTAATTTTACCTCTATTCAGAGACCACCCCAGTTGAACTCTCTCCATGAGCGACCCATTTCTTTAAAGAAAGTGAAACGAATTTCGTTTTTTCCTGGTCGCTTGAAGAAGGTTTTATTAGAATAATATTTCGGAGAGCGCATTATTCATCAAACGTCTAAACTAAGTTTACAATTTTTATTTATTCCGGTAATTTTTAAGTGTTTAAACCCCTTTGTGCCTTTTTAGGCAATGAATTTAACTCTGATGACAAAGTAAGGATGGCGGTCAATAAACTCCCCGGCCCTATTCTGTCAGGAAACTCTCAAAGAAATAGAGAAATTAATGAAATCGCCATTATTTGTTCCCGTCCAAAAAAAAAAAAAAAAAAAAAAATATTTGCTGAAATGACTTGGAAATAAAAGTTATAGAAGATAAAACCGTAAAATCAAAGCAAACGTCAATGTATGTAGTTTTTAAACTCTGCACTTAATAACTTATGTAATTAACTTTTGTTTTGATTGTTAAATTTTCATATTTTTTCCTAATGGGAAAAATTAATTTTCGTAACATTAATTGTTACCTTTTTTCAACAATTAAATTCAAGATTTAAACGTGACTTCCACTAAGAGATCCCCTTTCGGAGCGAAATTTTTTTATTTGAACGGAACGTGGTTGCTTTAGGGAGGTTTTACTGTACTTATATTCAACATTTCTATAATCAGTTTGTTATGATAGATATTAAAGCCAGAAACAGCTTTTCTCAATGACTCATTTTCATTCAAATGACAATTATAGATATGAATTTTACACTTTAAATTATTTACTGCATTTAAAATGCATTGATATTCGTTATTATATAAAAAAAAAAATTCTTTTAAGAATCCATTATTCTCTAAGTGTTTCTTTATAATCTACGTTTTTTTTTTTTTTTTTTTTTTTGGGGGGGGGGTGTATGATTAAAATATATTAACTATAATAAATGTGATATCTGTTTTTCATTAAGTCATTTTCCTAGAACAGAAAACCTAAAGAGTAAAATTAATTACTTAAATTATTATAATATACTAAGTAAACGTAAGACATGTTGCCTAGTAAATCAGAATTTAATATATTTCTTGGTAGTTTTGTAGGATTACAATAAATTAATACAAGAGATGTTACATGTGCATTGTATTATATTTACTTTTATGGCATTGAACGATATAAAAAAAACTTTCCTCACACAATATTTTTTGTATTTTGCGAATACCTAGACATTCTGTCTGGAACAATGATTGAATCGAATGAAACGAATATGGATTTGTATATATATATATATTTGTACTACTGAATTAACTTCACATGAATAAATCTTATGCGTATATTTTATAATATCCATCATGTAAAAAAAAAAAAAAAAAAAAAAAAAAAAAAAAAAAAAAACAAAAAAAAACGACATTTTTACACTACAAAGTACTGTTCATCTCGCGCACAAACTCGATCACAGTGAATGTGCTGTATCTTTCTTTGGTTTCCTGACTATATTAAAATGGAAAATACAGTAGTTGCGTAAAATTAAAAGCACAATGTGCTGGCAAGTTGGATGTCAGCAGTTTGTGTTATCCTGTTTTTGCGTCCAAATTGCCAGCACATTGTGCTGTTAATTTTACGCAACTACTGTATTTTCCATGTTAATATAGGCAGGAAACCAAAGAAAGATACGGCACATTCACTGTGATCGAGTTTGTTCTGGAAAATCTACAGTGATTCTTTTACAGTGCATTTTATGACACTGAACAGCAATACTAAAACAAATTTCTTGTTAATTTTAGGTAGCTTTCATTACAAAAAGTACTTCCGGACAGTGCCGGGAGGAAGAGGTAGCTTTCATAATCCTTATTTTAAAAAAGCCAAATTATATCATTCAAACACACGACGCTCAATTTAGTGGAAACTGAATGTAGGAGATTCAATACTAATTTTTATCAATATAATGAATGAGAATTTCGCGAAATTAGTCAGCTTTATCCAAGCTGCTTTTCTTTAAAGTAACATATATTTGGCTGCCAAATTCGGCAATTTCTTAAAGTGCCTGTCATTTTAAGACAACATGGTGGATGAGGTTAAGCAGTGAACTTGGTCGAGACCTTAGTAATTGCTGTGCACATGCTCACTCACATCGGATTCGGTTAATATATAGGAGTGCTGTCGCATGCAAAAAATCAGATTTTTCAAAATGTCACCCACATTAGAAATTGAAACTGCTATATCTGAGCCATTTTTTAAGGTAAAGACAAACAAAAAATGCTCCTGAATCCTTATATCAAGGTCAAATACTTAAGAAAGAAACCTTTTTCAATTTCTAATTTTTTTGCACCTCACTTTAAATATATATATATTTTTTTAATTTAATGGTCGCCATTTTGAAACAAGATGGCTGATGAATCTGGCCAGCGAACTTGGTCGAGGTGTTGATGTATACTATCCACATGCCTTCTTACATCGAAATAGGCGAATACGTGTGTTATCGCGTGACAAATACAAGATCGTTTCAAAATGTTAGCCATGCTAGAAATTCAAAGTGCTATAAATCAACCATTTTTTAAGATATAAACAAAAGAACAAATTTTCAGAAACAAAAACTGCTCCGGAATCTTTGTATCAAGGCCAAACACATAAAAAAATCTTTTTCATTTTCCAATTGTTTAATACCTCATTTTGAATTTTAAATTTAATTTTTTTTAAATGGCAACCCTTTTGAAACAAGATGGCGAATCAAGCTGGCCAACGAACTCGGTCGAGACATTGGTATGTACTATGTATAGACCAAGTTACATCCAAATAGGTTCATAATTACGCCTGTTATCGCGTGACAAAAATCAGGTCGTTTTAAAATGTCAGCCACAAGAGAAATTCAAAATGCTATTACTCAGCCATTTTTTAGGTAGCTTTCATTACAAAAAGCTACCTATTGCAGCCGTTCGGAGGAAAGCGATTTCAAAAAATTTTAGTATATTTTCATCGATCATGACCCCCAGACCCCGAAACCACCCTCCGTTCAAAAGTTGATATATATATATATATATATATATATATCCATATATATATCTGACTTTTGTCATACTGTAACTCTCGAATTTATGAACCGATTTGGATGTAATTCGGTATGTACATAGTACATACCAATGTCTCGACCGAGTTCGTTGACCAGCCTCATCCGCCATTTTGTTTCAAAATGGCGGCCATTTAAATTTTTTTTAAAAATTGTAAATTTTAAATGTGGTACCAAAGAATTGAAAATGGAAAAATATTTTTTTCTTATGTATTTGATCTTTATACAAAGATTCCGGAGCAGTTTTTGTTTCGTCTATATCTTAAAAAATGGCTGAGTTATAACATTTTGAATTTCTAGCGTGGCTGACATTTTGAAACGTCCTGAATTTTGTCACACGATAAAAGGCGTATTTATGAACCGATTTGGGTGTAACTTCGTTTGTACATAGTACATACCAATGTCTCGACCGCGTTCATTGGCCAGCTTCATCCGCCATCTTGTTTAAAAATGGCAGCCATTTAAATTTTTAAGAAAAATTTAAATTTAAAATGTGGTACCAAAAAATTGAAAATTGAAAAAATATTTTTTTCTTATGTATTTGACCTTGATACAAAGATTCGGGAGCAGTTTTTGTTTCGTCTATATCTTAAAAAATGGCTGATTTATAGCATTTTGAATTTCTAGCGTGGCTGACATTTTGAAACGTCCTGATATTTGTCACGTGATAACAGGCGTATTTATGAACGGATTTGAATGTACCTTGGTGTGTACATAGTACATACAAATATCTCAACCGAGTTCGTTGTCCAGCTTCATCCGCCATCTTGTTTCAAAATGGCGGCCATTTAAAAAAATTTTAAAAATTTTAAATTTAAAATGAGATACCAAAAATTTGGAAAATGAAAAGATTTTTTTCGTATGTATTTGACCTTAATACAAAGGTTCCGGAACAGTTTTTGTTTCGTCTATATCTAAAAAAATGGCTGAGTTATAGCAATTTGAATTTCTATTGTGGCTGACATTTTAAAACTACCTGGTTTTGTCACGCGATAACAAGCATATTTATGAACCGATTTGGATGTTACTTGGTCTGTACATAGTACATACCAATGTCTCCACCGAGTTCGTTGGCCAGCTTCATTCGCCATCTTGTTTCAAAAGGGTTGCCTTTTAAAAAAAATTAAATTTAAAATTTAAAATGAGGTATTAAAAAATTGGAAAATGAAAAAGATTTTTTATGTGTTTGGCCTTGATACAAAGATTCCGGAGCAGATTTTGTTTCTGAAAATTTGTTCTTTTGTTTATATCTTAAAAAAATGTTTGAATTATAGCACTTTGAATTTCTAGTATGGCTAACATTTTGAAACGATCTTGTATTTGTCACGCGATAACATACGTATTCGCCTATTTCCATGTAAGAAGGCATGTGGATAGTATACATCAACATCTCAGCCAAATATAAGTTACTTTAAATGAAAGCAGCTTGAATAAAGCTGACTAATTTCGCGAAATTCTCATTCATAATGATTTAATATTGATAAAATTAGTATTGAATCTCCTATATTCGGTTTCCACTAAATTGAGCTTCGTGTGTTTGAATAATATAAGTTGGCTTTTTTAAAATAAGGAATTTGAAAGCTACCTCTTCCTCCCGGCACTGGCCGGAAGGACTTTTTTTAGATATAGACGAAAGAAAAACTGTTCCGGCATCTTTGTTTTAAGGTCAAACACATACAAAAAAATCTTTTTCAGTTTCCAATTTTTGGTATCTCATTTAATTTTTTTTATTTATTTATTTTTTTAAATGGCCGCCATTTTGAAACAAGATGGCGGATGAAGCCGGCCAACGAACTCGGTCGAGATATTTGTATGTACTATGTACACACCAAGGTACATCCAAGTCGGTTCATAAATACGCCTGTTATTACGTGAGAAAAATCAGGACGTTTCAAAATGTCAGCCACGCTAGAAATTCAAAATGCTATAACTCAGCCATTTCTTAAGATATAGACGAAACAAAAACTGCTCCCGAATCTTTTTATCAAGGTCAAATACATAAGAAAAAATATTTTTCCATTTTCAATTTTTTGGTACCACATTTCAAATTTTAAATTAAAAAAAAAAATTTAAATGGCCGCCATTTTGAAACAAAATGGCGGATGAAGCTGGCCAACGAACACGGTCGAGAGATTGGTATGTACTATGTACACACTGAATTACATCCAAATCGGTTCATAAATACGCCTTTTATCGCGTGACAAAATTCAGGACGTTTCAAAATGTCAGCCACGCTAGAAATTCAAAATGCTATAACTCAGCCATTTTTTAAGATATAGACGAAACAAAAACTGCTCCGAAATCTTTGTATAAAGGTCAAATACATAAGAAAAAATATTTTTCCATTTTCAGTTTTTTGGTACCACATTTCAAATTTTAAATTTTTTAAAAAATTTTAAATGGCCGCCATTTTGAAACAAAATGGCGAATGAAGCTGGCCAACGAACACGGTCGAGAGATTGGTATGTACTATGTACACACTGAATTACATCCAAATCGGTTCATAAATACGCCTTTTATCGCGTGACAAAATTCAGGACGTTTCAAAATGTCAGCCACGCTAGAAATTCAAAATGCTATAACTCAGCCATTTTTTAAGATATAGACGAAACAAAAACTGCTCCGGAATCTTTGTATAAAGGTCAAATACATAAGAAAAAAATATTTTTCCATTTTTAATTTTTTGGTACCACATTTGAAGTTTTAAAATTTTTTAAAAATTTTAAATGTCTGCCATTTTGAAACAAAACGGCGGATGAAGCTGGCCAACGAACTCGATCGAGACATTGGTATGTACTATGTACACACCGAATTACATCGAAATCGGTTCATAATTACGGGAGTTACAGTGTGACATAGGTCAGATATATATATATATATATATATATATATATATCAATTTTGAACGGAGGGTTGTTTCGGGGTCTGGGGGTCATGATCGATGAAAATATACCAAAATTTTTTGAAATCGCTTTCCTCCGAAAGGCTGCAATAGGTAGCTTTTTTGTAAAGAAAGCTACCTAAAAGCTACCTATTGCAGCCGTTCGGAGGAAAGTGATTTCAAAAAATTTTGGTATATTTTCACCGATCATGACCCCCAGACACCGAAACCACCCTCCGTTCAAAAGTTGATATGTATATATATATATATATATATATATATATATCTGATATTTGTCACACTGTAGCTCTTGTATTTATGAACCGATTTGTATGAAACTCGGTGTGTACATAGTACATACCAGTGTCTCGACCGAGTTCGTTGGCCAGCTTCATCCGCCATCTTGTTTCAAAATGGCGGTCATTTAAAAAAAATTTAAAAAATTAAAATTTGAAATGTGGTACCAAAAAATTGAAAATTGAAAAATATTTTTTTCTTATGTGTTTGACCTTGATGCAAAGATTCCGGAGCAGTTTTTGTTTTGTCTATATCTTACAAAATGTCTGAGTTATAGCACTTTGAATTTCTAGCGTGGCTGACATTTTGAAACTTCCTGATTTTTGCCACGCGATAATAGGCGTATTCTTGAACTGATTTCGATGAAACTCGGTGTGTACATAGTACATACCAATGTCTCGACCGAGTTCGTTGGCCAGATTCATACGTCATCTTGTTTCAAAATGGCGGCCATTTAAAAAATTTTAAAAAATTGAAAATTGGAAATGTAGTACCAAAAATTTGAAAATTGAAAAATAGTTTTTTCTTATGTTTTTGACCTTTATACAAAGATTTCGGAGCAGTTTTTGTTTCGTCTATATCTTAAAAAATGGCTGAGTTATAGTACTTTGAATTTCTAGCGTGGCTGACATTTTGAAACGTGCTAATTTTTGTCACGCGATAACAAGCGTATTCATGAACCGATTTCGATGAAACTCGGTGTGTACATATTACATATCAATGTCTCGACCCAGTTCGTTTGCCAGCTTCATCCGCCATCTTGTTTCAAAATGGCGGCCATTTAAATTTTTTTAAAAAATTGAAAATTTAAAATGTGGTACCAAAAAAATTGAAAATTGAAAAATAGTTTTTTCTTATGTGCTTGACCTTTATACAAAGATTTCGGAGCAGTTTTTGTTTCGTCTATATCTTAAAAAATGGCTAAGTTATAGCTTTTTGAATTTCTAGCGTGGCTGACATTTTGAAACGTCCTAATTTTTGTCACGCGATAACAGGCGTATTCATGAACCGATATGGATGTACCTTGGTGTGTACAAAATACATACCAATGTCTCGACCGAGTTCGTTGGCCAGCTTCATTCGCCATCTTGTTTCAAAATGGCGGCCATTTATAAAAAATTTTAAAATTTAAAATGAGGTATAAAAAAATTGGAAAATGAAAAAGATTTTTTTTTTATGTATTTGCCCTTGACGAAATTCTCATTCATAATGATTTAGTATTGATAAAAATTAGTGTTGAATCTTCTATAATCGGTTTCCACTAAATTGAGCTTCGCGTGTTTGAATAATATAAGCTAGTTTTTTAAAAATAAGGAATATGAAAGCTACCTCTTCCTCCCGGCACTGGCCGGAAGGACTTTTTTAATATGCAGCACAAACATAGATGTGCTGCTAGAACTTCAATTGGATTGAATACATCGGTGTAAAATAGGACAATCACAAGAAGTTAAAGAACCGAAAGTAAAATTTGCTATGTGATCAAATGGGAATTATTTAATCCTTTTAAAAAATATAACAGCAATAATTTTAAAAAAATGTTTACAGTATTCACTTTTAATAATTTAAACTATTACATACGCCCGATAAATCTAAATTTAATTACGTGAATTTTTATTCATATTGCTAACAAGGCGTAAAAAGTGAAAAAGTAACCAAAGACCCAGGTTTCGAACCCTGATCTGGATACTTTTTAACTCTGTTAGTTTTACGCCTTGTTAGCAATGGGAATAAAAATTTAGATGTTCACTTTTACTTAGTTCTAAATAACAAGAGACCGTTCCTTTATTTATGAAATTTTAACTTCAATAACAAAATATTCATCTAGATTTATACATCACATATATTAGAAATAGTACCTTTAGTTTCATATTTATGAATATTCACTGCAAATGGAGTTTTACGACTATAAGCATAACAAATAGCTTCCATCATAAAGCATTTCAGTATTAAGCACAAGTTTAGACATGGTGTTCGGAACATCGATTTGATACAATACAACATCCTAAAGTAATAAAATAACGGCAATTTGAAGTACATACGTAAGGAAATCTAAAGCTCTATTTGAGACAGCAATAGCAGATGCAAAAGTAATTCGTAAACATAAATTCTTTTCTATGCAATTTCAAAACACAAGGAACATTTCCGTTATTTTGAAACATTATTTCGATACAGATTAATTCATTTTAGATTTATTGGTTATATATATCGAAAACAGATAGAATAAACTGGTGAATTTTTTTTCCGCGGTTAATTTCTGATCCTATTTGTTTAGTATTATTAGTGTCGACATTTAGTTGAAGAAATGTATAAATGTGTGCATTTAGCATGCATTTTTAAAATTTTATTTTATGTAAATCAGCTTATCCACCTTAAAAACAATGCTTTGTGTTTCGTTATTCTTGAATAATTATGTAAATTTATTAGTATTTTTATATATATAAATTATCATTCATAAATTCATTTATTACAATCATAATCGAGATTGCAATTTAAATTTTAATAATTAAAATTCCTTCTTTGTTAGGGCTGGAACAGGGTTTTCGCTGCCGCTCGCCATTGCGCCAAATCACGACAAAATGTTTCATTTGGCGAATATACGGATGATTAGACTCGTCAAATTGCGAGTGCTCAATCTTTGCTCATCTTTTTTTTTTTTTTTTTTTTTTTGTGTGTGTGTGTGTGTGTGTCAGTACAGACGACACTAGTATTTACAGTACTGAACAATTGGTGCCACTTATCATGTTCAATCGTACCGTACCATTTACATTATTTTTAGAGATACTAACCGAACACCCATTCAATTTAGCATCAACCAAAGCCAGAGTAAGCAAAAATGGTATTTCAGTATGTGTTAATGTGCCCAATAGGCAACAGTACTACTTTAAAATTGACTTTAAAGTATTTGCTTCAATAAAAACCCGAAGAATTCTAGAAAAATAAAGTTTTTTGTCTTACTGTACGTTCCGCTTGAACATGTTCGAGTCAAAATTTGATTGAATTAATGGTTAATTCCAATATACAGCAGAATCACCTTTTGATTTTTGTTTTTTGCTATTTAATGCATGAAAGCGACCGACCCTATTAAGCAGTGTTTCGTATAAACGGCATATATTGCAATATTTTTTGTCTGTAACAGTTTGTCACGTTGCAATGTTGATAAATATTATTTTAAAATTTTTGGCACAGGCACGTGAAAAGGTTCGCCAACCCTCGTCTAAGCAAATAAATTAATAAACACAAACTGTACCAATATTCATCTAAATCATTTGATTTTATAAGTTTTCGAGTTATTCTGTATAAGTTTCAGGTGTTCTAATCCCATTTACAGAATAAAAGTAATCACGATCGTATAATTTTTTCAAACTTTCACTAACTTTGGATTTTCTATATCTAAAAGTTAGGAATATTGAAATTGCTTTTAAATACACTATGTTATATATAAGGCCCTAACATTAAGCTTAAAAAAATTAAATACACTTAATTAAATTTCTAAAGCTTTTTTTTTTCATTTATCCCATAAAAGAAAATAGCTGCTGTATATTTTTACAAGTGAGTGTTTAAGCAAATTGTGTGTTGAATATTCATATTTTTTTTTTCTTTTATTGTTTACTTTACAAAATATTTAAAGTTTACGGGATTAAATATTTTTCCAGAATTCAGGTCAAGAAAAACATCTACTTTATTTTTTTATAATTTTCAACTATTACCTGAGGTACTTTCTATTTAGATTTGCATGAAGTACGTTCTATTTTAATCAGAATTTGCAGTCCTTTTCTGAAATCTCGGGATTTTATTTACATTCATCTGAAAAGAAATACTATAGATTAAATCATACGTGTTCCCTGGCATGAATTTTGAATGTTCTTATGATAAATTACATTATGTAATAATAAAAAACTTTCTGCAATTTATAAGGAAGCAACATTTTATGAAATATTTATTCTTTCTGCAATTTATGTATAAAAAAAAGCAATATTTTAGGAAAAGGTTATTCTTTCTGGAATCTAACATTTTCAATATACATATTATTTTCTTTATCATTATATACAGCGTGTCCCAAAAATATAGAAAAGCATTTAAATTTGTGTCTGTTCGAGCTACGTTGATAATGTAAACTCTAAAAGTGCTCAAAATAATGTACGATATAAAATGATGTTGATGATGTTTTTACTTGTTGATTTTTTAAAATTTTTATACAGTCCTGAGTCCAATAAGTTATATTTAGAAACAATTTAGTCATGCTTTGCCAAGTAAAATAGTAAAAATTCCATTCTTTTACTATTAAAATCCACAATTTTGATACTTTGAATTATATGAAATTTTAGAGAATTCTAGCACTAAAAAATGAAAAACGCGTTTTTAGTGCCGCAGTTTTCCGAAATTTCACGGAGCTCAATTTATCATAGTTAGAGAAGTTTTGGTAATTGAAGAATGAAATTTTTAATTATGAGAGCATGAAAAAAAAATGTTTCTAAATATAACTTATAGGAAGCCAGGGTCAATATGAAATTCTAAAAGTGCAAGATGAAGCGTTCAGAAGACAATCCAATTAACTCCATTTTAAGAGGCGTTTTTTTTAAACAAAAGAACATTGGAAATTTTCGATATATTTATACTGTGCTAAAACGTTACCCTTGATTAAAAGAAAATTAATGATTTCAATCAAAATATCCCGAGAAAAAATATTATATAGATACAATATTTTTGTTACAATAATTTTAATTGTTTATACTGAACATTTTCATTTCATGGAGTTAATCAATTTGTACTCTGAACAGCTCAATAGTTGTAACAGTTGAAAATTAATTGCAGACCTATTTAATTAACACAATCATAAAACCTACCTTATTTTGACTACTTTTGGAAATAACATTGCTTACGCATCTCCAATAGGTAAAAAATTAAATCATATTTTAATCCGTTTGGGACACCATGCTATCTCTTATTATTGCTGATCTCTCTTGGGTCTTATGTTACGAAGAAATATATTCGGCTTTGAAGACGAAATAGTGCTTTAATAATTACTATGGAAAATTATGAAAATTCACTTATTTAGTACTCATTTGCTATTAATAGAGAATACTTAGTCGTCAATAAATTGTGAATCCTTAAAGAAACTGATCCTAATTAAATATTATTGTAGTTCTATAACTACCACAATGTAAATGAATTCAGTAAAAGAATCAATAAAGGTATGCGGAAAATGAGATATGTCAAAATAGTAGTTTAAATTTGTCCGTCAAAAATTTGCTAATAATAAATGTATGTCTCTTTTGCGGCGTTAATCACTAAGAAGTAACATGAAATTTCATACTAGGAGCCGTCAATTGAAATCACCGACTACGCATGCTATGACAGAGACAAAAAGATCCCTGCCGGCTCGGCCTATAAACGCAGGTAGATTTCGGAGTTAGCTACTAATTTCACCAAGAAAAACTAAAACCAGATTAAAGAAAAACGAAATTAAAGGAACTTAGAATTATTCTTAAGAAAATTTGTGCGATTATGCATTATTTAAAAAAAACCGAACCTACCCAACCGAATGGTCTGAAATTTTAAATATATAATTGATGCAAAAGTTTGTCGAGTCATTTCAAATTTTATGAAAGTCGGATGTGTTATTACAGGGGCAGTCAAAAGTTTTCCGTTACATCACGGCCAATGGGAAAAAAAATATTTTAAGTGCAGTTTAATGATGTTAGAACCTTGTGAACAGAATGAAATTGATATGTATTTATGAGGGGCACTAAAATATTCATTCAGTAGAATATGCGGTGCAAACTTTATTTATAAAACTAGTTATACACCTCTCATTTGCCACGTTTGACGGCCAATTTCCAACTTGTTAATTTTGTTTTGCCTGAAGAGTTGGTCCTATCGAAAACGTGTCAATATAAAAGTTGTAGCTAATATTAAGGACATATATGACAAATTTAATTGGATTTGATATCTTGTGAATTGATGAAGTTATGATTTTTTTTCTTCTTTAAACCCTATTTTTGCGCACCTTGAGCCCACTTTTAGTTTAATCAAAAATCTGTGATGAATAAATTTTTGGCCCATTTCATAGAAGTAATAATAACTTTAAATTGATCAGATATGCATCATAATTAAGTAGCAAGACCGTCATTTATTTAATTTCAAAATTCATTTAGTCTTGTGACGTATCCTGTCTCCTTTTTGTTCTTCTCTAAGATTTATCATTCATACACCTTTCACACCATCGAAAACCTCCACTAACATGGTATGAACTACAGTTTCACAAATACAGTTTACACGCAATTTTTTAATGTAACTTTAAATGTGTTTTTAAATCTTTGATAACCCATTAATAGTTTTTTAAAGCATTAACAGCAAGTTTTAAAAAGTATATTTCATACTTGTTTAATAAATATTCTTGTTAGTCAATGGAATCTCTTGATATTCCTTGATACTAGTAATGCTTTCTGACTTGTGAGACAGACACCTCTATATAATGTGAAATCTCAAATTAAAGAACAACTTTGAGAACAGTGAAGCATATTGAATGTGAGTATTTCGGTTTCATAATCTTCGAATTCATCTATAAATGAAGCAAACACGTCACATTCCATTACTATTACATTGCAAACTTCTAGATTGAACAAATGTTATACATTCATATATAGTCTTAGGGGTTGTATATATATAGCGTTATCACTTTAGGTGGATGGCGGGTCCGGTACTCTATATCGTAAGATATATCTAGGGGGAAGGGATTTGTCTTTCGATATCGTTATAATTTTCGATGCAACCAAAATTTAATTTTTTAGGTAATTTTTTCTTTACATCAGTAATCTGTTATCTTTATCTTTTTACTTATCAATCATACGCAGTATAGGGTAAGTCTTGTAATCGTTTTAAAAATCGAAAAAAACATTTTGGCAGATTTACACGTTTCAGACACTGGAGATTCCGATAAACATATTTTTAGAAAAAAAATTTGCCGTCCGTCTGTGTTGTGTATGTGTCTGTAAACGCACTATCTCCCGAATAAATTGAGATAGGGACTTCAAATTTGGTGTGTACTTAGTATGTAATGATGGAAAGGAGCCTATTGAATATAAGTAACCTCGATTATCGGGAACATTTTTTTTTCGAACTCTCGAAATATTCGTTCTGATAAAAGGTATACAAAAATTTTCGAAATTGTTTATTTGAAGAGGTGAATATAAAAGACAATAAAAAATATGTATTTGTATAAAGAATTTGTATAAAAAATTGTATAAAGAATGAAGTCGATCGGATAATTAGTTGCCGAGATATTTGTAATCATATTTTTCACAATCTTCGATTTTTCATGACCCTGTATTTCATTCAAATTTCAATTCAAAGATATATTTTAATTGGAAATGAGACGCTTAATCTGGCGCAGTAAACTATCATTATAATTTTTCGAGTTAAAAGGATGTTTCTTTTACGTAATTCGGTACTACTCGATTATCCCGTCGACCCAAAACCCGATTATCCCGTCGACAACCTATAGGATTAAATGGCGATAATGGCCTATCATAAATGTCACATTCATTTGACATTAGGCACGTTACACGTGTTTGTTTCGTCATCAAGTGCTTTTTAATTCGATGTTTTATTTGTATTTTTATTAATCTTTTACTAATTTATTTGTTTTTTCGTTATTTAAAATAAGAATTATGCCAATCTATATATCGGTTCCGTCGCAAAATGCCGCCAAGTTTGTCGCCAGCATGGCGATATATCGCCAAATTTGGGGACCAAAATTAGTCACCAAAATTGACGCCAGCTTGACGATATCTCTACTATTTGGCCAAATTCCCGTAAACTTCCATTGTAAACCAATATGGTTTACTTGTTTACAGAAAATCAACCGATTGAGATATTACAATGCAACAAAACTATTATTAGCTTAAGGGATTATACTAATTATATTTAAGGGAGTCCAAGTAAATTAAATTATGAATAAAAGTAACATGATACAATGCTTAGCATGCTTCCCAAACATAAATTTTAAGGGAGACCAAACTGGTCGCCAAGGGTGGCAGGTTTGTATAATTTTGCGAGTAATTTGGCGATTTATATAATTTATCGCAATTGGTCGACGGGATAATCAAGTAGTACCCTCAATTCAGTAATTATATTACTATGTAATAAAAATTTTTTAATATACGTTTAAATTGTGTTTTGGAATTGCAATGCATTTTATAAATAGTTTACACATGTTTTATTTTCATATTTTATATTATAAATATCCATGATGGGTAAGTATTACGGTGACCCCCAAAGAATAGTTTTACGTCTTTTATCGATTTCTATGCAAATACAAAGACATTATTAAAACCATTAAATGATTATAAAATCATTTAATTCCAAAATATGGTTTCAACGTTCGCAATTATTATTCTTCTGCTCTATACATAATTTGTTGTTTGTGAAACCATGTTCGAAATTATAATTTTAATGTTTACTAGTAAAAAATGGCGAAGAAAAGAGAAAGATACCCAGAAGTGTCAGCTTGTTTTCTTTATAATAACTTCTACTTACCCCCTGCAGGGAGCAAGTGCAAGAAGACATTATTATTGAATGCATTATGTAACAAAAAGCTATTATTAAATACATTTAAGCAGAAAATATTTCATAGTGTTATTTGTTTTCATGTATAATAGTGATACATTGTTAATGTTTTCTCATCATTTAAATCAATAAAGAACATGATTAATAAATGTATAACCCTATCTGTGAATCATTTCAAACGTATAAAAAGACAAAAAACGTAAAAAAAAAATATAATAAAACAGACACAGATAATGATATAATTTGGAGAAGTAGAGGGGTGTGTGTTAAATAATGATAACGCATGATACCAAAAGAAGGAAGGTGGACCAAAATTGCCATAAATTGATAAAGTTATAGAGTAGTTGGGGGTAAAGATACGCACTTTCCATACATGCACACATTGGTCTAAACTTATGTAATGAGTGATTAAAATTTTAGATTAGAATCTTAGGCAAGTGTCAACATCAACCAACATTCTGTCAAATTATAATTCTGCGAGAAATTGCAATTTTTAAAAAAACATTGCTCTGCGTATCTTTGCCCCATCGGTTGGGGTAAAAATACGCAGTCATGGGGCAAAGATAAGCAGTGCGTATTTTTGCCCAATGCAAAAGCATTAGTGAATTTCACTAGTATTTATAGTTAAACAGAAAATTGTAAGTTAAACCATGAAAAAAAAAAGAAAAAGAAAACAGAACAGCGGTCTGTGAGATCGCAAATAGCAGCTAACCTCTAATTACTGTGACAAAAACTGTTGCATAAATACTGTGGGCGGTCCCAAAGACCCCTTGATCGTAAAATGAATAAAATGGTTGACTGACTCATAAGATACTGTTTTTGCGCTAAACTTTATGTAAATGTCTATTATAATAAAAACTATCCTCATTTAGAAGTCTTTAGTGATACTACTAAGTTTCCAAACGAATCAAAATTAAACTAACATCAATAAGTAAATTGAAAATTACAAGTTAAGCTATGAAAACTGAATATAGCAGCGGTCTGTGAGACAGATAACAGGAGTTAAGGGCTAAGACTTAAAACAAAATCGTTTATAAAAAAGAATATTGATTTTTAAAAGTAGGTAGGTAGATACCTACGTTCTATATTGTAAAAAAAAAAAAAAAAAAAAAAAAAAAAAAAAAAAAAAACTAGAAAAGGAAAAGGTAGTTAACTAGCTTATATTAGTTAAGTAGTTATTATATTTTATACAATATAAAAAAATAAAACTTTCTACAACGTAATTGTGTAAAGCTTTGCATCTAGCTAAAACGATAGGATAAAGCACCGAATCTCAAACGTGTGCGTATCTTTGCCCCAAGACGGATGTGTACTTTTACCCCATTCTGCGGCATTTTACTTAATCAGCAACTGACAAGCTTAAACAAATGCGTTCGAGGTAAACTATACGGCATTTAGAAGCTATAGAGCTTCCGTTTTCCACTGAATTTTTGGATTTGTAAAAATTCGAATTATTGTCAAGATAAACAATAAAGTGAACATTTAAAAATATTAGATCAAAAAGGAGAAATTTAAACTTATCTCATTTTCATGGCACGGAGTGCTACTTTTTTTCACAAGGTTTGAACGCATGACAACTACTCTTGAGACTAAACTGCCACCTAGCGCTCATGATAGTAGAAATGTTACTTCATATTAAATTAACCAGTGCGTATCTTTACCCCCACCTACTCTATATGTACAACCCCTTAGATGGAATCTTAAATGAATATTTGAATAGACTTAAATGTTGTAAAAGATGATACAGGAAAAGTTAATTTTGAAAAACTTTATCCTGAAGTAGTTTATCCTGCATCAGAATGGGTATCCGAATTTACTCGAACCCGACACGACCCATCGTTTTAGTTAGATTTTGTGTCTTTCGGTTCAGATCAGGTTCTCAAAAACATGTCCTGAATATTTTTCAAAAGAAAAAAAAATCTATATATTTAAATATTAAACAGCGATTGCGTGTTCATTTTTATACAAAAAAGATAAATTTGATATTAAAGGTGTAATTGTAGATTATTTTTCATAACTATAATAAAATCAGAGCTGCTGTTGGTGACTATTTTTTAAACCCTGTTTTCTATTACGTTAGTACAAGCGTGGGATAAATCTCACCCCATTTTGTCTCTTATTATATTTTTGGCTAAAAGCGTTTAAAAAAGATATTTGCGGCTCTATATTATAAAATGCCCCAGTACTACTTCTTTTAGGGAAAAAATCATACTTTTCATATTTATTTTTAGATTTTGTAGCAATTTCCGTAAAAATCACATTTTTTTTTTTTTTAGAAAATATACAAACTATTTGTTTTACCTTAAAAGATGAATTATTTCTCAAAATTTATATTAACTACATTTAATATCCTTTCATCAATATATACAAGTAGCTTTTATGTTAGTCTTTCATGCAGTTTTCATGTTAGTCTTTATTAAAAATATTTAATGTGTGTTATCGCATAATGAACGTATGGAAATGAAACTTTTCTACACGCGTGGGATTTTTTAGTCCCAAGAGGTATATTTCTCCCCTCCTATCGAACAAAGAAAATACATTGCTTCACCCACCCCTTCTCGACCTTGACCTTGAAAGGTACAAGGCAGGTCAGAAGCGTCCTCAAAAAATGTATCCTTTTTTAAAAAAGAAAAATGTGATTGGGGTAAATTTTATCCCAACGTGCGTGCTGACGAGTTAATTCTGTCTGCTACCACTTTCTTATTAAATTACAGTGAAACCTCCCAGAAGCTACCACGTTCCGTTCCGATAAAAATTGGTCGCTCCGAGAGATAGTCTTTTATTGGAGGTCATGCTGTAATTGTAGAAAAAAGGTAACCATTAATGTTAGTATAATTTATTTTTCACATTAGGAAAAAATATGAAAATTTAAGTATCAAAACAAAAGTAAATTACATAAGTTAGTTACTGCAGAGTTTAAAAAAGGAATACATTGACGTTTGCTTTGATATTACGGTTTTTATCTTTTTTTTCTTTATTATTCTTATATACTTCTATATTCTTAATTTTATCTTTTATAACTTTTATTTCCAAGTCCTTTCAAAGTTCAGTAAAAAAAATGCATTTTTTTTTTTTTTTTTACAGGAACAAATAATGACGATTTCATTAATTTATTTATTCGTTTGAGAGTTTCCTGACAGATTTGGGCAGGGAACGTCATACTTAATTTGCATCAGAGTTAAATTAATTGCCTAAAAAGGCACAAAGGGGTTTAAAAATTTAAAAGTTATTGGATTAAAAAAATTATAAACTTAGTTTAGAAGTTTGATTAATAATGCGCTCTCCAGAATTATTTTTCTAATAAAACCTTCTTTGAGCGACCAGGAAAAAACGGAGTTTGTTTCATATTCTTCAAAGAAATTGGTCGCTCATGGAGGGATTTCAACTGGAATGGTCTCTGAATGGAGGTAAATTTTGTATTGAGCTTATGGGAATAAATTTCGCTCCATGAAAAAATGGTCGTCTCGGGAGGTGGTCGCACAGGAAGGTTTCACTGTATATTTTAGGTAGATTTCGTACGAAATACTACCTATTGGGATCGTTCCCATGTAGGAATTTCTGAAAAATTTTTGCAGATCTACCCCGATCATGACCCCTAGAACCCAAAACCACCCTCAATAAAAATCTTTATCTATCTATCTATCTATCTATCTATCTATCTATATATATATATATATATATATATCACTTTCTTCTGGACACGATAACTTTCGTAATTCTGCACTAATCTCTTCCAAACTGATACATAAAATCAATGGGCATAAAATCTCGGTCAAGTTCGTTAATGGGCAAAATCGGACCAAGGGGGTGGAAATAGGGAGGGGCTATGCGAAAACCGAAAACCCCCCATAACTTCTTAATTTTTATACATATCAAATCAGTTTAAAGTTTTTATTACTTCTAAAAATAGGGCCAAAATTTTATGTATCACAGATTTTTGATAAAGTTAAAAATGGGCTCAAAGGGCGCAAAAAATAGGGTTTTTGGGAGAAAAAAATTCATAACTTCGCCAATTCTTAAGATATCAATTCCAATTAATTTTATTATAAATCTCCTTAATATTATCTACAACTTTTATATTCACAAGTTTTTGATAGGACCAATTCGTACCGCAAAAAAAAAAAAAAAAATTAAAAACGAAAACAAAAAGGGGGTTTGAAGAAGTAAAAAATCCATAACTCCGTCAATTCAAAAGATATAAAATCCCCATGAATTTATCATATATCTTCTTAATATTGTCTACAACATCTGTATAGACAAGTTTTGGATAGGACCAATTCTTACAGCAAAAAAAAAAAAAAAAAAAAAAAAAAAAAAAATTAAAAATACATAGCGGTTAAAGAAAAAAATAATCTAAGTAAGGGTGTATTCAAATCCAAACTGCTTATTTTCTGACTCATTTTTCAATTCATTTTTGCTCTCAACGGCTTCCAATTGGTACGTTTTCTTACTCAGAAACTATATAATGTACCGTAATGGTCGATTTTTTGATAGAGGCAGAATATATTTTAAAAAAATTCTGTTAAAGTGGGCATTTTGAACCGAATTTCCCGAAGCGGATTGTGTTGGAAAAATCAATAAGGCAATAATTGCAATAAGGATGCACTCAAATCCAAACTGCTTATTTTGTTACTCATTTTTTAATTCATTTTTGCTGTCAAACGCATCCAATTGCTAGATTCTCTTATTCAGAAACTATATAATGTAAAGTAATGATCGATTTTTTGATAGAGGCAGAATATATTTCAAAAAATGATGTCAAAATTGACATTTTGAACGGAATTTCCCGAAGCAATTATGTTATCACTTTCTTCTGGACACGATAACTTCCGCAATTCTGCACAAATCTCTTTCAAACTGATACATAAAATCAAGGGACATAAAATCTCGCTCAAGTTCGTTAATGGGCAAAAGCGGACAAAGGGGATGGAAATAGGGAGGGGTTTTGTGAAAACCGAAAAAATCCCACAACTTCTTAATTTTTGTACATATCAAATCAGTTTAAAGTTTTTATTACTTCTAAAAATAGCGCCAAAAATTCATGCATCACAGATTTTTGATAAAATTTAAAATAGTCTCAAGGAGCGCAAAAAATAGGGTTTTTGGGAGAAAAAAATTCCTTACTTCGTCAATTCTCTAGATATCAAATCCAATAATTTTATTATACATCTCCTTAATAATATCTACAACTTTTATATTCACAAGTTTTTAATAGAACCAATTCGTACCGAAAAAAAAAATTAAAAACGAAAACAAAAAAGGGTGGTTGAAGAAGAAAAATTTTAATAACTCCGTCAATTCACAAGATATAAAATCTCCATGAATTTATCATATATCTTCTTAATATTGTCTTCAACATTTATATAGACAAGTTTTTGATAGGGCCAATTCTTACAGCAAAAACAAATAAAAAATACATAGCGGTTGAAGAAAAAAAATCATCTTATTAAGGGTGCATTCAAATCCAAACTGTCTATTTTCTTACTCATTTTTAAATTCATTTTTGCTCTCAAACGCATCCAATTGCTAGATTCTCTTATTCAGAAACTATATAATGTACAGTAATGATCGATTTTTTGATAGAGGCAGAATATATTTCAAAAAAGGATGTCAAAGTGGGCATTTTGAACAGAATTTCCCGAAGCGATTGTTAGAAACGAAAAATATTGCCCTACTGAGAAAATAATTGTTTATTAATCAAGTTTTAATTAATTGAAAGAAAAATAAAAACACAGGTCGCTTATAAATCTTTTCAAAAATCACGTCAGCATGTTTCATATTTTTTTTTAATTAAAAATGAATCTGAAAATGTGCCAGAAAATTTCGAGTTGTTGAGTATGGAAAAATATTTTTTTTAATATCGCCTTAACATGATTCTGATAAAACCAGCTATTTTATAAAAAGGAAATAAAAACTCGTCAAAAGCAGACAGATAAAACTGTTAAAGTGGATTTATATCTAATAATGATTTTGTTTTTGTTGGTGAAATTAGTATACTTAACTTCGAAATCTACCTCTGCCTGTAGGCCGGGCCGGCAGGGATTTTTTTTCTTTCTTGTTGTTTTTGTTGTCTACAAAACCGCTAATATCCAGTTTATTTTCCTTTTGATATTCATTAAAGTTCGTATCGTTAATGTTTTAGTAGCTACATGGATGGGAATGAAGGGTTTTCCTTCCGAATGGTTTGTGGTGTAGATTTAAATGGGGTAAGATATTCAGGCTTTTTACCCGACTGAAAAGAAGGGTTATGTGTTTCACGCGTATCTGTGTATGTGGATATCTTTATACCCTCGAAACATCCCAACGGCTGGATGGATTTTAATGAATGAGGTCTCTATCAATTTGACTTAACTGCCCGATGGTTATAGGCTATGTTTTGTTTTTATAAATTTAAAATGGCGGCCGTAAAATACAAAAGGGCGGTAGAGACGAAAAAAAATTTTACGCACCCTATTGAGTGGCAGATCATTGGATAGGTATTTCAAAATGAAGACGATGTTTCATTGACTATTTTACAGTCAGAAGCACCGTTAAAATATTATACAACCTGGAAGTTTTGTATGTATTGTGTATTTCTAGCTTTACTGCAACTCTAACCATCATAGACATCTATAGACCTCATCAAAACAGTGTTTATAGATAGGAACTAACAATTAAACACAACTTAAAAGTCATCCATACAAGTAAATAATAAAAAAAAAAGGTAAGTAATATAAAAAAGTAATCTAAAAAAAAAAAATATTTTAAGTCAATTCCTATTTAGGTCAGTAAGAGAATTTTTTTCCCGTCATTCTTCTTTACTTTTGAGTGGCGCTTAAAATGCCTTGATCAAGAAGAGGGCTCTCTCGATTATTGAAAATTAATTAATTTAATTTAATTAATGAATTAATATTTAAAAAAACTGGATTAACATCAAATGTCATCCACTACAAGTTTAAAAAAAAATATTTCAGCTTGATTGGATGAATAATAAGTATTTTGTTAACGATTGAAATTTTGAACAAGATATATATAGCGAGAGTATTAGCTAATAGTAGGAATTGAAAAAAAAAATATTTTGACATTGATGAGAAATAATTAGTTAGTTCGCTTGTTACGCATTCGGGTTTTTTGATTTTTTAAATTTAATTGTTTATTGAATGCTGGTTTTTGATTTTTTTTCTCATATCTCTTAAATGAAAAAAAAAATCGGTAAACTGTTATTTATAATTTTCTTTTATTTTGAAAATGGTTGACCATCGTTGTTTTACATGTTCCTGAAATGTTATCTCTGGATTGGAAAACATGTTTTGTAAAAGCTCCGTTCTGTTTTGGGTTTATGTTGTATTTTGAATTAATAATAATTAATTTGGTAATAAAAATATTAAAACTACACTAGCTCTACCCCTTGTTCAAACCTTGTGTATATATAATGCATGTGCAAGCATAACTAATGAATAAATGCTCCGTTTATTTATTTTATTGGAAAACTGTCGTGCTGCCGGTGGTTCCGTTTCAATCCTTATTAAAATTGGAACATTTTAAATCTGCGTGTTTATTTCCATGCTTTTTAGGGTTCTGTACTTAAAAAGTAAAAACGGACCCATTATAAGATTCCCCTCCTACATTGTAAAAAAAAACCGGACTAAAAAATGGAAATACTACTGGCAATCTAACGCCAGTACTACTTCCGTTTTTTACGGGAATTTTTACCCATAAACTATAGAAAAATTTCGTTTTTAATCAGAAAAACGGAAAATTTTCTGTAATTTATGGGTAAAAATTCCCGTAAAAAAAAAAACGAAAATAGTACTGGCGTCTAGATTGCCAGCAGTATTCCCGTTTTTTAACCCGTTTTTTTTTTTTTTTTTTTTTTTTTTTTTTTTTTTTTTTTTTTTTTTTTTACAGTGTATGTCTGTCACAGCCAACTCTTAAATTATGGAAATTGGAAAGTTGAAATCGGGGGTGAAGTAATGAAGACTATGAACGTATATATATTTACAAATTATTAAACATTCACAAATATATTCAGGGAAAATGAAGAGGGGCTAATTAAGTTATTTGAAAAAATAAAGCTTTTTGTTGTATGTCGTGCGGGGTATCGTATGAAAGCTTTCGTAACGCTGAATTAAAAAATATATAGATAGAGATATCGTCGAAAATGCAGAGATTCCTACCGATCTATTCCCGAATCTACTGAATGTAAAATTATGAAACATTTAGAGCAGTGGTTCCCAACATGGGGCGTACGCCCCACTGGGGGGCAATTCCAAATGGGTCATTCCACGTAAAATGAGCAAAAATTAAAAAAAAGTCGTGGCCACATAGTAACAGATTTTAATAAAATTTGATATACAAGTTCAATTCATATTCAAATAGAGCTCTGCAAAATATCTTCACAAAAAATAAATTATTTTATCAGTTTTGGACACTTAAAAAACTTGTGATAAAGAATGGCATGTGTGCAATCGTCCAAAGTTGCAGGTTTGAAGTTCTGTATCTTGAAAACTATTTAACTGAAATGATTTTTTTTTAAATAATGTAACCTCTGAAAAATTATCTTCTTATTTATTGAGCAATAATAATCTGGTAACACCATGATTATTCTTTAATTTGTTGTAAAAATTGAAAATTTGCAAATTTTGAAAAAAATTAAAAACGTAATAAAAATTAAAGGAATTCAAAAACATCTGAGAAATTAATGCCTGATGTAGTTTTACATATTAAGATCGAATTACTAAAGTTTTTAAGTTGCCATGTATTTCCTTCACCTTAAAAAAATTTTAGAAACTTTTTAAAAAATGACAAAATCGTAATTTTTCCTCTTATTGACAGGTAAAAAAAATAATGAAGGAAATGTCCCACATTACAGTTATTGCACAGACACAAAGAAATAAGTCCATAATCTGCTAAAAAAATTTCAAGCATGCCTTTTTGATTCCTAGCGTCACAAAATTGGGTTAAAAAAGGCAATATTAACTACGTTCCATGAGCTATTTATTTTTTTAATTCGCGCGCGTTTCTTAAAATATTGCACGATTTCAAGGTGAAAAAATTTAGTGCTGCCATCTATTTTCTGTATGTGGGTTTAGAAAATAATATAAAATTTTCTGTTCAATTGAGCTTTTTTTTCTACTTTAATTAAAAATCTTCTTGAGGAAAAAATAAACTGAAAGCAAGTATAAAAGTTTTTATATTTAAAATATACACTGTTATCTATAATATCAAAAGAATTAAAAGTTTAAAAAAGCTTTCTTTCACGTCGAAACAAGTGATAGAAATATTGCATTTTATCCTCAACATTTTTTACTATTTATTTTTTTTTCTCATTAAGGAATAAAAAAGGCAAGAATGACAGTTTAAATATTTAATATATATACTTTTAGCTATAACGTCAAGCAATTTTGATATTGTCAGAGGTGTCCTCCATCTCAATAGAAACGTTGCATTTTTCCCTCAAATTTTTTCAAAAATATTTTTTTCTCATTAAGGAATAAAAATACAATTACTAACTTACGTCAATCTATTACTTATCATTCATTCCTAATTATAAATAATTTTTAATATAGTCTTTGCATTCTTAAGGCTAATAACCAAAATTGAAACTTCAAGCATGTAGCCAAAACCATGATTTTGCATCCACTTTTAATATAAATTTTAATACTTAAATAAACAATCCTAAAATCTATTATTTTACATTTACTCATAAATAGATATGATTTATTTACAAAATGATTTTCGTTAAAATCTGTGACATGTCTGCCACAGGTGATTTGCTCATTTTGTATGGAATGACCCAAATTTGTTGCTCATTCATTCTCTATCAGTTTCTTCTATCTTTTATTTATTTATTTATTTATTTATTTTGAAAACTATTGTTGCAGGTTAAAAATAAATGGAATGCAAGAAAAATTTTTAAAAACAGTTTTTTATATTGAATTTCAAAAATCTTTAAAATACATTTAACACTAGAATATTTATACGAAAAACTTTTAAAATATGTTTTTGACATTACTTAATATTAAGTCCCACTATAATTTTTCTGGGACAGTATTTTAAATTTTTTTTATAACGCTTTCGATTATTTATTTAAAGATCTTTCTACTTCTATTTGCTCTGATATATGTCACTCGAAGATTATTTTACATGTGAGATTACTTAAAAGAACATATAAATTTGACTGTCTTGAGCCTATTTAACCTTAAAAATATATGAAATATCTGAACGAGATACTACCAACTTTATAAAACTTATAAATATTAAATAGCATTAGAAAATGAAATGGTTAGATAGTAAATATATGTAGCTCTGGTGCAGGCATCCTGCATAGTAAATTAATTTACATGATGACATAATCATTTTAAATTTTAAACTCAGATAATGCATGGAAGACAATTAACGATATTTCGAAAGGGAAAACATAGAAAATGTGTTATGATTGAAAATAATAGGTACTTCATTCTTATAAAGATAAGAATTTTGAAATACTTCATGTGTATTGTATATACCATAGAAAGAAATTTTAGTGTACAAAGTTTTCCCACCAACTATTAATAAGTCACAAAAATGAATTATAAAACATTTGAATGAAAGTAATCAGTTTTGACGTTAAATGTAAGTCTCCCTTCAAGATATTTTATGAAGATAAAAATGCACAAATGAAGATAAAAATATCCGGTATGCATTCTCACATATCCCTTTTCTTTTAAAATTGAGGTAAGTTAGAAAAGAACAATAAAACTCTTTATCGCAGAAAGACGAAGATGTATAATCTCGTTGCATTTATTAAAATTTTGTTAAAACACACTTGTCACAGAAGATTCACCTCTTTGATAGGTTAAAAAATCTGAAATGGATAGTTAATTTTAAGGCTTTATTATGCTTCCACTGTGTGAATAGAGTTCGCTTTTTAAAAAATAACAGATATAATTTACAGATTAAGAGAGAGGGGGACATAGCGACATTACTGACGCTTTGGTGGGGCGTGGCCCAAAAAAGGTTGGGAACCACTGATTTAGAGGTAGTAGACATTAATTTAAACCTTGCAGGAAAATTATAGCGATTACCCTAAGTCACATAGTTTTTTTTTATGTACTATACCTGGGATTTTTTGTGGATAGCCGTTTCCGTTGGCTTGATCATTTGGATCTTGTACGTGACAAAGTTATAGACTTTTCGTGCTCCATGCGCAAAACCCGTATTAGAGATAAGGGTCTTCCCTTGGACTACATGAAAACTTGGTATCATTCGGTGATTAAGAAGCAGATATCATATGGATATGAAATTTGGTACCGGGACTTGAGATACCATGGAATCAGACGCTTGTCTTCATGCCAGCGTCTTTGTTTATTATCAATAATCAGAGTTTACAGATCTGTATCTACGGAAGCTCTTTGCGTAATTTCGGGTATACCTCCCCTGGAGCTGGAATTGGAACAGATGTCTGGTCACTATAACACGGTGCATCATGAAGATCTAGTATGGATAAAGGATATTTGTGTAACTAAGGAAAATATTATGCCACATTTACATACATTTGATTATCCTTATTTTGTGTCAACTCATCATATACAGTTTGTAAAGTCAGTCACTTCTGTAGCACCTATTTTTAACCACCCTGTAATTTACACAGACGGCTCCAAGATGAACAACACAGTTGGTTCCGCTTTTGTTGTTTATAATGATGGAAAGATCATTTTAGAAAACCGTTTTAAACTTTATGCTTATAATACTGTTTATCAGGCTGAATTATCAGCCATTGACAAGGCAATCGACTGGTGTTGCAGGGCTGATTTCAGAGAATTCCACATCTACACTGATAGTTTTTCTTCAATACAAGCCTTGCAGAACTTATTTCCAACTGATAAGATTTTGTATAACATATATTCTAACTTGAGACTGTTGAGTGGTAAAATTATTTTTATGGGTTGGATTAAATCTCATATTGGCCTTGCTGGTAACGAAAGGGCTGACTATCTGGCAAAGTCTGTTATTCTGGATGATGAGTTTGATGAGAGGTTGGATATCCCAATGCCTGTTTCCTTCGTCAAACGTTTTTATAAGAGTAACATTATCACGAGGTGGACTAATGATTGGAAAATTAGTGAAAAGGGTAGGGACACCTTCCTCATCTTGCGTTCACCGGACGTTTCTTATTTGTGTTATTCAAGGGTAGTAGCCTATTTCATTTCTTCGCTTGGTGCTTTTCCAGTGTATTTATTTAAGATTGGCAAGCGACCAACAGGTAAGTGTGATTGCGGTAACGTCGGTGACGTTAAGCATTTTATTTTCGGCAAATGTCCTCTGATGCCTCTGTTCTTTAACTTTGTGCGAAATAGAACTCTGTCTTGGAATTTGCAAAATGTTCTCTTGCTGAGATCGAATTATTATAAACTGACTGTTATTTATAATGAACTGAATAAATTGTATTCATTCATAAAGTACAAATTTTGATTATTTTGGTGTAATTAAAGAATTTTTGGTGGACTTTTGCCGGACTGCTAGCCACATAGTGCTTTGCTAATCTTTCTGCCTTCACGCATTTTTGAGTTGTTTCTGGACTTTCAGGGTCTGATGGTCTTTTGTAACTTGAATTGACCTAAAATGTGTTATTGGCTTAATGTTTTATCTTGTCTTGATTATTAGTGTAAATCGTACTTTTATACAGTCATTTGTAACTGAAAATAACTTAAAATTTTGTTTTTCAGTTTCATCCAGTCTTAGTTTTAGTTTTAGCTTTATTTTTATTTTATAGTAACTGGGGTTACAGTCATATGTTAAAACTTGTACATGACTTTAATTTTTGTATTTTATTTTCTAGGCAGAGTGTGCCATATTTTTATGACTTTTTAGTTTTATTATTTGTCGCTGTTTCCGGGTCTGTTTCGGCGGCTGGGGTTGAGTTAGATGGTGGAGGACGTTTTTCTGCCAGGGATTCAGGGCCTTTGCCATTATTTGGTTGGCTCCCTGGTAGAGTGATCAAGTCACATAGTTTTTGAGAAAAGCACATTTTACCGTTACACACAAATTTCGATTTGCTGGCATTCAGCAAACATGTTGGGGAGTGTTGGAGGTACCTATCCCGTAGCAAAAGATTAAAAGCATTGTTGATAATAGTTTTCGAAAAAAATCGTCTGTAATAATCCGAGATATTAATCCTTAAAGACACGGATCGTTTGGACATACATAATAACAGGGGTGGCATACTCTATGTACCATCCACTTTTAAAATCCAGGAAACAACTTTTAATGATATATTTGTGTAATGCAATGCCCAGTAGCAGTATAAAAGCAATAAACGTCAAATTGTTAAAAACAGACTAATTTAATTAGAATTAATCACATAATACTATAGGATTCGAGACTAACTTGCATTGGGTGGATAATTCAATACGTCTTTAAAAGTTAATTAAAAAACTATTTGGAAAAACGCGGCACGGGCCAAGGGGTCATTGCAACTTCGCGACCACCTTTCGAAGCGAGCTTAGCACAATGTCAAGTTTAAACTCTGAAAAAACGTTTTTTGCTACACTGTAAAAAGTAAAGATTATTAATATGCTGCATTTAGTTTTATGAAATGCCAAATGAAGTTTAAATATGCACTACTTTTATTGTACCGAAAGAATTAATCGTAAACAGATTAGGATAAGATTGAAAATAGAGTTATACAGAATAGCCATATTTGATGTTATTTAGGCTTTATATCTCTTTGAACTTTTACGGTATACATATTCATACTTTTCTAGTATATTCAGCTATACCCAACTCAACATTGTATAGTTTTTTTTACAAAGCTTATTATTCTTTCAGAAGCGATTTTTTTAATACTTCAGTTAATAATTGATACATTTATTGCATGGAACCCTCTGAGCGCGGGTAATAATTCGCACTTGACCGTTTATTTTTTATTTGACTTTATAAGCTTTTACTTTTGTAAATGAACACCAATCATCATGAAATTTGAGTATGGTGTTAATGAAGGCATTACTACTTTCCTAATAAAAAATCATTTTCAATTCGTGTATATTTTTTACACACAAACGACAAATGTTAATAAATTATCATCTACGAAATCCGTCAAATCTAAATGAACGATATTGGCAGCAATGGGTTTTAAAATGAATGTGCATTTACGTCTTACATTGGCCGGATAACAAGGCTTTACAGGAAAGTGCTATGACCAAAGGTTTGGATGAGTTGAAAAGTTTCTGGTGATGTTCACCCCAATTGGTTCAGGTTGGAGTCGATATTGGGATACGTGCTGACTCTAGTATTTTGGATTTGGCAACACTTTTTTTTTTAAAGAAATTCCACAGAATTGTTCTGAAAGCTGTATATTTTTGTATAAGTTAGCATGTATATTTGTTTATTTTTCCAAATAAAATATGAAATTGATATTAGAGATATAATGATATACAGGGTGACGCATAAATAGAGTGACCCAAATAAAAGACCATAACTTTATATTGAACTAACAAAACAATTAGTTTTATTCACCATTCAAAAGAGGAGAAAATTACGTACAAAAACAATCAAGATAATTCGAAATGGTTTCTTCAAGAGGTGATGTGGGCGTTTAGACCCTTCTGTAAATTCTTCAAGATGGCCGCAACTGTTTCCGGTGTGATTTCGACCCAAGCTTTTTCCAGAGCCCGTATCAAGGAATCCAGAGACTTGTTCTTGATTACGCAGACTTTTTTCTCTAGGATCCCTCAAATAGCGAAATCCATAGCGTACAAATCAGGGGAGATTGAGGGCGAAATGCCCTTCATCCAAAATCAAGAGAGATTGGCCTCGTACCTCTCCAGCGTCTTCTTCGCTCCGTGGGTAGCCAGCCAGTCGATGGTCTTGGCTTTCTTTTCGGCCCAGGGTATTACGGCGCCTTCCGAAGTTAGCTCCTAATATATCTCTGCGTTGATCTTGACGCCTTTTGGGACGAAGTTGAGTTTTTTCTTTTCCAATCCGGAAATCCCCGCCCACACCATCACAGACATCGAGAAAAGAACCTTTTTCACCTTCACAATGCAGGGAGCCCCTTCAATTAGCAACTCGCGTTCCATCTGCGAGTTCCGGAAAGATTGAACCGTAAAACTCTTTTCATCGGTGAAGAAAATCCGATTCAGGGCATCGCCGCGGCACAGAGACTTCATCTACTTGCACTTTTCGAGCCTGAACGCCTTCCTTTGATCCGTAATATGGTGTCTTTTCACCAGTTTGTAGGGGATTAGTTGCAGATTTTCTTTGTCATGCCTTTGCATGGATTCCCGGTCGATGTTGTGCTCCTTGGCCAATTATCAGATGTTTCTTTGTGGATTTCGCTGGATCTTCTTCTTGACCATGTTAAGTGCATGTGAGGTCCTTGTTGTTTGAGATCTTCCACTTCGTTGACGGTCTTTGATCCCTCCGATCACTTTAAAACGTTTGAAGGCACTATGGACTTCTTCCCGGTTCAATTTTGCGATTGCAGAAACTGGCATTCCCCTCTTATGGTGGAGGACGATGGCTGGCCGGTCTTATTTGCACAATAAGTTTTCCTTCAAAAGAGCAAATTGATATCAGCTGAAATAGCAAATATACAACAAAACAGCACTAGTAACGCGAATAAAATAATAGTGTATCTCAAAATTGGGAAAAACATTAAACTGAATTGACATTTTCACACGTCACACTATTTATGTGTTACCCTGTAGAGTCTATCCATGATTTCATTAAAATATGGATTAAATTTCTTACATTTTTGGGGCAAGTGCGTCGGTTTCAGATCGGGTTTCCTGGAAATGCAATAAAACATTTCGGATTTGGGTCGGGTTAACGTGACCCGTACAAGACTCCAATGTTCATAACAAAAACGTGTTGCCACAAAAACGCGAACGTAAAAAACAATCCCTTAAAGGACATTTTTTCTCTTTTTTTTTCGTAAGACTTATTCGTTTATTTACAATTTCTGAGGGAGTATTTCCTTTCGCAGAAATTGTCAACAATTTAAAAAAATAAATTTTTGATTTGAAATGAACTTATGATATTGAATTCTGCTGAACGAAATATAACAGTAACGTTCCAAAATAATTATGAAGTAAATTTATTAATTGATTTATAACCGCTGATTTTTTTATATATATAAGGCATGAAACCAAAAAGCAGCGAAAAAATGTCCATTCGTGAATTCCAACCAGGGTTATTGGCATTGCGCTCCAATGCTATATCATTGAGCTATCTTGGCGATATCCAGCCTGCCACTCTTAACACTTATAAGTTAGGAAGGCTGCACCCACAACACAAGATCAAGATATCTTCATGAATCACATCTACTGTTGCAAACGTGAAACGCTAATTGCCATTTATTCCAGCATTGATAAATATATATATGTATATATTAGTTTGCGCAATTTGTAGGCGTATGTCGTTTCTACAAATTATATATATATACCGGGTGTCCTAAAAAGGACTGCCTGATTTCAAAATTCAATAACTTGCAAACGGTGACAGATATTTAAAAAATTCTTGCAGGAGGGTTATGCATAAGGTAAAAAAAATTTTCCAGTTATTTTCGATTTTACAAACAATAAATGGCGCTGCCACCAATTGACGCTGAATTCAGGTTCGATTTTTGGTACTTCGGGACCCACTCAATACATTTTAACTTCCTTTTTCCTCATGGAAGAAGAGAAAGGTAAAAAAATCGAGCCTCTATTTAGCACCTATTTCTTACAGCTACATCTATTGTTTGTAATTCGAACTAAAATCGAAAATCACTGTGAAAATTTTTTTGACCTTATGCATAACCCTCCTGCAAGAATTTTTTAAATATCTGTCACCGTTTGCAAGTTACTGGATTTTAAAATAAGTCAGTCCTTTTTAGGACACCCGAAATATATATATATATATATATGAATTTGTTAATTGTTAGAAGAATCATTTTCACCTATAACATAAGTTGTAACAAAATCTACGATACAAAAGGGTATATTTCCGATTACCCATGTATTGGTATAAATAAATGCATTTCTCAAAAATCTTTATATAAAAACTTATACGGGGTGAGCCAAAAGTTTGTTAAAACTTTAAAAACTCATAAAAAGGAAGAGAATATGATAAAGGAGTGCGGTTTCAAGAAAGGGTTCACAAGGTCGTCGGATTTTTTTAGCAAAAAAAAAAAAAAAAAGTTAAAAAATCAAATGTGGAGGGCGCTGACGGCCAGAAACACAATAAACAGGACAACAATACGCTCCATTCATTTGTTCTTCGAATAACAAATGTTCGACATGGCCTCCAGAACATTCCACGACACAACCAGATTGTGTCTTAGTACCTGTTCATTGTGTTTCGGGTCGTCAGCGTGTGGTCGTCAGCGTCCACATGTGAATTTTTAACTAATTAATTTTTTGCTGCTAAAAAAAATCTGACTACCTTGTGAGCCCTTTCTTGCAAACCGCACTCCTTCATCATAATTTCTTTCTTTTTTATAAGTTTTTAAAGTTTCAACGAACTTTTGGCTCACCTTGTATATTAGTTCAGAAATATGCGATACATTGAATGAACCTAACATTAACAACTTACGGTAGTGAAACAAGTAGACTTGCTTACAGAATTTTTATTAGAATTCTAATATGTCTCATTACATTTTTACGCTATTAATGCTAGTAGTGAGGAATTCCGTTCTATTTACTTCTTTTTATAGCTCATTTATAATATTAGTCTTTGATAATGAAATATATCTGAAAGTTGTTGAAATCCATCTGAAACGATGAAAAGCAATATATATTTCTTTTTATCGCTTAATGGTACATAAAACGTTTTTCAGATCGAATACAGCTGAATCAACAAAAAGCACTTTTTGTTATTTTCTCATTTATTGAAAATGAAAAGGATTTTCAGACAACGAAAGTTTATTAAAATACCCAAAAATAATTTAAGAGATATCCGAATGTAGATTAGCCGAAATACCACACGAGACTATGTCTGTAAAATATCTGAAATTTTTAACAGAGCAGAATTTATGTTTAGAAACTGTCAAGAGTATTTATCATGGATATAGGCACTTATAATGTAAATAAATAAAGCTTTTAAGCTGTCGAACATAATCCTCGGTGTTATGGAGATTTGACATATAATAAGCATAGAAAAACGAACAGTCTGCCTCACTAAAAATTAAGCAGTTATTAAACAGTTTTCTAACATATTTTCAATTCACATATGTATCAATGTACGAAAAACAAAGTTAGTGGCTATGACTTACATGTTTACAGGAAAACTAATAATCATGAAACATATGATTAGTAGAGTAAAAAAAAGAAAATTATTAACTTTTGGGTTATCTGTTTTTGTTTAAATTTAAAATGATTAATGCAGTGGTCGTACTTGTCCTAAAAATTCAAGATCAGGAAATTCTTTGGTACCAGTACTTTCTTATAGAAAATATCTTGTTAAAATAAGGTGAAATTTCGCGCGATTAACCTAGATATATTTTTCTATAAAAGAAAATGCTGATATTTATCCTGAAAAATTCTCCTAAGCGCACTATCTCTGTTAATGTTAATTATAGCAATGGTAAATATTTGATTTCTTCATATAAGGCGTTTAAAATCAAAATATACAAAGTTTTTTTCGTTGTTGTTCTTCGACCGAGTTTCAGATGAATTATTTTGCTTTATAGTCAATAATGTGTTGGATGCCGTAACAAATCAAGTCCTAATTTGAATATATGGCCATATGAATCGGCACTCTCCTATGATTTGTGATTGAAATTATGTTAACACTATAATAGAAAATCTCTGTGCAAATTAGGAAATTGTACTTGCAATCGAGACACCAGTAGTATTTCCATATTATAACGGGAAAAAATTTCCGTAAATTCCTGAAAAATTGCCTTTTTTCACAAAATTTTTCCGTTTTTTTTTCATATTTCCGTATTTAAAAATTTTTGATTCAAAGACAAAAAATAAAATAAAATAAATAAGTATAACTTTTCAATGAGAAATTCACATCTTTATGAACTTCAATTTTTACGGGCCCATTTATCAAGGTCAGAATATTTCTATTTAATTCAAATAACAGTAACGAAACACTTACTTACCTGCCGCGGGGATTGAACTAGGGAACTGTCCTCTTCCAGATTAGCGCTCTTATCCATTATGTCACGGGTACACAAGTTATGTTTTCAAATATTGTTACTTTTGCAATTGAGTGTACAATTTAACAATGTTCTCATAATTTTGAATATTTAACTTTTTAATTTAATGCTTTATAAAAGAAAAATTTTAGTCTTTAAAATATTGCATGCATGAAAGGATGCATTATAAGAAAGATTTCTGAAAGATTTTTTGAAATTTTCTTTTAATATTATTTTTATTCATTTATTTATATATTCGTTTATTTTCACAAGAATATCAACATATTCTTTTCTAACTTGCACCACCAGTGGCCGAGAG
Source organism: Maratus speciosus (assembly GCA_963932465.1). Lineage (NCBI taxonomy): Eukaryota > Metazoa > Arthropoda > Arachnida > Araneae > Salticidae > Maratus > Maratus speciosus. The sequence goes on along the minus strand of OZ010795.1, from coordinate 256,990,724 downwards.
ATTCTGCTCTCGAAGCTGGTAGACGGAAGGTGCTGGGTTCAATCCCAATCGCGCCCGTCGGCCTAATCGTTCGGAATTTTCGTAGTCTTCTTCGAAACCTTGGATCTCCATGCGTAAATACGGGTTAGGTTCCCTTAGAAAGACCCCCACGAAGGGCACTCCTCCCCCTTAGGGCCTATATCCCTAGTGTTGATAATTGGCCGTCAATAAAAACACAACACACTATTGTCAAACATGTACTTTTTAGAACTATTTGTATGATGATCTACTGTACACTCAAATAAATTAAATTACTATATGGTATTAAAATAACTTTTTATTCCTTATTATAACTTAGATCTAATGTCAATTTTATAATAATTTCTTTATTATATATTAGATATGCTTTAAGTTTTGTGTGCGAATCTGTTAAAGTAAATAGATTAAAAAATATTAAAGTTAAAAATATATTTCTTCATAAACAAAAATAATAATAGCTTGCTATAAATAAGTAAAATTTTATTTAAATTCATAATGAAAAATAAACTGCAACACTTCCTTTTCAACTGTCTCAAACTTAAAATGAATTAATAAGTTTTTATTTCTTTTAAATATGGCAAAAATTTAAAAAAAAAAACGTTTTAAAGCTTTTTATTAGAAATAAATAGAAAGAAGGAAAAATACTATAGCGTTAAAATGCTGTATAGCTTAAATATACATGCACAGATGGCGCAATAACTTTTATGGGTTTACTAGAAAACCCATGTAAAACACACACTATTTATAAATTTGGAAATCATTGGATCTATTTTCAATATAAGGCCACATTTAGCCAATATTGATGTTTCATTGAAAATAATATCACTGTACGATACAAAAATTAATTACTTTGCTTTCCAAACATACCAATTATTTCTGAACATCATTTACGGAAATTTTTAACATTTATGGAAAATTTACTGGATTTATACGGATTTATAACCCCATAATGTCAATTACGTAAATTGTACTGTTTTCTTAGAAAAATGAAACTATTCCGTAAAATTTTACGGAAAAGTTTGTGCATAGTGACGGATTCTTTTTACAGCGAAGCCTATTAATTCGACCTCCAAATATCTCTGTATAATGTTATATGAACTGGATTCATTTTTATTCTTAATGCCTCTTATGTAAAATATTGTATTTTATCTACAAAAATATACCTTTTAGTTTAAAAACACCATATTTCGTGAAGACAAATTAAGTAAACCATAGTAGTAAAGGAATTATGTATGCTTACAAAAATTTTTCAGTTTCAAATATGCTATGTTTTTTTAATTTATTAATGTTGAAGTCCAGAAATAAAGTTTCTAAAATCCGTTTCTATGGCTATTTAACTGGGGTTTTTTAATTTATTTGTTAGAAAAAGATATGAAGGAGATTTCCTTGTTAAATACAACTAAAATGATAAAACGTAATATTGACTTATTTATTTTTAAAGGTGAAAATGTTTTCATGCTAAATCTAATTAAAATGATAAAAAAACAATTATTTCTTTTATTTCAATATAAAAGGATTTTCCTACAAAACAGGATTATTAAGTTATGCATAAACAAAAGATAAAGGAACTTGAGAATTTTCACACTTTTCTAATAAAGACTACCTGAAAAACAAATTAGCCTCTGTCTCTAAAATACATGAAATACATGAATACAGTTGAGGCAACAAGCCATATGTTGAAAAACTTTTAAGCAGTATTTATTGATATACTAGAATATAAAATGGAAGTCATTGCAGCTTTCGAAATGTTGAACGAAAGGGATTCGGCATATAATAAGTGCATAAAAGGCATACGGATTGTCTTGTTGATAAAAAATCAGTTTATATATATTTTCTCCAAATTATTTTCAATTCATATCGGTATCTTCATAAGAAAGTTAAATTATCTAATGATTGCAAATTACATATCTATAATAATAAAAATAGAAGTATGTCCAGTATGTCTCCGTGTCTCTATGTGTATTTTTCCATTGTGTTTTCAAAAGACAGCTGCACGCAGAGCTACAGAATTCAGCAGGAGGCATTTCTATGTACAGAGGTGTCCAAAATTGTGGACACTTTTAGGTAGCATTCATTACAAAAAGTAAAGAGCTACCTACTGCAGCCGTCCGAAGGAAAACACTTCGGGAAATTTTGCTATATTTTCGCCGATCATGACCCCCCAGATACCAAAACCACCCACCGTTGAAATGCTGACTTGTACAGTCGTGGAAAAAAAAGGAAACACCCCCTACTAACTCCTCAACAAATTATCGTAGACAAAAGTTACTCGTACCGGACGATTGGAAATAAAGTCTACTTTTAAATGGTGTGTATAAAATTTGCTTAGGGGGCCATATATATATTAAAACGATTCCAAACTTCATTTTTTTTCAATGGCAGTACCCAAATTTAACGATATATTTCAAATCTTCGGTTCAAAATATGAATAGAAACCAAATTTCAAGTCATTCATATGATAAGTTTTTGAATTATAGACATTCAAAATTTAGTACTTCTAATGTTAAATTACATTTTCATATTTTTATTTATATATCCTGAAATTATGTTCCTAATGAGCTAATTTTTTGTGTAGCAATAATACTAATATACCCAAACATAAATACGTTGAATTTGCAATTTTTATAATTTTATGATATGAATTATGAATTATGAAATTAATATTCGAAAAAATTATAAATTGCAACCTACAATTTTTTTGATGGATTTAGATTTGTTAAATCCTGCTTTATGGAAATCCCAAATTTCACATTTTTCTTCCAAGTAGTTTTTAAATTATGCTTAAAAAAACAGCAAAATGGTGGTTTAAGGGGCCGTCTATGATAGCAGTGAGTAAATTTTTTAAATTTATTCTGCTATCCTGTAATCAAATAGGTTTCATTGAGGCTTAAACGTGCCTTGATCAAGAAGGCGGCTCTCTCGGTTAACAATCGAGTTCGGAACTTCAATTTGGATACAACTCTTAAAATACGCTCGTTTTAAAATAATTAATTTCTCGGAAACTTATCGTACGAATTGTATAAAAATTTGTGTTTAGGCTAATTGAAGGGTGCAGAGTTCATTTATGCTGTCAGAATGGTGTACTGCTATTGAGAAAAACAAAGTTATGGTTCGTTTTAATATGTAGATGGCCCCCTAAGCAAATTTCATATATATCATTTAAAAGTAGACTTTATTTCCAATCATTCGGTACCAGTAACTTTCTTCTACGATAATTTGTTGAGAAGTTAGTACGGGGTGTTTACTTTTTTTTTCCCCACGACTGTACATTACATATATATGTTATATATATATACTATATCTGAAATTTGTCATGCTGTAACTCTCGAATTTTAGAACAGATCTGTATGAAATTGTTCATATGCATAGTGCATACTAATCTCTCGACAGAGTTCGTTGGCCAGATTCATCCGCCATCTTGCTTCAAAATGGCGGCCATTTGAATTTTGTGGACACTTTTGGATATTTTTAGTAATTAACTTTTTTGTAATTAACTTTTTTGTAATTAACTTTTTCTTTAAATGACCTATGTTGTTAACTTACACTGTGTAATTCTTTAAAATATCTTTTAATGTTTCTAACATTCTGTTTAAAATGATACATACGAGTTTGCATTTTGTGAAACGTAACATTTTCAATAAGAATACAATGTTAGAAAACATAAAAAAAATTCCAAAATGAAAATGGCGGTCATTTTGAAACAAAATGGCGGATGAAGCTGGTCAACGAACTTGTTTGAGATATTAGTATGTACTATGCACATGAAAAACTTCATCCAAATCGGTTAAAAAATTCGGTCTATATATATATATATATATATATATATATATATATATATATATAGATAGATAGATATATATATATATATATATATATAGGATATATATATATATAAGTCAGCATTTCAACTGAGAGTGGATTTGGTATCTGGGGGTCATATAGCAACATTTTCCGAAGTGTTTTCCTACTGACGGCTGCAATAGGCTTTTAACTTTTTGTAATGGAAGCTACCTAAAAGTGTCCACAATTTTGGCCACCACTGTATGTAGCTGTGCACCTCAAAGTTCTATTTTTAATTTTTCGATTGACTATTTTTTCTTTTTTTTTTTTACTATTTTTTGGGGGATTTTTAGTATTTTTACTCGTTATACGATAATTTTTCCATATTAGTAAAAAGAATCCGCTTTCAACCTTTTAACTCAATGTAGTAAATTTTGTTCTATTTTTAATAGTGTTTCATTAGAATTCGTACAGCGATGTTTGAATATTTCACGAATTTTTATGATGTGATTTTAGAACTTTTTGAGTCCCGCTGAGACATTTGTAAAAGAAATTCGGTTTAAATCTTTTAGTTTAGTATAGCAAATGTTTCCCTATTTTCAATAAAGTTAATTTCGGAATTCGTGCCGCGATTTTTAAAGTTTTCTTGATTTTTGAGCTTTTATGTTTTTAGCGCGATTTTCTGACAGGCCCGGACGACGTCGGATGGTCAGATAGTTTGCAATAGGGAGAAACCTGTAGGAATTGAAGATTAATAGGATAAATTAGTATGTTGTGGACATCACAAAATTTTCTTCTACATAAATCACGTCAATTAAATCATTTAAATAGTACAATAAGTTACATCAATTTAGCACCAATTCATATCAAAGTATATCTGAATTTGAAGTTTGAGAAAAATTCGTCATTAGATATTGAGATAGAGCTATAGCGGAAATTCTGAAAAATGTAGCATAGCAGAGCCACCTGTTGAGCGATTTGCACCAAAACATAAACACTAAACAGCACTAATTCATATCAAGGTATTTTTGAATCTGAAGTTTGTTGGCAATCCAAGAATTAGTTCTTGAGAGAAAGCTATTGCAGAAATATAAAAAAAGGAGCATAGCAGCGCCACCTGTAGAGCGATTTTCACCAAAACGTATAAAACGTCAATTCATGTCAAGAGCTAACTGAATCTGAAATTTTATGAAAATCCGTGCATTAGTTCTGGAGATTGAGTTACTGTGGAAATTGAAAAAAATGCTGCATAGCAGCGTCACCTGTTGAGCGATTTATAGCAAAAACTAAACAGCACTAATTTATATCCATGTATACCTGAATCTGAAGTTTGTTGAAAATCCAAGTATTACTTCTTGAGATAGAGCTATTGCGGAAATCGCAAAAAAATGCAGCATGGCAGCGCCACCTGTTGAACGATTTACACGAAAATGTATAAATCGTCAATTCATGTCAAGGACTAACTGAATCTGAAGTTTGATGAAAATCCGCGCATTAGTTCTGAGTATTAAGATATTGGGGAAATCATGAAAATATTGCATAGCAACGCCACCTGTTAAGCGATTTACACCAAAAACTGATCAGCAGCTATTTATATTAGGGACTAATTGAATATAAATTTTAATTAAATTATATGGATTAGTTCTTGAGATAGAGCGCCCACAAAATTTGTGTCACATACATACAGACAGACGGAAAGACAAACAGACAGAGTCACAGACGCACAGACAGACATTTTGTAAAAACCCGTTTTTCGGAAAGTCTAAAATTTTCACGAATCCAATACTTGCTTCTTGTAAAGAGAGAAGAAAGTAATAAAGAAAAGAAAACTTATTAATTATAAGGAAAAGGAGTTTCTCTTAAAATAAGCTTTATGAGGATTAACCTCAACAATATGAAAACCTAGATATTTGATTAATATATATTGATAATAATAGATATGATTCACAATATATATATTTTTTTCCTGGGAAATACCCTGCGTGTATTGAAGATGGTTTTATGTGGAACTATTGTAGAAAAGCAATTATATATGCTTGGAAAATTTTTAGAATTTCAGTATTCCATATTACGTTTTGTACTTTATTGCTGCCTGTTGGGAGAAATCCTTTTCTATTACTTACTTTTTTTATGACAAGCATATTTCTTTTTATCAAAAACGTTTTTAGCTTTTCAAATTCAGCTTAATTAAATATATATACAGTATGACTTCAAAAATCCGGCATTCAGAAATCCGACAACTTCAAAAATCCGGCATCAAAACCATTTTTCCCTTCTTTTTTCTTCTACACTTCCAAGTTATGGAAGAAGAAAAATAGCAATTGTTTATGAATTAAAAACTTTCAGATCGAAAGTAAAAATGTAAAAAAAGGTTATTTGACTTCTTTCCAACGTTAAAGACTTTGGCGAATGCATGGCACTATATATGGCCGGAACAAACTTTTGGCAAAGGCGACATCGATGATGAGAAAAATTTTCAGACTTTCACATTTCCCGTGAAAAGACCGCCATTTATGAACTGATTGAACACGCAAAATCTGAAAATGCATTAAGTGTCGATAAAAAGGATATAGACGATTGGCTATGCATTGACGAAAATACACCAACAACGAACAATTTAAGGGTCAGCGAGATCGCTGACGCTGTGCTAAATGGAAGCGCTGATAACGTTACTAGCAGTTCTGAAGACAAGGAAGAACAACTGACAGAGGAAAATGTGCCACTGGAAAAATGCATAAATTTGATTGGATAATTAATATCTTCTCAAGACTGTATTTCCAAAATAGGCTTTCTTCATTTGTATAAAATACAAGAAAAACTTGTTAATGAACGGCCAGGAAAATTGAATCAAACACAATTGACATCGATGCTTCCGAAATTGCACGAGAAGAAATAATGTCACTCTTTATTAGATTTTCTTTTCCGTAACATAGAAAATATCAATTTAAGTACGTTTTTTTTATGGTACTTAAATTTCATTTTTCTTACATAATTATCACTTAATAATGAATTAAAGTATGTCTAAAGGCACCATTAAGAATATAGTACTACTTTTGATATTCCTAGTTACAACTTTTGATATTCCTTCAAAAATCCGGCATAGTCTTTGTCCCGATAATGCCTGATTTTTGAAGTTACGTTGTATATATTTGTTTTCCTTGTTTAGTCAAAGATAAAATTATTTTCTGTGCAAATTGCGCAGAAGAGATAAAAAAGAATTGCTATTTTTTTTTTAACTTATTTTCTGAATGATTTTTAGGAAACTCGAAATTACTAAGAATTCCAAGAACAAAAGATTATGATGTTTAGGAATTTTAGGAATTTTCGAATAAAGGCAAGCCAAAATACAGAAGCTAAATGTATGAAAAATGTCTGAAAATGTATGAAAATAGTTGAGCTAAAGGCATTTATATTTAGAATCTGTCAAGCAACATTTACTATGAATATAGACAAATGGAATTCTAATAAACAAAACTTTCAAAATGTCGATTATAATGCCATTGAAATAAAGATTCGGTATTTAAAAAGGCAGAGATATTATTTCTGTATAACAAAAAAAAAATAGTTTAGCTTTTCAAATCCAATATATATATATATATATATATATATATATATATATATATATATATATATATATATCGGGTGTCCCAAAAAGGACTGACTGATTTTAAAATTCAATAACTTCCAAACGGTGACAGATATTAAAAAATTCTTGCAGGAGGGTTATGCATAAAGTCAAAAATTTTTTTACAGTGATTTTCGATTTTAGTTCGAGTTACAAACAATAGATGGCGCTGTAAACAATAGTCGCTAAAAACAGGTTCGATTTTTGGTACTTCGTGGCCCGGATAATACATTTCCATCTCCTTTTTCTGCATGGAACAACAGAAAGGACCAAAAATCGAGCCTGTATTTAGCGACTATTGCTTACAGCGCCATCTATTGTTTGTAATTCGAACTAAAATCGAAAATCACTGTAATAAAACTTTTGACTTTATGCATAACCCTCCTGCAAGAATTTTTTTAATATCTGTCACCGTTTGGAAGTTATTGAATTTTAAAATCAGTCAGTCCTTTTTTGGACACCCGGTATATATATATATATATATTTCATCACTACTTTAAAATGCAAAAACACCAAAACTCAGAAAAGAACGTGTATATTTGCAATATTTAACTATAAATTTTTTTTAAAAAACAAGTTAAAAGACAGATAAAAAACAAAAACACAGGCAAAAAATAGTCTGTTCTTCTTCAGTGGGAGGACAGACAAAACCTAACTTCACCCCCACTGCTAAAAATTAGGTTATGTCTGTCCTCCCACTGAAGAAGAACAGACTATTTTTTGCCTGTGTTATTGTTTTTTACCTGTCTTTTAACTTGTTTTTTAAAAGTTTTTTATAGTCAAATATTGCAGATATATACCTTCTTTTCTGAGTTATGGTGTTTTTCATTTTAAAGTAGCGATGAAATATATTTTTGTTGCATTTGATATGAGCTGCTGTTAGTGTCAGCTGTGCAATAATTTTTTCATTAATTTTATAATATATATACAGGGTGCAATATGTTATCTATCGCCGACCTTTAATTTCTCAACCGTTGGTCGAAAACATATAGTTCCAATTACAAAAACGTTTCAAATGAGGTAAATATTCATGCTGTGGCATTATTTAAAGTAAAAAAACAATTTTATAAAAATTACGAAAACTAACTTTTTATACGGTCCCCCAGTCCCTATATTTATATTAAGTAAAAGTTTACTCATATCATAACAGATATAACACAAAAAGTTTGACATCTGTACTACAAAAATTGAACCAGTTATAGCATTTCAAAGTTTGAGATTTTTGCACATGATTTTGTCTTTCATTAAGGGATCAGTTAAAAGATGAATTAAAGTAATTCAAGATCAAAATCAGAGTGCAATGTCCTTTTTACGGTGAAAGCACCTTTAGCCGGTATCACCAAATCGGGGAATCACCAAATACGGTTATTTCATCTAAAATTTTGAGCTAACATTTATGGGTCGAACAACATTCAAAAGTACCGACGATACCGGCTAAAAGTGGATTCGCCGTAAATAGGACATTGCACCCTGAGTTTGATCTCGAATCACTTTAATTCATCTTTTAACTGATCCCTCAATGAAAGACAAAATCATGTGCAAAAATCGGAAACTTTGAAATGTTATAACTGGGTCAATTTTTGTAGTACAGATGTCAAACTTTTTGTGTTATATATGTTATGATATGTGTAAACTTTTACTAAATATAACTATAGGGACTGGGGGACTGTATAAAAAGTTAGTTTTCGTAACTTTTATCAAATTGATTTTTGACTTTAGATAATGCTACAACATGAATATTTACCTCATTTGAAACGTTTTTGTAATTGGAACTACATGTCTATACGATCAACGGTTGAGAAATTAAAGGTCGGCGATAGATAACATATTGCACCCTGTATATATATATAATTCTTCTCCTCGTTTAGTCAAAGATTAAATTATTTTCAGACCAAATTGCGCTGAATGGATGAAAACGAAATACCATTTTTTTTTTTTTTTTTGCTTATTTTGTGAATGATTTTCAGGCAACTCAAGATTACTAAGAATTCCAAGAACAAAAGATTACGATGTTTAGGAATTTTTTAATGTTCGAACAAAGGCAAGCCAAAATACTGAGGCTAAATGTATTAAAAACGTGTGAAAATGTATGAAAACAGTTGAGCTAGAAGAATTTATATTTAGAAACTGTCAAGCAATATTTACCATGAATATAGACAAATAGAATTCTAATAAATAAAACTTTTAAATGTCGATTATAATGCCCATTGAAATAAAGATTCCGCATTTATAAAGCAGAGAAAACCTTGTCTTACTAAATGTTAATATTAATATAATAGCTGTTAATAAAATATTTTTCAATATATTTTCATTTCGTGCTGTTACCAATATACACATTTAAAAATTGTTTTTCTCTGTGACTTATATATTTACAGAAATGTTAAACGTCTAGGAATTGGAAGATTTACAGAATGAAAAGAAAAAGATAACTTTTTAATAACTTATGATGCAGTTTTTCTATTAATTAATATTTAAAATGATTAGAATTAAGAACATTAAAATTAAAATACGTGATTTTCTATGTATTGATAATTCATTTAAATCCTCGTAGAACAAATCAGGAGGTAATGTGAAAGTTATTCCTTACAGAAGGATTTTGTTGTAGCTGGTTTCCTTACAATGTGCTACTATTTGGCCGGAATATTAAAATGTTCGATTTCATTGACATTTCGATTTAACCGACTTCGTAGTATACGGGTTCTACTGTAATATATTTATTATCACAAAATATATTTTTTAGCCCGACAAATTCTCTCTATACATTGAAGATTGATTTAAGTGGAATTGTAATAGATAAATAAACAATTTGACGTGTTTGCAGAATTTTTTGTCTTTCAGCATGCCATGTAACGTTTATTACGCTATTAATCTTTCTTACAAAAATACGTTATAGATTAATTTTTTATAACAATTATGATATATTATTTTTTTTATAATAGAAAATATCAAAGAATTGAGCTTGTTCAAATACTTCTAAAACGAAAAAAAAAAAAAAGGAATATTTATTTCCTCTTCTCTTTTAATGGAAGGCCAAATAGTTTTAGATAAATGCAGCTGACACAATAAAAAAGCAATATTCTTTTCTTTTTATATTTTAAAGAAAGATTAAATGACATTTATACATTTTTTATAGTTTTCTAAGATGCCCCAAAACAATAGTAGATTAACAGATTTAGAAGCTTTCGGAATTTTCGCAGAGGATTTACGGACTCATCAAGCAGTATGTATCATGGTATGGTCACATATTACATAAATACGCAAAGCTTTTAAAATGTCTAAAACTATTCGCAATGTTCTAGGACACTTTATATATATTGAATACACAAAAATGAGCATTATTGTCTAACTAAATATTAAACTGCTGGTAGGCGGGTTTTTAAACATATATTAAACTCCAACTACGAAACATAAAATGAAATTTTTCTTTTAGCCTCTAATATATTTTTTATAATGCGATATATCACTGAGTTTTATTTCTCAAATAGTATCCTAAAATGACGAAAAGAGAACTTACTTTATGTTTACTATTAACAAAAATAAAATGGTTTTCCGGTATTATTTAAGATTTTAAAGCCTTTCAAAACTAATATATTAAACGATTTATAGTTATAGAAATTTTACATTAAGTTTACACTATTACAATGATGGAACATTATAGCACCAGAGAATTAATTGACACCGGAAAATTTTATTAGTATTCTTTGTTTAATTTCAGGCGAATATTTCTGAGATCTTTCATGGAGAAGAATGCTATTAAAATTTAGTGGTGATTACCGCCCAACTGCTGCGCAAAACTCAGTTTAAAAACATGCAGCAAACTGTCCAGTTATTAAACTGTTTTTATAGAAAAAAGATTAGATAACCATAATTCACCTCTACTCTGACCAATGAAAACGCTTAATAATATGGTCAAGTAATCATTATTTACAAAAACTATTAAATGACTGGACAGTTTGCTGCAGATTTTTACAGTGCAGGCTGTGCCTCTAAAATGTTTAGAAAAGATTGAGATGAGGATTCATGATGAAAGGCAAAATGTTTATAAACGACTGAGAAGAGGATTCAAAATGAAACACAAAATGTTTGAAATGACTGAGATGCGGATTCGTGAGGAATCAGAAAACCTTTATCAATGACTAAGATAAGTATTCATGATGAAACACAAAATGTTTAGAAATGACTGGGATGCGGATTCATGATGAAACGCAAAAGGTTAGGAAATGACTGAGATGAGGATTCATGATGAAACACAAAATGTTTAGAAATGACTGAGATGAGGATTCATGATGAAACACAAAATGTTTAGAAATGACTGAGATGAGGATTCATGATGAAACACAAAATATTAAGAAATCACTGAGATGCGGATTCATGATGAAACGCAAAAGGTTTAGAAATGACTGAGATGAGGATTCATGATGAAACACAAAATATTCAGAAATGATTGAGATGCGGATTCATAATGAAACGCAAGGGGTTTAGAAATGACTGATATGAGGATTCATGATGAAACACAAAATATTCAGAAATGACTGAGATGCGGATTCATGATGAAACACAAAATGTTTATAAATGACTGAGATGAGGATTCATGATGAAACACAAAATATTCAGAAATGACTGAGATGAGGATTCATTATGTAACACAAAATCTTTATAAATGACTGAAATAAGGATTCATGGTGAAACACAAAAGGTTTAGAAATGACTGAGATGAGGATTCATGATGAAACACTCTAAATCAAGATTTTTTCATAGATGTTGAAAGGTATGTGATAAATAGTGTTTTAAAATTTTGTATAAACTCTACAGAGGTCAGTCGCAATACGATAAGAAGACAAAAATGAAGAAGATTATCTTATCTTATTAATTATAAAATTGTTAGTAGGTTCTTTTTAAGCAACAGGCTTCCATAGTATTAGGTAATATAACAACGACACAAAATTCGATGAATGTCGTTTCAAAATACAATAAAATTTGGCTGCTGCATTAAAAAATTCATCAAAATGTTTGTTTATTATACTACTGTACACTTCGCAATGTCCACATGCAACGAAAATGCTTCAAAAGCAAGGAAATTGAGTACCATACGATTGTGGAACATCAGAAAACATATGCGAACTGCTTCTTTAATGAAAAATAAGTATTAAACTCATTTAAAGTAAAAAAAAAAAAAAAAAAAAAAAAAAAAAAAAACTTTTATAAGCATTCAATGTTTTCTTAAAAATTACGCCTTATTTCAATATAGAAATTTATAATGTTCCAAAAATTTTTATTACAATGAATTAGTCTAGCGCCAGCTCCTGTTATGTAAAATGTCCCTTTTGATGTGCGCTTTGTAGAAAGAATGAAGTACAAAATAAAATATATAATGTGAACTTTAAAAAGTCCACAGTTTATTACACAGATAATTAAAATAGAATAATTATTGTCTCTCTCATTTTCAAAACAAAGTGACGTATTTGTATAAATAAACAACAATTAGTTATTAAAATATTCTCTGATGATGAGCCTTGAAAGCTTGAAAGTACTAAGAAAATTTAAATAAAATATATATTTTAAATTTGTGACATCTTTTTCATTACTTTAGTCGCCTTTTAAGTAAAATTGTGGACTTTTTAAAGTTCACATTATATATTTTATGTTGAATCAAGATGAAAAATTGCGTTTCGTCTGTTTGCAAGTACATAATTTTTCTAATAAAAAATTGAAAAAATATTTTTCCCCACTCAGCAATGCGAATTTTTCTGACATATTTTCCTATTAATTTTTAAACGTAAAAACCTTACACTTAGACATGTGATTATTGAAGCGATAATTAATCGATCACTCTTTTTCAATTTTTCGATAAACGAATTACAACTTGAGTTATAAATGATTGTTATTTTGGGATGGAACTTTTTTTAAATGCTAACTTTCACAGAAATTTCTACAAGATATTCTGACTTTACCAAAAAATGGGAAACACTGCACGACGTATCGATTTTTCACTTTTTTTTTTGTTTCCAAATTCCAAGTTGATAAAAAGTTGCTACTAGACACCACAACTTACCACAAAAAATTTTGGATTTTTAAAAAAATGTTTAGGTCTCCCGCACAAGGCCTAAAGTTTAGAAATTTTACTTAAAAAGTAAATTTTTACAAAAATTTAAAAAAAAACCTAAAACACTTTTTTTCTAAATTGCAAGTTAAAATTCCACTAACAATAAGCACAAAAAGCGATAGAAAATGTATTTCAAAATTTTAGCACAACATTTAGGTCTCCCGCACAAGGCCTAAAAGTCGTAAATTTCAGCCAATTTTTGAACATTTTTCAGTGCTTTGATATTTGTGTTGTTGCTGGTTTAAAAATTAAATGTAACTAAAGCCTCGTTAGGCTTGATTGGAATTGTTGAAATAAGTGAAATAATAAATCACATTTCAATACGTCAAACGTCAACTTGAAGCAATGGGGTGGGGGAAGGCCAGACTGTTGCGCCACGGTGACGCGACACCTATGAATCACCGCGCAGACTTGTCAGTAGTCGTCTGCCCGCGAGCGAGCATTACGGTTGTGTTTTAGTGCTATAGTCTTGTTGTAAGAATCAATTGAGTGAGTGTTGTTGTTGGTCATTATGAGTAAAAAACCGCATCTAACTAGACAAACTACCGAGAGGCCGGTTATCGGGCAACCTATTGATGTGAGTGAGTTTAATGTTCTGCCAACCAAGATGGATGTTTTGAAGTATTTTGAGTGGGTACACATTGAAATGAAACAAGAAGAAATATATCAGCCTGCAAAGAAGGTAATTGCGTTAAGAGTTGCTTTAAAACTTGAGGAAATATGGAAAAGAGCTTCAAATCCTGTTTGTGGCACCAAAAACACAATATTTATGGTTTTAAAACTGCATGAGCAGCTTGAGAAAATTAAAAAGTGTTCAGGGCATAAAAGGAAGTATCCTAACTCCTACAAAGATGCAGTAACTAGCTTTCAGTCAAAAACTGAAACTGCATTGTTTGATATTTGTACTTGCAAATGTGACCTCAGCAACTGTATTTGCTCTATTGACAAAAAAGTGACGGCACTAGAACACGAGTTTTTGCTCAACCAACGTGGTCCTAGATTGATGTCGATTGCAGAGTGTGACAAAAACGAAACTAAAAAGCTTAAAAAGCGGTTAGAAAGAAAATCTAGGTCACAAGCTTTAATGCAGGTAGTTGTAAACAAGACTGAGGATGAAAACTTAAAATCTGTTGATAGCATTGATTCTGGTGATAGTACAGATGATTCAATGTCTCACACATCATGTCAAGATAGTGATTTTGAAATAAATGTACTTGATACGAGTCAAAAAAGTGTTTCAAGTGTAGAAGTAAAACAAGAACTGCCACAACGCTTGTCTTTGTTTTCACGAGCTTGTGACCGCAGGGGCATTTCTAGTAGAGCTGGAGCTCAGTTAGCTACTGCCCTTTTGCGAGACTTAAATGTCGTTACTGCGGAGAACCAAGAAGCAGTAATCGACAAATCAAAAGTTGCACGTGAAAGACTTAAGTCTCGTAAAGAAGTAAGCTCAACTCGAACCTCCGATCTGTTGGCCATTTATTTTGATGATCGTAAAAATGAAACCATAACAAAAGAAATTGTAGCTGGTAAAAGTGTCCGAAAATCTTTAATGGAAGAACACATATCTATTGTTGAAGAACCTGGATCCAAGTATTTCGGTCATGTAACTCCCATAAATGGAACAGGAAAGGAAATAGTTATATCACTTGTAAAGTATTGTGAAGAAAAAACTGTCGATCTTAAAAAACTAAAAGCTATTGGTTGTGATGGTACGGCAGCAAACACAGGCACTTCAAATGGAGTTATCACCTTATTTGAAAATAAAATACAACAGCCACTGCAGGCAGTTGTGTGTCTACTACATTTGAATGAATTACCATTTAGAAAAATTATGGTTGCTCTTGATGGGCCAACTTCTGGACCAAACACATTTAGCAGGCCTATTGGTAAACAACTTCTAAGCTGCCAAAATCTGGATGTTGTCAATTTTGTTGCAATTGAAAGCGATATACCAGAAGTTCATCTTAAAGAATTGAGCACAGACGAAAAGTTTCTGTACGAAATATCCAAACCCGTATCAATAGGTACATGTACAGAAGAGTTGGCCAGATGAAACCCCGGAAACATCTCGCACGCCAGGTGGCTTACCCTGGCAAATCGAATCCTTCGTTTGTATGTAGCCATGGATGATCCGATCCCTGAGCTGAGAATGCTTGCAGAGTTCATAATGAAAGTCTACATACCATCATGGTTCTCAATTAAGTGCAATCCCAAAATCCCGCAGGGTTCCATTAATTTTTTTTTAAATGATTCATTTCAGAAATTACTTGGAAGACGAGCTAAAACATGTCGTCCATGCAACGTTACAGAGAAATGTATTTATAGCTCACCCGGAGCATGTTTTAATAGCTATGTTGTTTGATGAACGAAAACATATTAGAGTCTTGGCTTATAAGAGAATCCAGAAAGCTCGTGAAACAGAAAAGAAAGGGGTAAGGATATTTAAACCCCCTCAGATCAATTTTAATGCTAAAGACTATATAGATATGATTGACTGGCAAACCTCTCCAGTAGAACCCCCTCTTGTTATCGATATGAGCCTAGAAGAGTTACAGTTAATTGCGGAAACGGGAGAAAGTGCAAGGGTTGAATTTACAATTCCTTCTCACACTCAAGCTGTGGAACGAATTGTGAAAGAAGTCACAGAAGCTTCAAAGCGAGTGTGTGGGATGATCGAAAGAGATGGTTTCATTCTTGCCAGACTGGAAGACCGTAAAGAGCTACCTACGTTCGAGACCAAGAGACAGTACAAAACCTCAGTGAAGGATTAAAATGTAAGTAAGTGTTTTTTGTACTACTTTGATTTTTAATGTTTTTAAATAACATCTTTATCTTACTGTCTTCCATATAATATTTGAAATTCATTGGGGATCATTTCTATAATTTTGTAAAAATCTGTAGGCCTACGTAAATACTGTATATAACTTTCGTTTCAGGTTTTGAAGACAAGATGAAAGGACGAATATTTAAAACAAGTCAGTTAATTTGAAATAGAACAAGAAAACTGCGCTTATGTTCTATGAAAATACATCAGCAACATTTTGTACTTATATACTACATTTTATTCAACGTTATAATATTTTATACATTTGTAATAAACAATAGTAATCACAAATAACGATAGAGTTTATTTGAACACCTTTATCAAACAATTTACATCGTTAAACTATCTTTTTTAAGGTATACAACATTTATATATTATTTATGTAGTATGTATATATATATATATAATATATATATATATATATATGTATGTATATATATATATATATATATATATATATATATATATATATATATATATGTATGTATATATATATATATATATATATATATATATATATATATATATATATATATATTTATTTATTTATTTATTTATTTATTTATATTGTGTCATTTTATGCCTCCTGTAACTAAAATACACTTAAGTCTGGTGTTTTTAACGAAAAAAAAATGGTTCCCTTACACTAAAAATTACGAAAGTTTCGTCAAAATTAACAAACTTTAGGCCTTGTGCGGGAGACCTAAATGTTGTGCTAAGTTTTCGAAATACATTTTCTATCGTTTTTTGTGCTTATTGTTAGTGGAATTTTAACTTGCAATTTAGAAAAAAAGTGTTTTAGGTTCTTTTAATTTTTTTTGTAAAAATTTACTTTTTAAGTAAAATTTCTAAACTTTAGGCCTTGTGCGGGAGACCTAAACATTTTTTTAAAAATCCAAAATTTTTTGTGGTAAGTTGTGGTGCCTAGTAGCAACTTTTTATCAACTTGGAATTTGGAAACAAAAAAAAAGTTAAAAATCGATACACCCTATTATACAGTTACTGAATAAGGAAACTTGCATATTGCATGAGTTTCAGAAAAAAAAGAAAAAGTGTTAGGGTAAAAATTATAGGTTTTAAAACATCTTTTTCAAGCTTTCAATGTCCATCTTGAAAATCATTTCTAATTTGAAAACCCCAATCCATGATATTTCCTTTAAATTTCCGTTACGATATCTTAATTTAGCGTGGGTATCGAAGTCGGTAACGGAAAATTCATCATTTATTTTGGCTTAGTAATTAGCACGATCTAGTGAATTTATTGAAAAATATATAATTTTTATTCTTACATAATAAATGGCAAGAAAATAAAGAAGCATATTTTAAACTCCTATTGGGGATTTGTAGCTCAACATATATAACAACACATTTGTTTTCTCAACGAATAATCATAATTTAATTGCTAGTCCAGTCAATAGGAAATTTTACCTAGCAAAATTAATGGTAGTTCTGGAAATCGGCTTACTTTATGTTTTTTGGGGTCGCTGAATCCGAATTTGTAACTTCCCACCAAAATTTCCCCCGGCAACCCCCCCCCCAAATTTTGGTAAAAAGTCCCCTAAAAAAGATTTTTATTAAAAAATCAATTTTTTTATTGTTTTAGGGGAAAGGTATCTAGAAATTAAAAAAGTAGACACAATTTGCAACAAATTAGATATTTTAGACTATGACTTAGGATGAAACGGAAGGGGGGATCTGCCTCGGAACATGCGCGTAGTGCTGCGTGAACTAAGCTGCGCAATTCCACTTAACCACTCACACGTTTACACTCACCATCCCATCTCCCCTCCGAACTTTCTCTATAAGGTTTACTTTAAGTTTTTTGGGTCGCTGAATCCGAATTTTTAACTTACCCCAAAATTCCCCCCCCCCCCCCAAAAAAAAAGTAGTTGTTATTAACTTAAATTTCTTATTGTTTTAGGGGAAAAGAATTACAAAATTCAGAAACTAGACAAAATTTGCATTAAATAGGATATATAACATTATGACGTAGGATAAACGGGGAGAGAGGGGACTGCCTCGGAACATTCCCCGTGCGCTTTTCTCAAAAACCAAATTTTTTCAAAAAATCAATTTTTTGGGGGGTTGCCGGGTGAAATTTTTGTGCTAAGTTACAAATTTCGATTCAGCGACCCAAAAAACATAAAGTGAGTCTAAATCCAGAACTAGTATTAATTTTTCCAGGTAATATCCCCTATTGCCTGGACTTCATAACTTAGTGCACGTAGCGCCGCAGTGCAGGATCAGAGGCAGCCCTCCCCCTCCCCGTTCATCCTACGTCATAATGTCATATATCCTATTTGTTACAAATTTTGTCTAGTTTCTGAATTTCGTAATGCTTTTCCCCTAAAACAATAGGAAATTTAAGTTAAAAACAACTATTTGGGGGGGGGGTCGGGGGGGGGAATTTTTGGGGGAAGTTAAAAATTCGGATTCAGCGACCCAAAAAACTTAAAGTAAACCTTATAGAGAAAATTCGGAGGGGAGATGGGAGGGCGAATGTAAACGTGTGAGTGGTAAAGTGGAATTGAGCAACTTCGTTCACGCAGCACTGCGCGCATGCTCCGAGGCAGATCCCCCCCTTCCCCTTCATCCTAAGTCATAATGTCATATATTTAATTTGTTGCAAATTTTGTCTACTTTCTGAATTTCTACATACTTTTCCCCTAAAACAATAAAAAAATTGATTTTTTTTATAAAAAACCTTTTTGGGGGGCATTTTACCAAAATTTGGGGGTGTTGCCGGGGGAAATTTTGGCGGGAAGTTAAAAATTCGGATTCAGCGACCGAAAAAACATATAGTAAGCCTTTTTCCATAACTACCATGCATTTTGCTAGGTAGAGCCCCTATAAGGTCTCTATTGCCTGGACTATACAGTAGTACCCAGACTTAGGTCGCCTCGACTTACGTCACCCCGCATTTACGTCGTCTGGCCTGGAAAACAATTCCTTAATTAAGACTCACTTTAATTTTTTTAAAGACTTTTGGAAGAAATTTAACATCTCATATGCAGTCACAGCCATAGGGGATTCATAGGGGTGACGTTTAGCAAAAAACAATGAAAGATGCTTGGAAAAACTGTTCCGCTTATCTTTCGCAGAGACTAAAAAAGCATCTGAAAATTGTGATTTTGCATCTTCCTTGATGGGTGGAATTATGAAAATGAAGAGAACTTAACTTTGAGATGTTGAAGATGTTGTGGAACTCATAAATTCCTCTGATCCGGAATTAACCATCGCCGAACTTATCGAATTAAAGAAACAAAGTATTAGTGTCGAAGAAATATATAAAGATTTTGAGCCTAGGGGAAAGAGGGAAGATTATGACTGTTGCAAAATTAACCGAAGGACTAAACCTTATTGAAGCTGGAATGACGGCAATGACATTCTTGAAAACATTAATACAGACGAGCAAAGTGTAGCATCGACTAGAAAATGTTTAGAAAACTCATTTTGCTGTTACAAAGAGCTTCTAAGAGAAAAAAAAATTGTCCGTTCAAACTTCATTGCAAGAATTTTTCACATGCTCAAAGACTCAAACTGGGTAGCTATAAGAACAAAAAGCTATAAGCTACTATAAAAACTTATTGATATAGGGCAATTCCATCGTAACTGACGTAACATTTTATCATCGAATTTTGTTTTCAAATCTATGTGGAAAATTTACTAATAAACCCAGAACAAATTTTTACAATTTAAAATATTTCTTACTAAGTTCTTAATACTCAAATACCTGTAGATTATTTCAATCTCTCTTTGAGTCCCAAAAATTGCAATTCAAAATTCTATAACTGACGTAACGTAAAATATACAAACATTTTTTCTGCCTCCACTAAAGTGTAAAAATTAACAAAACTATCCAGTTAAAAAAAGTGATTTAATGTTCTCAACAACACTAAGTAATTCCAAATTAAACAGTAACTTGTTTAATTAATCCCTGAATAATAAAAAAGAAAAAAAATGCCATTTACACGTGTAACTGACGTAACTTTTATTGTGTAACTGAGTGAATATTGTGAATTTACAAAGACGATAATGGTACTTAACTTAGTTTGTAAACAGTAATTTACAATGCCTTTTTATTAGACTTTTTCTATAGAATATAAAAATATCAAGTTTTCAAATCATACCCTTAAATTAAACATATTATAAATTTGATTCCCTCTCCAAAAATGAGGATTTTTCTGTGGAATAGCCCTATATTCTAAATTCTTTCTTTACAAACGCATTTTTTTGCTAATATTAAATGCATCTAACATAATCCCTAAATACAATAGAATATGATTATTAGATTTTGGTGAATTTTTATTACTTATCCATTTTTGCTGATATAAATGTACCTCGACTTACGCTAGTCTTGGAACGAATTGCTGACGCAAGTCAATGTATTACTGTAACCTTTCTATTCATTTTGTTTTATGTTTTTGACGAATTTTTGCCTTTTTTATGTTCAACCCGTAATCGCGCGAGTTCTAACAAGTTCTAAATGCTTACTGCAATGTGAGATATACATATATACATATATACGATAATTCTTTTATCTCGCATGCAAATAATTAGAAATTATTTAATTGTATTTTATTACTTTTTAAAAAAAATAAAGAAAAAACATTTATCACAAACATCAATAAAACTTTTTATTCTTTTTATTCCTTTATTCCAAAGATATCGTTTTATCGTCTGCTGCCACAGAAACATAATAAATTAAATTTCATTAAAAAAAATGCACAGTAGTAGAAAAATATTTTCCTAAATCGAATACATACTGAGCATGAATTCCCGTGCGTAGAACGGGTTAAACAGCTAGTGCTAAAATAATACAGTACATCCCCGATTATCCGCGAGATTGGGTGGCAATGGCACCGCGGATAACCCGAAAAAGACAAAAAAAAAAGAAATTTCAATGTAAAAACTGTGTTCTAGTGTACAAAAACATAATAAAACGTATATATATGCACAGTACAGTAGAAACCTTTGCTTTACGTCTAATCACTAAAATAAAGAACAGTAAACAAGAAACAATGCCTTACGTACTGTACAAAAAGTGTCGAGTTACACCTTTAAAAAAAATTAAACACTTGTTTTTGCTTCTTGCTTTAGAAACACCTTTTCTATCTCAAAAATGAAGCTATTCCTCATATGCTCCCCTGGAATTTATCATAATAGTCTTATAATTGTTAAATATTTTAATTGTTGTGTTTACGTTTTGTTAATAAAATCAAGAAGAGACATCAAGTCTTTATATCTGATATTTTAAACATGGCAACTGAATCTAGAAATAGTCTTCTATTACTTTCGAATACATGAATTTTTCTGTTTACATTTATTAGTAGGGCTAATTGTATTTTCCTTGCTGTTGGCGTGAATAATAATAATAAAAAATAATAATAATAAATTCATATCACAATATTAAAATATTTATTTGCTTAAAAGACGTTATAAAACACATTAAAAGTAAATTAAAAATATATATTTACATGTTTCAACTCATAACTGAGTCATCATCAGAATGTATAACAAAAAATTACAAATGCATGTGAAAAATGGAAAAAATCATCGAATATAAACAAATAATTATATAACGCGCATTTACATTTTCGCGATTGCTCGTGTTCCCTCCACGTCGCGACGCCGTAAGTTATCCAACCATTCAACCCATAAATTCGAGATACGAAAAGATAATGTATCGTTACAAACTCCTGAACCTCTTAAATAAATTTCATAAATAAAAAATCTCTTAAATAAATCCTCGTAAATAAAACATTCGCTTCGCGGATAAACCACACCGCGGATAATCCGCTCGCGGATAATCGGGGCTCTACGGTAATTGATAAAAGAATGGAATTTTTTTTTAATTTTACGCCCTTTATTTTTAATTTTTATTTGAATGTCTTCTTTTTACTTCGAAAATCATCTCATTGTAGCAGTTTTACAGCCTTTTGCCCTTTTTTGGAGTGCCTGGTTTGGCGCGTAAATAAATTGATGTTGTAACTCGTTTCCAATTATAACCATAAACAAATTTTCTTGGTTTATCACCTGTGGTGGGATAACGGAAAAATACCTTAAAATGGAGTTATTAATTTATAATTAAGTTCTGAAAATAGTAAAATGTTGTGCTGTTATTGAAACCAAGAGTTTCGAAAATGTTATGCAACATATTCCGGGTTACCCAGGATACCGAAAATGTTTCTTTCTTCTTCAGTAACCTTCAGAAACCAATAGATATCCGATATTTAAAGAAGCATTTCTTAAACAAAAGTCTATTTTGCTGTCCGTAATTTTCGAAAACATTTCGGTATTTACAACAGCTAGTTAGCAGTTAAACAAACAGTTTTTTTTCAGTGTTTTATCAAAATTTTCAAGATCCGTTATTAACACGAAATTTCGATTTTTCGATTGCTATGAATTTTAAAGTTTTTTTTTTTTTTTTTTTTTTGTTCAAAAAGAGTAAATTCAGTTAAACAACTGAAACTGTTTACTTGAAAATCTATAGAATTCAAACAATCGATATTTTGTGTTCATAACGGATTAGTAAAATTGATTAAAACACTGAAAAGCTGTTCTTGTGACTCTTTTGACAGTTACGGGCAACAGAAGATACTTTTCTTTCAGAAATGCTCCTTTAAATTTCAGAAATATATTACTTTCTGGGATTTCTGAAGATAATCTGATCGCTTTTCAGAACCATGTGTATGTCGAATCAATTTATGTAATATTTTCGTAAACATCCCTTCTCTCTTTAAAAAATACCTTTTATAGGATATTGAGGATTTAAACAATATGCACATTTTAAATAGGTGTACCGGCAAACAATATTATTCTACGTATTCAGTAACAGGTTTCAAACAATTAAAAAATAACTAATCTGTCGATTTAAAGTTTTACTTGAACACATACAATAAATTTGGGTACTACTTAGTTAGCCAAATTATATAAATCGTCAAACCACTCGCCAAATTATACAAATTGAAATAGTTTTTATCTTAAATAACGAAATAACAAATAAATTAATGTACTATTAATAAAAATACAAATAAATCGTCGAAATAAAAATCACTTGATGACGTAAACACGTGTAGTTTGCTTAAAGTGAATAGATATTTACGATCAACCATTATTGGCTTTTAACCTTACAGTTTAGCGATAGATTTTTGGTCGACGGGATGACCAAGTAGTACCTAAATTTGTTAGTTACTAACTAGTATAATATTAAAAAAATCATTGCCAAAAGAGTAATAAAGCTTTATAAATAATACTTTGTAAAAAAGGAAGATTTTGTAAAAACTTGAAATTATTCTGTGAAATGTTTTTAATAATTGCCTTCAATAATTTTATTCAGTTGGAAAGAAAAACTTTGACCATTTATCACCATGATTCGCCTTACCTAAAACAAAGACTTTATACAAAATTTAAACTTACATTGCGCCTAGCGCGCTTCAAAAGAAGGTCGCAAAATTTGCGACTCTGACTTGGTCCATGCTGAGTTTTTCTTGATTTATTTTTAATTAGTATCTTGGCTAATTATCCACATTTTTTAAAACATTATTATCAGCAATCCTCGGATAATTCCCCGTCGAGGACCCCACAACTTTCCAGCTGAACACTCTCAAAGTAAAGTTTGAGTGTAAGAATAAAATACAATTTTTTGGAAAACTATGTGATCTAGAATAATCCCTATAGTTTTCCTTTAAGGTTTAAATAAATTTCTACTACCCCTAAGTTTGCTAGAATTTTAGTTTCTATAGATTCGGAAGCAGGGTGGGCTGAGAGACACATTTTTGCACAATGTCGATGATATTTTTGAAAAACGATACAGAAAAATAAAAAAATATCTTTTTCGAGTTTGTTTTTACAAGATCTTTCGAACAATAACGCACATGATATATATGCAAGGGGGTTATAATTAAACTTCCCCTATAAACAGCATCCTACAGCGCATATGGGTGAACGGAATGCAATTAAATTTGGTATATAGTCTATAAACGAGATGCGTTCACTGAATTTCCAAAAAAAAAATTGTTCCAAAATGTCCACCAGGGGGCAATCCAACACTTCACAGACGAACGTGTTATTAGTCACTTCTTTCATAATCCATGGCCACCACGTTCTCGTGATCTAAATCCGTGAGATTTCTGGTTATGGGGCCACTTAAAAAGTCTGGTGTATCATGCAGGTGTTGCGATGTTTAATGATTTAAAGAACTCCTTAACACTTCATGTGCGAAGCATCACAACTGATCAGTTACGATTTGCTGTTTAACACACTGACCATCGACTTGAAATTTTGCAGGTAAATGAGGGTGGTCACATGGAGCATCATTCCCTACATCATCCTGGACACGATTAATAACTGCTCCTCTTGTGCATTTTCGTCCTAATCTGTTCTTGTTTCTCCAAACTGAATTTTTTTCTTCTCAAACAGCGTACTGTTATTTTTTCCATACATTTACTTAATGTGGTTTGATGATAAGGTGATCAGAAAATAGTCAATAAATGTTAATATTATTTCTGAATTCTGTATTGGCCGTTTATTGTGTTAAATTTAATGATTTTACGGAGAAGGCGCCCTCTGTTGGAAATTTTCGAACCAATCTTTTTTTCGAAATTCTGTGAGCGCATCTCGTGTATAGTCTACATATCGAATTTCGTTGCATTCTGTTCACCCGTTTGCGCTGTAGGATGCTGTTTATAGGGGAATTTTAACTATAACTACCCTATGTATTAAAAACATTCAAATAATTTAATTAGCCCCCAAAACTTTTCCTAAAACTATTTGTGAAAGGCTAATAATCTATAAACATGTGTGTAAATAGCCTTTAAAATTCTACCAAGTTTTAACTTTCCATGTTCTAAAGTTTCGAGAAAAGTTTGTCGAGCGTACGACAGACGGATGGACAGACACACGGGTGATCTTATGATAGTTTCGTTGTTTCGTATTTACTTTGTAAGTACGGAATCCTAAAAAGCATTTTACTTTAAATACAAAATATATTAGTGAGTTAAGAAGTACTTAAAAAAAAAGTTTTAAAAAGCTAAAAACAGATATTTATTTTGAAAAAAAAAAATTATGAACTAAATAAACACTCTATAGTTTTCCCCTACATGGAAGAAAAGTAAATAAAATTATCCACTTACACTGTTTTTTTCATTTATATGTTTTTAAAATATCCAACACAGACTTTTCTATTATATATTTTATATATTAATCATTTTTTGAAACCATATTATTTTTCTTTAAAACCTTTTAAAAGATTTTATTAGATTATCTGCCAATCCTTTTTGAAACGGAAACATATTTTAAAGTAAGAAATCAAAAATACACATAGCAGTGTTCCAAATGAATAATTCTACCAAATGTTGATTTTTTTTTATAACATGAGCGTATTGCAAAATAAACTGCTTGGATTTTGTGTCAAATTTTTCAAAAAATTAAAACTTTCCTAAAAACAAATATATTTCGCACTAGAAATAATTTGCTGAAAGTCATGAATGTAAATATATTATTTTAGATGACTTCGTTTGTACAGTTATATTTCATTGTACGAGGGTGTATCAATAGGTTTTTGCTCTCACATATAAATAATTGAGTTACATTTATGAAATTGCTACATTGCATTAGTCCATTTCTATATAGTCACCGTGCACAGTAACACATTTCCGCAAACGGTATTTCTAAGAGAGGAGTGGAGGATGTATTGCAAGAGGCGCGATAGTAGACCCAAAGGGGGTCATTTTTCTAACTTTTGCAGACCCCCCACATGTGACATATTGTTGGAAAGGCCTGTGACCACGTATTCATGCTATGCACTTCCGAGCCCCCCCCCCCCTAAAAATTCGCCCCCCGGGGGCATGAGTGATATCTGAAAAAATTAGAAAAGTGCCTCCCGATGGGAAAATTTGGGGGTAGCGGCTCGGGAGGTGCATAGCATTAATAAGTGGTCACAGGCCTTTCGAATAATATATCACATGCGGGGGTCGGTAAAATTTAGAAAAATGGGGTATACTATCGCGCGTCCTGGAATACATCCTCCGCCCTCTATTTGAAGTAGCAAATGCACAAATGTGTTAGTGTGCACCGTGACTATATAGAAATGGACTCATAAAACGTAGCAACTTCATAAATTTCACTCAATTATTTCTATGTGAGAGCAAAAACTTATTGATACACCCTCGTATTCCATAAAAAATGAAATACAGTAGTACCCCGTGTTACGCCCCCTCGACATACATTACCCCGTATAAACGTCGTCTGGCCTGGAAAAAAAATTCCTTAATTAAGAAGAACTTTGAACTTTTTTGAAGACTATAAAGGGGAACTTTACCTCGACAGTCAAGTAATATTGACAAATAAGTAAAAAAATGTCACTAGAATAAAGAATTAAATTTAAAAAAATCAAAAAACCCCGAACTAATTAATTATTTCTCATCAATGACAAACATTTTTTTTTCAGTTCCTACTATTAGTTCACACTCTCGCTATATATATCTTGTTCAAATTTTCAATCGTTAATAAAATACTTTTTATTCATCCAATCAAGCTCAAATAATTTTTTTTAAACTTGTAGTGGATAACACTTATGTTAATCCAGATTGTTTCAAATATTAATTCATTAATTAAATTAATTAATTTTAATCGAGAAAGCCCCTTCTTGATCAAGGTATTTTAAGACTGGGAGAACCCTCTTCTTGATCAAGGCATTTTAATCGCCACTCAAAAGGAAAAAAGAATGGGAGAAAAAAAATCTCTTAGTGACCTAAGTAGGAATTGACTTAAAATATATTAGGTAGCTTTCTTTACAAAAAAGCTACCTATTGCAGCCGTTCGGAGGAAAGCGATTTCAAAAAATTTTGGTATATCTTCATCGATCATGACCCCCAGACCCCGAAACCACCCTCCGTTCAAAATTGATATATATATATATATATATATATATATCTGACCTATGTCACACTGTAACTCCCGTAATTATGAACCGATTTCGATGTAATTCGGTGTGTACATAGTACATACCAATGTCTCGACCGAGTTCGTTGGCCAGCTTCATCCGCCGTTTTGTTTCAAAATGGCGGCCATTTAAAATTTTTTAAAAAATTTAAAACTTGAAATGTGGTACCAAAAAATTCAAAATGGAAAAATATTTTTTTCTTATGTATTTGACCTTTATACAAAGATTCCGGAGCAGTTTTTGTTTCGTCTATATCTTAAAAAATGGCTGAGTTATAGCATTTTGAATTTCTAGCGTGGCTGACATTTTGAAACGTCCTGAATTTTGTCACGCGATAAAAGACATATTTATGAACCGATTTAGATGTAATTCGGTGTGTACATAGTACATACCAATCTCTCGACCGAGTTCGTTGGCCAGCTTCATCCGCCATTTAAAAAATTTTTAAAATTTTAAAATTTGAAATGTGGTACCAAAAAATTGAAAAAGGAAAAATATTTTTTTCTTATGTATTTGACCTTTATACAAAGATTTCGAAGCAGTTTTTGTTTCGTCTATATCTTAAAAAATGGCTGAGTTATAGCATTTCGAATTTCTAGCGTGGCTGACATTTTGAAACGTCCTGAATTTTGTCACGCGATAAAAGGCGTATTTATGAACCGATTTGGATGTAACTTCGTTTATACATAGTACATACCAATGTCTCGACCGGGTTCGTTGGCCAGCTTCACCCGCCATCTTGTTTAAAAATGGCGGCCATTTAAATTTTTAAGAAAAATTTTAATTTGAAATGTGGTACCAAAAATTGAAAATTGAAAAAAATATTTTCTTCTTATGTGTTTGACCTTGATAAAAAGATTCGGGAGCAGTTTTTGTTTCGTCTATATCTTAAGAAATGGCTGAGTTATAGCATTTTGAATTTCTAACGTGGCTGACATTTTGAAACGTCCTGATTTTTCTCACGTAATAACAGGCGTATTTATGAACCGACTTGGATGTACCTTGGTGTGTACATAGTACATACAAATATCTCGACCGAGTTCGTTGGCCAGCTTCATCCGCCATCTTGTTTCAAAATGGCGGCTATTTAAAAAAATTAAAAAATAAAAAAAATTAAATGAGATACCAAAAAATTGGAAAATGAAAAAGATTTTTTTTTGTATGTGTTTGACCTTAATACAAAGATTCCGGAACAGTTTTTTCTTTGGTCTATATCTAAAAAAAAAATGGCTGAGTAATAGCATTTTGAATTTCTCTTGTGGCTGACATTTTAAAACGACCTGATTTTTGTCACGCGATAACAGGCGTATTTATGAACCTATTTAGATGTAACTTGGTCTGTACATAGTACATACCAATGTCTCGACCGAGTTCGTTGGCCAGCTTCATTCGCCATCTTGTTACAAAAGGGTTGCCATTTAAAAAAATTAAATTGAAAATTCAAAATGAGGTATTAAAAAATTCGAAAATGAAAAAGATTTTTTTTTATGTGTTTGGCCTTGATACAAAGATTCCGGAGCAGTTTTTGTTTCTGAAAATTTGATCTTTTGTTGATACCTTAAAAAATGGTTGATTTATAGCACTTTGAATTTCTAGCACGGCTAACATCTTGAAACGATCTTGTATTTGTCACGCGACAACACACGTATTCGCCTATTTCGATGTAAGAAGGCATGTGGATAGTATACATCAACACCTCGACCAAGTTCGCTGGCCAGATTCATCAGCCATCTTGTTTCAAAATGGCGGCCATTAAATTAAAAAAAATATATATATTTAAAGTGAGGTGCAAAAAAATTAGAAATTGAAAAAGGTTTCTTTCTTAAGTATTTGATCTTGATATAAGGATTCAGGAGCATTTTTTGTTTGTCTTTACCTTAAAAAATGGCGCAGATATAGCAGTTTCAATTTCTATTGTGGGTGACATTTTGAAAAATCTGATTTTTTGCATGCGACAGCACTCCTACATATTAACCGATTCCGATGTGAGTGAGCATGTGCACAGCAATTACTAAGGTCTCGACCAAGTTCACTGCTTCGCCTCATCCACCATGTAGTCTTAAAATGACAGGCACTTTAAGAAATTGCCGAATTTGGCAGCCAAATATAAGTTACTTTAAAGAAAAGCAGCTTGGATAAAGCTGACTAATTTCGCGAAATTGTCATTGATTATATATATAAAAATTAGTATTGAATCTCCTATATTCGGTTTCCACTAAATTGAGCTTCGTGTGTTTGCATGATATAAGTTGGCTTTTTTTAAATAAGGATTATGAAAGCTACCTCTTCCTCCCGGCACTGGCCGGAAGGACTTTTTTTTATATTACTTGTTTATATTACTCACCTATTTTTTTTTATTTACTTGTATTGATGACTTTTAAGTTGTGTTTAACTGTTAGTTCCTATCTATAAACACTGCATTGACGAGGTCTATAGATGTCTATGATGGTTAGAGTTGCAGTAAAGCGAGATACACAATACATACACAACTTCCAGGTTGTATAATATATTAACGGAGCTTCTGACTGTAAAATAGTCAATGAAATATCGTTTTCATTTTAAAAGACCTATCCAATGATATGCCACTCAATAGGGTGCGTAATTTTTTTTTTCCTATCTACCGCCATTTTGTATTTTACGGCCGCAATTTGAATTTATAAAAACAAAACTTAGCCTATAACCATTGGGCCGTTAAGACGAATTTATAGAAACCTCATTCATTAAAATCCATCCAGCCGTTGGGATGTTTCGAGGGTATAAAGAAATCCACATACACAGATACGTGTGAAACACATAAACACATATTTCAGTCGGGTAAAAAGCATAGAAAACTCACACTGCTGTTTGTTACAAAAAGCTTCTAAAAGTAAAACGAAAAAATCTGTCGGTTCAAACTTCATTGAAAGATTTTTTTTTTCATCCTCAAAAACTCGAACGTAGCAGTTAGAAGAACAATAAATTGTAAGTTAACAACTTATTGATTTATTCCAAATTCTTGTATTGCAAATGCATTTTTTTTCTGCTAATGTTAAATGTATGTCACATAATTTTGAAATACTATGGAATATGTTAATTAGATTTTTGAGAATTTTTATTATTTATCCTTTTTTTCTTATCTAAATGTACCTGGATTTACGTCGCTCGTCTTGGAACGAATTGGAGGTAAAATACTTTTCAATAACTAGAAAACAGGAATTCTGGTTTTTCAGAATTTAATGTCATCCGCGATGAACAAAAAAAAAAAAAAAAAAAAAAAAAATGTATATATATATATATATATATATATATATATATATATATTAGATAGTACAAAACATACTTGAGTTTTATGACTTAAAATAGACACATTTATTTTATATAAAATGGCGTCATTTGCATCCGCTGAAGAATTCCACATTTACGATCCAGTCTTAAACAACATCTATAGAAAAGTGTGCATAGGACGTCACTATCGCGGATTAATACACAAACCCAGCAAAAAGCGATGTCGTCATTCAAGGAACTCGACAAGAAATCGGGTATATACTGATTCATCAGCTTTCATTTGTTTGCAACATTAATATGTATATTGAAAATTAAATATAGTTTTAGCTCCATGTTTAATCAGAAATCCATGTTATTACACACGGAGCAATAAAATTGCAATCTTTATACTTTTTGATAGGAATTAGGTAACTGCGGACAAAAAAAATCACACATATATACTTTAAAATACATTTTAAAAGCAGACGATATTCATGGCATAGAACGTATTTTAATTACAATTTTTTTTTTCAGTTTTTAAGTAAAAATGCCAACAAAACGATATAGTAATCTACTATTTCTGCTTTACTTTCTACAGAAATGGAGTACTTCAGTTGCCATCATTACAAAAATGGCTTTGAAAAGTACAAGAAAATTAATATCTTAAAAATAAATTGAGATGCAGTTTTCAAACAAATTGCATTTAAAAGTACTTTTTTACCCTATACGATGGTATAAAAATTGAAAATGTACGATATTTGGAAGATTGCAAAATTGCAGTAGGTATTATCAGTATTAAACCGTAGCAACAGTAACCATACATCTGCTTCATTTTATGGCTGGCTTATGTAACGGACGTTATTTTTTAAGTATGACACTGTAATTGTTACCTGAAAGAAATAGCATATTTGGGGCTAATAAATCATTCCGTAAATATATAAAATTGTTTCACAATACAAAGGATGTTTGAAAAATTAGATGAAAATTAGATTTTACATATATTTCTACACTTCTAAAATAGTTGAGAAGTGTTCATGAATTTGGTTTGTCTGTCTGTTCGCGTTGTAACTCGAATAATTATACTGGGATTGCTGTGAAATTGATTTATGTTATTGAAGATTATATGCATTTTAGTTATTGAAAAGGAAGTGTTTAGCACCTATAGTTTTTTTTTTTACAGGGGCACTGAAAAGAAATCTTTTAAATTATTCTTTATGGGAACGATCGTTTTAGTGTACTTTTAATGATGTTACACAATTTCAAAGATGTCGAAATTGATATATATCACTAGGGTGCATTCTAAGATGATCACTGCAGAATAGGCTGTGCATAGCATTTATCGTTAAAGAACACACAAAGGAATTCGGTTATAGTACTGTCTATGAGGAATAATTATTCAAAGTGCGTTTTCAATTGTGATGTGACTTTTTAAATTTCAAAAATGTTTTACTTATTACTTTGTGTGCATAAATTTTACAGTTCATATACAGGGCTGCCCAAAACAATAGATTACGTACATTCCCACTTACTGACAGAAATTGCTGAAAGGGAATTTTCAACTGTGCAATGCGTTTCATAACTCGGCTAAATAGTTACATACTATATAATATATATGCAAAACTGAAAAACTACAGAGCAAAAAGTACCCAACCGTATGGCCTGACATTTTAAATAATTTTTGCAAATTTTTATCATTTAAAATTTTATGAAAATTGGATGCATAGTTTAATTACAAGGACAGTCAAAAGTTTTCCGTTACACTACGGCCAACAGGAATAAGTTATTGCAAGTGCATTTTAATGCTGTTACAGCCTTCCGAATGGTCTGAAATTTTAAATATATAATTGATGCAAAATTTTGTCGACTCATTTCAAATTTTATGGAAATTGGATGCATAGTTTAATGACAGGGACAGTCAAAAGTTTTCCGTTACATGACGGCCAATGGGAAGAAAAATTATTTCAAGTGCATTTTAGTGATGTTTGAACAAACAGCCTTTGAGCAGAATGAAATAGATATGCACTTATTGAAGTGCACTAAAATATACATTCACTGCAATATGCGATGCAAAAAATATTTATAAAACTAGTTATAGTACGAACGCGCCTCATTTGCTACGTCTGACGTGCAATTTCCAACTTGTTTATTGTATTATGTTATAAGTGTTTATTTTTACATTTTATAAATCCTCAAATATGGCTTAAATATATTACAAAGATTTATGTAATATCAAAAAGTATTTAGTCATTTATGAGAAATTGAAATTACATAACTTTTGTACTTTCGACGGAGATTTTAAAATGTATGAGGCCTCTAAATAATAAGTGAAAGGGAAATAACTGTAAATTGAAAATGTACCAAAATATCCTAATACAATGATTCGTTTCTACAGAAGTAGCTTTATATAGCTCTTCATCATGAACTTGCATTTACTAAAGTAATAAATTCAGCATATATAAATATTCACCATATAATAAATTCAGCATATATTTTAATAGTTTACTGTAAAAAGAAAGTAAAAAAAAACAAAAAAAAAACAGATATCTATTCACAACAAAGCGTAAACATCACATACAAGCTGCATATCAGGGTTCAGAGTGACCCAAGGTTACATGACCAACACCTAAATAAGGAAAACCGTCATATCTTTTTCCTTCCGTTTTAAGCTATGAATTTCTTTACTCTGTCAGACAGTAGCTTCTGGGTTCCATTTCCTTTCCTCCACCCCCTAATCACATTTCCGTAATTAGATGTTAGTCATTTTGTGGCCGGTTTTATAGTTCTATTCCCTTTAATGGAAAATCTACTTTTTAAGTTACATGAGAAACGCATTTACTTTGTCTAGTAAACTTTAGCTTGTTCAAAACTTTGTTCTAATATGTGAAAATTTAATATTTTAGATAAAATATTTTCACTTGCAAATTTAAGGGAGCGGGAAAGCCCTATCTCCGTCATGTTAAATTCAACAACTTTATGTACTTTTTTCTCATAAATGGTGAAAGATAGGGGTCTAAATTTTTTAGAGTAGTTAGAATAACATGATTTACCTTAACAGACCATTTTCTTTCTAAACTCAAAATTAATTATTTATTGAAAGTCATTTTTAAATTAGCATTTTTGATCAGATTTTACTGCCTGAAATAAAAAATTCTCAACAAATCACTAAATCCCTGTGTTAAAGTATACATTATAACATAATATAAGTATTAAAAAAATCTGAGTTCTTAAGTTAAATAAATATTGAAAAAAAAGGGAACATAACATGAAAAATCCAAATTTTGAAAAAAAGTCAATTAAGATTTAAATGGCCATTAAGCTGTGAAGTGCTCTTAGAAAGAATGGATAATTTCAACACTTATTCATATATATGGGTGATTCTCAAAAGGTGGGCACTGGACACACGTCATAACTTTAAGCCTTTCAAACATAACGTTAATTATCATTGACTTTATTATTATTATTTTTTTTTTTTACACTGAGTTTATAATTCTATTCAGAGACAGAAAATGACATAATTTATTGTAAAAGCTTTGTATAAATATCTTAAAATTTTATTATTTTATGCTAAAGAGGCCAATTTCGGACATTCATAACGTTAACTGCTCCAATGTACCACCAAGAAAAAGAGTTTTAACTTTTTTCCGGGTGATTCTAATGGTAAACAACGAATGCATAAAGGAAACGGATGATTTTTTGATAATTTCGTTAAGAGATGGCAGGCTGATTTATTGCTTTTTTGAAGATAGAAGGACTTTTCTATAAAGAATTTTTTTGTATTTTGTTATGTTCGAAAGTAACGTACGCGACAAAGCATTTGATTTTATTATTATTATTACTGGATAACAAAAAGTTAATTATACATATATATATGTATACACATACAATTATAGGACACATTTACTACATTCTTAGTCTTAAGAATTTTTTAAATACTAAGCGTAAGCGCAACGTCCAAAATCTGTAGCGTACGTGCGAAAAAATATCCAAAATTTGTAACGTACACAACTGCTAATTAAATGCTTTAATAATTAATTTTCCAGAATAGTTACTGTCTTTTAATGTTTGTGTATAATTTTGTAGACATACTTTTAAAAATATTAATATATTATATTTATGGACAAAATACTATACTATTAAAGAAAAATTGGCCTTAAATTTGAAAAATTTAAAAATTACATATTGTTAACGTTTAATGATCCCACCTTTTGAGAATCTCCCATTTATATATATAAGCATGTGTGACAAATCGTTGGAAAGATAAAAGTTTAAACTATTTAATTATATAAAAAAGTAAAAATCGATTTTTTGGTCGAATTTTGCTTTCCCGGTCTACTTAACCCCCAGGTAAGATCATTAACGGAATGAATTTTAGTATGTAGTAAATAGGCTGCGTTTTCAAGAAAATAAATAAATGTTAAAATATGTATTTATATTTCCTAAAAAAAAAAAAAAAAAAAAAAAAAAAAAAAAAAAAAAAAAAACATACACTATTTAAGTATATTTAAGAGGTGCTTTTCGTGAACTTTATAAGTTTCGAAAAAAATATATATGCGTATTTATCGTTGGAAAGTATGGCACACTATTGTTTTGTTTTTGTTTATAAATTTTCCTCGGATATAAAATTTTATTTTAAAGATTTTAAATTATTAAAATACATTTTTACATAATTTTAAAAATCAACATTTACTCAATTTGTTTAAATTTATTTTGAAGATTTATTTTACTTATGTTTGATGTCAAATGACGGAAATGGTTAGGCTACATTCTGTGAACATTTAAAATTGTATGAATGACAGCATTTTTAAAATTTAAGCTTTTCATGATGTTTATATTTTACCAATTACATGCGTAGAGATATTTTAACGATATAACGTATGGTTTTAAATACTTTATTATTGTCATAACTGAAATAAAATGTTAAGATTGAACCAAAATGATTATTTTTATTATGCCACTAGATAAAATATGTAATTATATAATAGCAAAAGCATATTATAAAAATTAATAATTTAAGAGTAATATAGAACAGTAATTTTTATTAAGAACTTACTTCATAAAAGTGATAACTCCAACATTGGATATGTTTTCCACAAGTTTCTTCCAAGTTTCCAGTATTAGTTCTTTCTGTTCTAGGGTTATTCCTTTAGCTGCATTTTCGTCCAAAACTATTGTATTTTCTGTATGAGCAGTTATAGCATCTCCATTATGCGATTTGTCCGTATTTTCACTTGTTGTAGTTTTAGACCCTTGACACCCCATTTATTTATTTATTTATTTATTTATTTATTTTTTTTTTCTGTAAGTTCGTTTCTAAAACAGGGCGTATCTACTGTTATTTTTTACATAAAATATATCACAAATTTAAACATTATATTCTCGTAAAGTAATAATAAAATTATCTTTATACCATGCCTATATATACTTTGGCTTTTTCACAATGATTTAAATGATTATTTGCTTTCGTAATGCATGAGACATCTCCGTTGCCTAGAGCGCCTTTAAATCGTGCTTCTCCGCGATGCCTCTGAGATAGAAATGCAACAAGCGGGAAAATACTTGTTTAGACTCAACGACAGGTGGCGCTTCGAAAAGTCACGGAGATGAAAAGTTTTGAGCTTGGAAAACACTGAAAACGATAAGGATTAATATGGAAATTTTATGAGATTCGCTCGGAACAGTTAAGATTATAATTACAAGTCTCATGCGGACGATTCATGAATCAGAACATTATTTAAACTGAAGGAAACTGAAGTTTATGAAGAAACCAGGATATTATTGCATGATTTATTCTAAAGTAGAAAATAATTTTCAGCGTTCATTCAATTGTTTATACAATATAATTTAAATATTAATAACTTTTATGAATATCGCTATTGCGTAAAAGCCTTGAAGGACGATTCAATATCACTCTATGCAAAATGTTTATGATTAAAATTTAAGAAAATTTTTTGAAGAATACATAATACATTTAGCAGTAGAGTGAAAAAAAAGCAGTCTAGTAGTAAACAGACAAAAATGAGATCTGTAGTTTAATATTTTTAATCTAACTTTTTTTTTTTTTTTTTTTTTTCAGTTAACGAACTTCAAAAATACTAAAATTTGTGATGGTAAATAGGGTAATATGAGATTCGCAAGAAATCGGTCAAATTTAAAATACAAGCCTTATCTGCATGATTCCTTTATTTTTATTTTTTTTAACTCAGGGTTGGTTGGTTGGTTGACTTTTGACGGCCGATTATCTACTCTAGGGATATAAGCCCGAGGGGTAATTGCCCTCCGTGGGGTGTCTTTCTAAGGGAACCTAACCCGTATTTACGCATGGAAATCCATAGCTCGAAGAAAACCACGAAAACTCCGAACGGTTATGCCGACGGGCGCGATTGGGTTCGAACCCAGCACCTCCCGTCTACCAGCTCCGAGAGCAGAACTTTTCAGCCACTGGTGGGGTCTTTTAACTCTGGGAAACTAAAGTTTATGAAGAAAAGTAGGATATTATTGCATAAATAATTATTTAATTGAAGACAATATGTATGGATTTTTTAATTAAGGAGTCTCAGGATTCTTATAATTGGAAAACATGAAAAAAAGACCATTTTCAATATTTAATATCTTGAAAAGTATTTGATTTTAAGACCAAAATTTTAATTGGGAATGAAATATATAAGTATGTTCTTTCAGTTAATATCTTTAAAAAATTATAAGATGCAGAAGTAGCATTGATAGGAGGCTCTAAACTGTTAGACATTTGACGAGCAGAAAATCTGTATAACAGATTACGCGCTGGATTACAAAATAAATTTTTCAACTAGAATGAATATTTCGGTGTCTACTCTTACTTCACATTATAATAATTACCCTAAACCTAATTAAATTTGTATTTAAAGCATTTTTATATTTTTAATACAAAGCTGCATTCAGCTAATGCAAAATTTAGAAAATTTCAACAATATAATCACTTAAAAAAATTTTTTTTCACAACAAAAAGGAAATTTTAGGTTTAGTTTATACAGACTAACATGAAACATATGTTTTGAAAATTTCATGAAAAAATATTCAGAAGTGTTTGAGATATCGTGCGCTTAATGCCCAAAAACCTCATTTGGAGAAAAATGACTTCAAAATTTCGGAAACGCCGTTTCTGCTATTGTGCGGGTGTAATTCTAAAAGCCATAACTCCTGTTCTAATGGTAATTTCAAGTAAACAATTATATCAAAATGTTGAGAAAAAATAGAAGTTTAACATGTTCTAATGAGAATTTCAAGTAAACAATTATATCAAAATGTTGAGAAAAAATAGAAGTTTAACATCTAAAAAAATTAAAAGTTTGAAAATTTTAAAGCTTTAAGAGTCCTGAGACCCTTTAATCCATATTTCATTATTTTAAATTGACTGTTATTAAGTGTTAATTGACTATTTATTAACTATTGACTGTTTATTAACTATTAATTTATTGTTATTTTTGACTGTTTAAAAGTCGTAAATGATAATTCAAGGTGAATATTTATGAAATAGCTAGGGTTAAAATTTTAGGTGACATCTCTGAAAAAGTTAACATACATTGAAAAGTACAGCGTAAAGGTATAGTAGTACATGTAAACCAAACACAAAACTAGATAGAGACATTTAAAAAAAATATTTTGCTAAACAAACGATGGAAGAAAATGTGCAGTTTTTTAGGAGAGTTTCTCATCTATATATATAAAAGAAAGTCTGAATTTCGCATTAATCAACACGCAGCCCAAACTACTGAACCTAAAACCTTGAAATTTTGTCTAAAAATACTTCTTATGACATAGAGTGCCGCTAAGAAAGGATTTTCTAAAACTCCACCCCTAAGGGGGGTAAAAAATAGAACGAACTTTTAAAAAATTCCTTAAAAATCTGATTTTATAGTTATGTTTCAATTGATAACATATTTTAGTGTAGTTTTGTATGCTGAATCGAATGGTAATAACCAAATTCTTTTAAGTCTAATAGTTCATGAGATATTTCATATTTTTCTAATTTGGCGCTATCTTTGGCGCCAAAACCTCAAATTTTCAAGTTATAATTTTTAAAAACTCATTTTCTTTATTCTGTTACTGTAGCAAGGGAATAAATTCAAATTTAATATTTTTTTTAACAATTCTTTTGGTTTAACAATTAAAACAACTATGTCAGTTAGGAAAAAAATACAAACGCCCCAAAAATTAAAACTAAAAAAAAAAGAAAAAACAAACTGTTGTACTTTTTCGTTCTATCAACATGCCATGATGTATGATATCACGCCATTTATTTCAACCCTAACTGTGCAAACGATTTTTACTGTAAACTGTGTCAATTATTAATACTTGCTATTTATTGAACGTGAATATTTTTTATAAGTATTATTCCATCGTAATCCCGTAAAACTTTTTAATTTGTTATTTTTTGAATAGAAAACATTTATTACTAATTATAACTTACAGGATTACTGATACTGACATAGATTTTACTATCTGGTTTAATTAATCTGATGATGAGGAAGCTACAATAAAATTATTTTAGAAGTTAGGAATTATACATATAAAAATGTTTGTTCAAAAAACTATGAATGGCTTCATTCAAAGAATGAAATGTTTACTGTAGTGTGAGAAATACGTATTACGTACGCCATGCTGCAGTAGTAAAAAAAAAAAACTAATTTACCAAATTACAACGACCATTTGGAAAATGATTTTTTCGAAGACTAAAATTTAAGACATAAAAAATCGCACGGAGTTGATCCTACATTACGTACGCCGTGGATTAAACTATAACATTCCTGGACCCATCATGAACAAGCTTTAAAAGAAATTTCAGTTTTAGAATTTTCGGTACTGTAAATTTTTAAACTTCTACGGAGCTGGTCTTACATTACGTACGCCATGAATTAAAGATTAATAGTGTTATTACACGTAAAAATTGCAAGCAAGAAAAATCGCCTGCGACTCCTCAGATTTCCTATGAAACTTACGTAATAGCCAAGCATTTCATTGGCTGTTCGGGAAAAGGCTTTTCTATCATCAGATTTCCAAAATATCTCACGACCAATTTTAAATAAAATTTCATTCTTAAACTTCTAAACATCCGACAATATTACTTTTTATACCGTCGGATAGAGAAAAAAAATTACTTTTAAATGCAATTTGTTTGAAAGCTGTATCTCAGTTTGTTTCTGATTTATTAATTTTTTTTTTGTAGTTTTTATTGCATTTTTGTCATAGTGGCAACACTCTGTTGTCCATCGTTGTTGAAACCAAAGGGAAATACAGATTACTGTATAGACCAATCAGATAACGAATAAATTGCGGATTAAACCAATGAAAACGTTCAGATATGCTTTTGATTTCCTACCCTGACGAGAACAATAACCATGTTTCCAAATTGTTAAAAACATTTAATATTTGAAGACTACAGTTTAAATTGACTATATTCTATTACTTGCAAAATATTTATTTATGCTTTTATTTTAAATACTTATTTTTTTGATTTAAAAAACTGGTGTGTTAAAGCATGGAATTTTCAAAAGTTATATTTTTTAAATGCTCATTTTTTTTATCAACAAAATTATTTTTTTTTTCAAATGTTTCATTTCATTTTAAATTCAATGACATTATTTATATTTCGCCCGCGAAAATTACAAAATACTCTTTATGCTGAAATAATTTTTTTTTGGTTTAAGGTATCTTTTATTCTTCTTATTATTTT
This sequence comes from Maratus speciosus, assembly GCA_963932465.1. NCBI lineage: Eukaryota > Metazoa > Arthropoda > Arachnida > Araneae > Salticidae > Maratus > Maratus speciosus. Next base: position 256,950,477 of record OZ010795.1, on the reverse strand, counting down.
TCCTTTTCATCATTTTTAAATGAAATTAGTTAGACATATATTTTAAATGTGTGTATTTTAAATGAAATGAGCAAAAGGCATGTATGAATTAATAATGTCAATAAAACAAGAGGTTTTTTTTTTCTTTTTTTTTCATAGTTATATTATAGTGTGACGAAATGTACACCCGCAAGCAGTTTTTTCCGCACGGACTGTCCATTTCTATAGTAACATATATATTTTAAGAAATTAACAATTGTAATCTTGGAAACTAGCTGCCCTTGGCGACCGGTTTGGTCTCCCTTAAAATTTATGTTTGGGAAAGTATGCTAAGCATTGTATCGTGTTACTTTTATTCATAATTTAATTTACTTGAACGTTGAACTCCCTTAAATATAATTAATATAACCGCTTAAGCTAATATTAGTTTTTGTTACATTAAAATATCTCAGTTTGTTGATTTTCTGTAAACAAGTAAACCCTATTGGTTTACAATGGAAGTATATGGGAATTTGACGAAATATTAGAGATATCGAGAAGTTGGCGTCACTTTTGGCGATATATCTCCAATGTAGCGACAAACTTGGCCACATTTGGTGACAGAACAGGGGTCTCCTATGGTAATTCCCTTTATAGGTATGGAGATGCATTAAATGCTGTTCAATGACTAGAAAATTAAGATACAAAAAGAGATAAACATAGAAGTCAAAATAATAAGAAAACAATGGTTTTTTAAAACTGTTTTATAACTATTCAATGTTTATATTAAAAATCACACACAATTTTTTGACCGAAATTCATGTTTTTTATTTAATTATTCATTTCCGTTACAGTACATTAATCTAGCGTGGACTTAGAACACGATTATGACTAATTCACTGCTTTTTCTGATGCTTGATAAAAAACGGAAGCAAATGAATTTATTAAATGATATATAATTTTTACTCTGCTTCTTTTTAAAGTTAGGACAGCAGGAAAGAAAAAAAAATGAAACATTATGTAATCTTTTTTTAGGATTTCTAAATGTATTATTTAGCATATAATCCTAAATTAATTAATTAATAATTCATAAAAAATATATTTTTTAAAATATTACATTCTTCATTTTTAATTTATTTTCAGTATTTTTTATTTTAAAATGTTTCATTGTTGCAGTTTTACTCATTTGGCATATTTTGGCGAGTGTTCATTGGCGCATAATTAAATCTGTTGTTGTTCCAACTAGCTGACATATTGTACGAGGTACAGAAAATATTTGGTGAGTTATCACCTGAGATAGGCTAACAGTAAAATGCCTTAAAATTAATAGATTAATTTATAATTAATTTTTTTCTAATATTAAAGAGTTGCATTGTGATTATTGACCTATAAACACACCTGTAAATATAATGTTTATAATTCTAACATAGCAAGAAGTGAGTTAAAAATCAATTAGTGATTGTAAAAATCCATCTTTACATATAAAAACTAGGTTGACTTAAATAAAGAAAAAGGGCAAAATTAGAATTACTGATTGAGAAATAGTAAAAAAGACAGGCAATCGAACAAAATAGGAAGTTATGAAAAAGGGAGAATTTACCGTAGCGAAGCGCGGGTACTCAGCTAGTTCTTATATAAATAAAAGTTTATCGAGCATATCCAGTAATGACAAAAGTTTTCAAAATATCGATATATCGACTTTCCCATTGATCATCGGAAAGAGATCGTTACCCGAAACATTTCGAAAAGAAAATATCGATAGGTCGACTTTTCGATATATCGGAGTATTTTTATTATTACTCAATGTTTTAATACGCAGTATGATTTATTTCTGTATATGTTAGATGAACTTTTATTTAAAAATTGCTTTTAAGCTTTTCTCAAGATATTTTTAATAAACATTGACACCATCAATTTAAAAATAGTAACTTTGAGAAAAGCAGCAAAAATAAATTTAATTCTTAACAGCCGAAATAATCATATTTGTGGGCTAAATTTTGTTTTTATACTGTATTTGTCTCACTGGTAAATGCCTGGTCCATGCATCGTTTTCCCAAGGTTATAATGCACTCATCCTCTATATAAAATTTCTAAATTTCAAAGTGCATTACATTTTTCGAAAGAAAAATAATATTATAGTCTGAGAAGTAAATGAGAAGCCATTAACATTAAAATACCACATGTACATTTTTTTCACATAACGGCTTTTATAGTTGCACTCTTTGAAGTATATGGAAGCAATTCATAAGTACAATGCAAGTAGACAGTTATTTCGTACAGTCGGAAAAAAGAAAAAAAAAAGCAATTAATATTCAAAATTTCGCTGATAAAAAATGGAAATAAACATTCGACTGAAAAAAAAAAAAATTCTTTTTTCATTTTACGTTAAAAAATAAGTTTAGAAGGCAACCTACATCCTGAAATTGTATCAAACGCTAAAATGTTCAATTCAAAATCTTAATTTTGTCATCATATTTAGCTTTTTACGTAAATTTTACCTAGCAGTAACCAACGCGAAGTCATTCGTTCAAGCGGTTTATCAATTATGAATGTTTAACGTTTGGAAATGCTAATGATAAATTTATTTTTAATCGTTGCGACATCGATTGCATTGCGGATAGGTTTTTAAGCATAACTCAAAAATTAATTAGATTAATAATCTGTAATTTTGGATTAGCATGTACAGTCTGTTATCTATTCAACCGTTTTTACTTGTCACTTATGGCTAATATGGGTTTAAAACTTTACGTAAACTTATATTGATTTAATAGCTTTCCTTTTTACATTTTAATGCTTATAGAACTTCTTTATTTTAAAAGCAATACCTTCATCACCTGGAATATAATGTTAATTGTTTCCTATAACGTAAATTAATTTAAAAGAACTGACATTAAATTTAAAGTGTTTCATAGATGGCGTTAGCCGTTCCGTAGTCGAGTATTCTCGGATCTACCCTTTTTGTAAAGTGGAATCGTCTCCAGTTCAAAGGTATAAATTGCGTTTCCCTAATCAATTGCCGCGCTCTCTCTTTTCTGTTCATTTCTTTAAAGTTATCATTATGATTTTAATATGTTTAAGTTACAGCAAGATATTTAGTTTGAGTTTTACGATGTTTTTAGAAAACGATTTTAGCTATGATTTAAATTTAAGCTGTTTTGAAAAGCTCCAGGTGTATTGAAGTTAATCCGGTTTTAACCAAAGTTATTTTTAATGATTCACTTAGCTATTTTAAACAAAGTTGGCTCTGAATATTTTTCAACTTAAATCTGTATTTTTATAAAGTAATTGAATGAAATAGAATTCAAATAAAGAACTGTCGTCAACAGTATCTGACTTTTCTATGAATTCAACATACAGTTTTGTAACAGGTATCTTCCACAGCACATTTACAGTTCCTCTGCTGATAGCAGTATAAGTGTATATCAGACCTGTATTGATACAGGCTAAGAGAAGAGGTTATGGGCAACCAATGCCATACCTGGATAATAGAAGCGTGTTGAATTTAAATAAGAAGAGTCATAAATTTTAGCCCCATTTCAAAGACATTTGTGTTTGTTAAGAAGGGGGGCTGATATTTTTTTTGAAGATGGCGAGTATGCAAGTACAGATCGATAAGCTTGGAGCTTTAAACTACTCAACTTGGCAAATGGATATTAAATACCTTCTGTTGGAGAAGAATGCATGGGATATTGTTGCTGGAATTGAGAAGGAACCTGAAATTGATGCCGATAAGGGAATTACAGCAAAGGATGTGAAAGATTTTCATACTAGGAAAAGGATTGCTTTATCCACAATCTATTTAAATATGGGAAAGAACTTTAGGAAAATCATAGAGAAAAAAAGATAATCCCAAAGATGTATGGGATGTATTAAAGAAACATTTCGAGCCTGATAATAGATCACGGCATATGTTCCTGTTTTCCGAGTTCATGTCCTGTAAAGTAAAGCCAGATGAAAAGATAGATTTATTTGCTGCCAGGTTAAATAGAATTGCCGATCAACTGAACGACCTTGGTCATCCTGTTGAAGAGGTGTATAAATCATTTCAACTCCTGCGTCATCTCCCAAGCCATTTTGACAGCATAGTGCAAGTTATATTACGTTGGAAGTAGGAAAAGTTTATTTTCAATGAAATTCTAATGGAATTAATCGCCGAGGAATCAAGATTAGCCCTGCGAGATTTAGACAAACGTAAAGAACTTTTCGTTGAGACTCAACATATACAGAAAAGTAGACTTCGATGCTTTCGATGTGGGAGCCCAAACCATCTACAGAGGGATTGTCGACAACGCCGAAGAGACTCTAGAAGTTACAATCGTCGTATTCCATCTGTTTCTAGTGTGTCTGATGCCTCCGAATCCAGTTCCGAACGTGCCCAGTCTCCAGTTAAGAGAAACAGGAATCGCAGAGGCAAAGCGAAGGAATCATCATCAAACTCTAACAGCGTTAAACAAAAAGGTAAAAACAATCCTTTCTTGTTTTATATTCAGGCAAATTTGAGTGGTAGTGAAAGCGAAAATAGTTTAGCGAAAAAAATTATTTGATACCGCAGCTTCACACCATTTTTGCCGTGATAAGAGTTTGTTTTATAAATTTAAGCCTTTAAAAGATGAAAAAATGTTTGTTGCTGTAAATGGTGTTACTTTTCCGATAGAAGGAAAGGGAAATGTAAAGTTAAAGTTTGGCCAAAGGCTGTTTTTCTTTTCTGATGTAATGTATTCCCCTAAACTAAGGAAAAATCTTATTTCAGGTCCAAAATTGGATGTAAAAGGTGTAAAATTTACTGGTGAAGGTGGTAAGGTGGAGGTGTCCAAAGATGGTCAATATTTATTTACTGCTTTTCTTAGGGATGGTACTTATCATTTGTATCCTAAAATTCCATGTTTAGTTCCTAAAAAGGTTAAATTTGAAACGTCCCATCTATCTAAAGATGATTTCAGAATTTGGCATCGCAGATTCGCGCATGTAAGTCCAGATTTGATAGAAAATACGGCCAAAAATGAAAGTGTTAGAGGTCTTCCCCGGGTTAAATCAGGAAGATTTTTTTGCGAAATATGTAAACTTAGTAAACATAGACGTACGTCATTTAAATCAATTAATAGGATTAGATCTAAACGTCCCCTCGAGTTGTTGTTTATGGATGTCTGGGGGCCTGTAAGAGAGAAAGGAAGAAACGGAGAGAGATATTTTCTCTCAATTATTGACGATTTTTCGCGTAAGGCCACAGTTTTTCCCATAAAGGAAAAATCCGAAGTGTTTGGAATTGTTCGCAATCATGTGATCCGGGCGGAGAGATTTCTCGAACGTAAAGTAAAGTACATTCGATCAGATAATGGCGGGGAGTTTAAAAATGATAATTTTAGGATTTTCTGTGAAGGGAGAGGCATTAAACATGAATTTACGGACGTGTACTCCCCTGAACAAAATGGGACTATTGAGAGATACAATCAAACGATTGCTAACGGCATCAGATCAATTTTAAGTGAAAGTGGTTTAAAACGAAGTTTCTGGCCGGAGGCAGCGTTGTATTTTACGTATACTTGGAATCGCATTTGTCACAAATCTCAGTCGAAGACTCCTTTCGAACTTTATAGTGGCTCTAAACCATCCGTTAGACACTTAAAACCCTTTGGAGCTATAGCATATATAGGTGTTCCCAAGCAACTTAGGTCGAAACTTGATGCAAAAGCAAAAAGGGGGGTAATGGTTGGTTACGCCTTTAGTACTAAAGGTTACCGGGTTTGGCTACCTGAAGAAAACAAAATTATTGAAACCATTAATGTTTCTTTCAATGAGGAACTCCCAGATAGTGTCCGGCGCAGTGGAGTCGTGATGGGTTCAAAAGAAATAGGATCTCCTATTTTTGATAAGGAATCTGATGAAGAGTTTGAAGGTGAGGTTGAAAATAATGATACCCCAAATATAAATTATTTCCCTTCGTATAAACCTCCAGATTTATCCTCTTCAGAGGAGGAGAATTCCACAGAGGAAATAAAATCAAGTAAAGATGTTTTGAGGGGGGTTCCACTCTCTGATACTGTTTGGTTAAGAAAAGTTGCCCCGAGTGCTTATGGTAATCGTAACTACATTTACTATTACGAACAGGGAAAAACTGAAAGGTTGAGATCCTTAAACGATGTAGAAAAGTATTGTAAAAAGCATCATCTTAAATTTGAACCTCATATTTTCTGTTTTAAAGGATCAAATAAATTTAAAGGAGTGGTTTCAGGTCGGGAGGATAGTTCTTGTTCAAATACGGAGACTTCTGATATTGATAAGGATATATGACTAGATGACATCAAAATACCAACTACCTATAAACAAGTTTTAAAATCCCCACAAAGGAAGTTTTGGGAACAGGCCATGAGAGAAGAATTGAAAACTATGAGAGAAAGGGGAGTTTGGAAACTAGTTAAGTTACCAAGCGATGCTAAACCCTTAGGTTGTAGGTGGGTTTTCACATTAAAAAAGGATGACAAGGGCAAAATTGTAAGGTATAAAGCCCGCCTAGTGGCACAAGGTTTCAAACAAATAAAGGGGGAAACCTATGATGAAACTTTTTCACCGGTTGTTAACTTTGCCATTATTAGATTTTTCTTTTCCCTTTTAGTCTCCTGTAAAAAATGGACACACCTACAATGCGACGTAAAATGTGCTTATTTATATGCACCTTTGGCCGAAACAATATATATGTCCCAACCTCCAGGATTTGTGGAAAACGAAAATTTAGTATGTAAATTAGAAAAAGCTTTATATGGTTTACATCAGTCTGGTAGAATGTGGTATTTTGAAATAAATAAAATTTTGCATGATATAGGGTTTGTTAAGTTTGAATGGTGCAATTGCGTGTATAGTTTTGATGATACCATTATCCTGCTTCTTTATGTAGACGACATAGTAATTTTCGGTAAAAATGAAAGAGTGGTGGAAAAGGTTGTTAAACTTTTGACTGGTTATTTTGATCTTAAGATACTAGGTAAAACCAGAAAGCTATTGGGTGTAGAATTCGAGGAGGGTAATGACTATCTAGCAATACATCAAATTCCATATATTGATGAGATTTGTCAAAAATTTAAAAAGTTTGAGTTCCCTATCACTTCACTCCCAATAAGCAAAGGTGTAGTTTATTCAAAAACCCAATCCCCTCAATCCGATAACGAAATATTTGAAATGTCTAAAATTCCATACAGAAGTGTTTTAGGATGTTTGTCGTTCCTATCTAATAGAACCAGGCCCGATATTGCTTATGCAGTAAATATATTTAGCCAATTTCAAAATAACCCTGGATTAGTACATTGGCATGGATTATTAAAGCTGTTGGGATATGTTTGTTTTACTAAATCTTTAAAATTGAATTTGAATTGTAAAAATGTACATGTAATTGCATATTCAGACGCCGATTTTGCCACAAACAGGGATGACAGAACTTTAATGGGAGGTCAGTTATTACTTTTAGATAAATCACCAATAATGTGGAGGTCCTTTAAGGAAAAATGTATAAGTTTATCGACCATGGAATCGGAATTTATTGCGATGACAGAAGCTGCAAGAGAGCTCTTATGGTTCGATAGAATAATGGACGAATGCATTGGTCGAAGGATAATTTGTGATAGAAAGGAAAAATCTTTATTATTGGTTGATAATCAGGCCACCATTAGTTTTGTCAAATCCCCCATTGAAAACCACAGAACGAAGCACATAGATGTAAAGTTATTTTTTATTAGAGATTTGGTATATAAAAATATTTTTGAAGTAAAGTATGTTAAAAGTAAAGAAAATTACGCGGACATCTTCACCAAGCCCCTTAGTAAATTTGAATTATCAGGGTTTAAATTAAACGTTTTCTTGAATTGTTAAATTTGTTGTTAAATTTTGTTAAATACCCCTCATTGCATTAAAGTGTATTTATATAATATTTATTGTACTAGACAGTCCAGCTTCTGTATAAAAGATGTATTTTAAAGTTTTGACTATATAAGGTTATGTATAAGATCGACTTTTTTGTGTGTAAAAATTGAATTTAGTTTAGCCTTGTGAACCAATTTAAAATCCCGCCGGAATGCAATAAGTACCCTTTGCCCTTCCATTCTCCGGGGCTCGAGCGGCCTTTCGTAACGTCTCGTGAAAGGTGAAAATGTAATCCGGCCAGAGAGTCTACAGGGGATAGTGTCGGACGAAGGTGTAACTGTTGCAGGAAGGCCCCATTTGCGGGCATGTTAAAGTTTAATTCAGTAAGTCCTTCATTTTAATATTGGAAATGCCACTTTAGTATCCCGGTTCACTTGGTGAAACTTAAATATAAGAGTTTAATTATACATGAAGTCGACTTCATTACGTTAACATTGTTGTAAGTTTATTGAGATTAACCATGAACTTTATTAGTTTAAGATTTTTTTTTTTTTTTTGAGCTAAATTTGAAATGAAAGTGTAATCTTGTTTCAGTTATTGAAATAGAAATCTGAATGCGTAATTTGAATTATTGACATGTAAAAAATCTGCATTTATTATATACAGTGGAAATATGAAATTATGAGTTAAACATTTATAGAGTATATTATGTGTTATGAAAGAGAATGGAATCATGGGCCCATGTATGATGAAGGATGAAAGATGATGGATGAATGTGATTATTAAAGTTTTGAATATGTAAAATTTTTCAGTAATTTATATTGAAATATATTGATTGAAAATGTATTGAAACTATATTGAAACTGTCTTAAAATGAAGTCACGTTAGATGTTGTATTAAAACGATTTGCTTTTCAGAAAGATTTGAATTTATCTAGTAATGTATTAGGAATATTAATTGAAGCTGATGGACTGTTGAAGTTTAAACCAGAGTTAAATTTTAGATACTGTGGTTGGAAATATTGCATTTTAGATGCATGAGGGTAATTTGTTTCTTGTTATATAGTGTTAAAAATCTTGTTAATGTTTATAATGTTTAGTAATTGTATGTTACTGTTTAAAAGGCGACAAGTTATATTTAGATAAAAATGTTGGATTTTATGAGAAGATTAAAGATGTAATGGTAAAAGTTCAGATTGAATTTTTGTTTGACCTTTGTAAATTCAGAGCGAATTTTGGAAATTCTAGGGATTTGTTAACTGTTTAAATTTTTCTTTCCCATGAGTGACAAGTGGGGGGCCTTGTTATCTATTCAACCGTTTTTACTTGTCACTTATGGCTAATATGGGTTTAAAACTTTACGTAAACTTATATTGATTTAATAGCTTTCCTTTTTACATTTTAATGCTTATAGAACTTCTTTATTTTAAAAGCAATACCTTCATCACCTGGAATATAATGTTAATTGTTTCCTATAACGTAAATTAATTTAAAAGAACTGACATTAAATTTAAAGTGTTTCATAGATGGCGTTAGCCGTTCCGTAGTCGAGTATTCTCGGATCTACCCTTTTTGTAAAGTGGAATCGTCTCCAGTTCAAAGGTATAAATTGCGTTTCCCTAATCAATTGCCGCGCTCTCTCTTTTCTGTTCATTTCTTTAAAGTTATCATTATGATTTTAATATGTTTAAGTTACAGCAATATATTTAGTTTGAGTTTTACGATGTTTTTAGAAAACGGTTTTAGCTATGATTTAAATTTAAGCTGTTTTGAAAAGCTCCAGGTGTATTGAAGTTAATCCTGTTTTAACCAAAGTTATTTTTAATGATTCACTTAGCTATTTTAAACAAAGTTGGCTCTGAATATTTTTCAACTTAAATCTGTATTTTTATAAAGTAATTGAATGAAATAGAATTCAAATAAAGAACTGTCGTCAACAGTATCTGACTTTTCTATGAATTCAACATACAGTTTTGTAACAGGTATCTTCCACAGCACATTTACAGTTCCTCTGCTGATAGCAGTATAAGTGTATATCAGACCTGTATTGATACAGGCTAAGACAGTCGAAACTCTTTTATCTAAAACTCGGTTAACCGAAATCCATTGTTAAAGCTTTTTTTTTTTTTTTTTTTTTTTTTTTTACTATCACATTCCTTGTGTGCAAAATCGATTTGGAAAGCTTTTTTTTTTTTTTTAACTATCATATTACTTGTGTGCAAGCGGTCCTTTCCGGACTAGGAGTACATATAAATATTTTTGATCCCCTTTCAATTTAACTTTAGCTCCCGTAAGCTCCGAAGTTGAACGAAGAATACGAACAAATTCGCAATTCTGAAACTTTTGTATATTTTGCAAAAGGTTTAGCATGGCTGGAGCAGCAGATAGACTATGATACTGGTGAACTAATAATATTAAAAAACTCCGTGATAGAGCTTCAAAGCAAAGGCGATCTAAACTACGTGAAACAAAACATTTTTTCAAACACTTGTGATATACGTAAAAGGTACATAATTTCGAAATTAAAATTCAGATAATTTATTATTGTTTCTATTTTGCTATTGCTTTATTTTTATTAAGCCCTTGTACCATAATAAGAAATATTGCATACATTTTTCCTTAATCTGTAATGGAAGCATTTTAGATTATTCGAAAATTTCGATTTTCCGAAAGAGGGTCTGCCCCAATTACTCTGGATAATCGAGGTTCTACTGTATAAACCTTCTAGGCATTGATTTCTGTTTTTTTTTTTTTTTTTTAATATAGGTAACAATTAATTTTTTTCGAAAATTTGATTAAAATAATAACTATTTTTGAAATACGTTTTTGAAAACCTTATGATGTCCAACCTATAAATATTTTCACAGAAATCGATTTCTTAATCCTTCAAATGTAAGAATCGAAAATTACAGAGAATTCCGACAATTAGTTTTTGAGTTATTCTTAAAGAACTACCCGCTGTGCAATCTGTTTTGCAACGATTTCAAATAAATTTAACATTAGGACTTCTCACTTTAAACCTTCATTATTTCTAAACTATTTGAGCAAATGAATTCCCGTTTGGCATCCAACACTTAAATAACCGAAAAAGGACAAATGTGATATCAAAATTAGGTGTTCGCGTAGAATATTTTAGAGTGTAGTACAATTTCATTATAATGAAGATTCCAAAGCTTTTTTTTTATTATTTGCATAAATTGAAAAAAAAAGTCTACTGGCTATTTTCTATAATGGTCTGGATACTGAAATGTATAAGATGTTCTTTTAAGTTGGCCCACTGTACACTGTACATCATAAATTTATCACTTGTTGTTGTCTACTAAAATTCAAGTGATGAAATGTACGTGGCAAGGAAATCATTCTAAAGTATAATGATTAATATGTAAATGTTATGAAGTTCGTCAAAAACAGTAAGAATTTTATTACAATGCCTATTTGTACGATTCATATATAATTATTTTATATTCTTTTAAAAGAACTAAAATTTGTGATGAAAACCAACATTATTGCATGTTTTACATTTATTATCGACATTTATTAGCCATTTTTATTAGTGATTTTTATTAGCCATTTTATTTACCATTTCATTTATTATTAATAAATTTTTATTAGCCATGTTTATTAACAACATTTTACATTTATTAGCCATGTTATTGTTTTTCCCTCTTATTTAAAACTTTATTAACATATTTAAAACTTTAAATTTGTTTCTAATGTGAACAGTGGTGTAGTCGTAAAAAAACAGAGGTTATACGCTCTAAGCAAAGCTTATACCCTAGGGTGTATGTAGTATAGCTTTCTTGAGAAACAGAGGGTATACGGTGCTCCTTGAAAAAATCCAGAATGTATACGGCGTGTACCCCCATATACGCTCCACTACATCCCTGAGTGTGAACCATTACATAAATTCAGTATAAAGCATTTCTACATGTATAAATATGTATGAAACGTTTTTTGAGCTTCGCAAATATTCGACGGTCTAGGAATCAATGGGAAAATTTTATGAAATTTACTTAGAAACAGTAAGATTTTAATTACAAGCCCTTTAATGATGATTCACGAGTCTTTATTTAAGGTGAAGGAAACAAAAAGTTTTGAAGAAATCCAGGATATTATTCCATGAATTATTCTTTGTAGCAGATAATTTTTAAAGGCTATTTAAATATTTTAAACAGAATCTGTGTAAAAGATAATTAAACTTATGCTTATATAAAATGTCTGATATTTAATATTTATGTTTTCTGAAAAAAAAAAATTAGTACACAGTCTCAGAAAGTGAAAACAAAAGTAATTAGTCCAGTCATTTGTGCACGCACGAAAAAGGAAAAAGAAAGAACTTAGGGGAAAGTAGTGTAATGACGCTCAGAAGGGCAATCCCGCTCACCAAATATCTTTAAATGGAATAGAATTGAAAACGTGCGATCGGTACCGGTACCTAATTAACTTCATCATAAGTTCTCAGTTTAGTGCCCGTCGGGAGGAAAATATTTTTGTTTCCTCACATTATTAGTTTGAAGTTGTTTTACAATAAAATTCTACAACATCTAACTTGAAGGTAAGCGTACACTCTTATTTTCAAATATTAATTTACTCATTATGTCTACAAAATATATACATTTAGCTGTACTTTCATGCTTTTATTTATTTTTGTAGAGCGTTGTTACGCCAATTATAATGCATTAAAACCAACATGGTGATAAAGGATTATGGCGCTTGCGTGGAATTCCAGAAGAAGTGTTACCAGTGGGCATTTTTTTTTTATTATATTTGTTGATTGCCACCACTTTTTTGAAATGGTGAAATTCCCCTTTTTTTGCCTTAATTAATATGTCATTGAACAAGGAGAATTTTACGATTTAAAAAAAGTGGTGAAAATAAAAAAACCTAAATTTAAAAAAAGTAGCCCACTATATGTGTAACACAATATATGTAAAGTGGTCGCAAAAAGTCTGCAGTGGTGTGAACAGCCCACACAACTACATATGTGACTTTTGTGTTACTTACATGTTGTATTCAAACTCTGAGCATAATTACCCTACCATGTTGGGCATCACCGCTCAATCGATGGTTATTTAAATAAAACAATAAAAAAAAATCCTAAAACTTTTATGCAAATTATTTGATTGCAAATTGTTCCTCATGCTTTGGAGGTATACTTCGTTAATAATAGATTGATTTTTTTGTCCAAATTTGACTAGCTATTCATGTTTTTCCTTAAGTGAGTGTCATTCCCCTTACTTTCCCCTATAACAGAAATATGATTTTTTTCGACAAACTTAGTCTTTTTGAGTAAAAATTGATATGAAAGTTTTATAATTGTCTTGGAAACGATAAAGATTTAATTACAAGTCGTATCAGGATCATTTATATTTAAGCTAATTTAAGCTAAATAGAGACTACAGTTTCTGAAGAAATCTAGAATATTTAAAAAAAATTATTTTTAGTTATTGCACGAGATTCTTCTTTGTTTTTGCTGTTGTTATAAATAAAATGAAATGCTCTGATTAAAGACGTTTTCTTATTGGCGACAAAAGGGTCACTATTACTCTAATTTTAAGAAAAGCTTTTTGTACATATCATATGCAATATAGGATGAAATCCTCAATAACTGACACCTTAAGATTTATTTCTTGTTCAAATCACTATTACAAAATTTTAAATACATTTTATACTTATTTTTCTTTTTGAAACTGTAGTAGATATACATCGAATAATCACTACTGAAAAAATTCTCAAAAATTATACATTCTATTATTAAAAATTAATTTTTTCATAAATATCGTTAATAACTCCAGTTACTGACACCAACCCTATATGAAAGAAGGAAAAAAAAAACTGACGCAAAGTTAACCAGTGTCTGACCCGTTACTTACAAAAAAAAAAAAAAAAAAAAAAAAAAAAAAGTTATTTTATATTTCAAGGAATTTATTCTTTAAAAATATTTTAATTTAGTATTTTAAAAACCTTAAACATTGTTTATATATGATACTAGCAGGCTGAGCCCGCTGCGCTGGACCATTTTTCAAATAAACCTTCAATCAAACGAAATGGAAAATCCGACTCTGTATTTTAAATTAATATGGACCTTCCGCATTTTCTGAATAAGCATCGGACGCAATTGCGCTATTATATTATCTGATGCGTTAGACGAAATACGGGCAATTCAGAAGCAACTCTTTAGTACACATGTAGAGTTTGGGAGGGAAATGCGGCCATTACGATCATATAACCACACTACTAAAAAAGAGAGAATTACAATGACTGCAGAGATTGACCTTTTAACTTAAAGAATGTTCGGGTTATTCACTTTCGTTTGTTAGTTCTTTTACTCCGGGCTTCTCAGCTTGGTACTTTGTGCGGATCTGATAACATAAATACAGTCTCTCTCAACGTTACATTATATTTGGTAATATACGTCTTCTTTTGCCAGGTTTTCTCCACAGTTTCTTATCTTCGATTTCCAGTAGAGTAAATACAATCAAAACAGTATTTAACTTTTATATTTTAAAATATGTGAATCATGTAAAAGTGGATATTTAAAGCGGAATTCTGTGAATAAAATTAAAATAATGTCATTTTAACTGCCGTTTCTTTTTACATACCAGTTTTAATCATGCAACTATTAACCTAGGAAAATAACCTCGATAACTAATTCAAATAGAAAACTAAACCTCTAGTTTTCATTCAATAAAATCTTCCCAATCATCCGTAATTGGATCCACAACCAAGTTTGATGTGCAACGTTAGAAATGTTCGTAACGGTATGGCTAAAAATGTACCAGAGTTAGCTACAAAACAGAGTTAATTACGATCCAAACTACATTCCATTAAATAATGTCAAATTGCTGTTGATTGAATTTTAGGTCTTTCACTATCAAAACTCTCTGCAAATGATAAATAAAGTTACTTATGCAAAATTTTTAGTTGTAATCTTTTTTGGCAAACCGAAGATTTTTTTCGCATTTCTCTAATGAGGGTAATAAGACGGAGAAATAAACATGCTTTTATTTACAAGACGTCATTTTCACCAGCTTGTTTCCTAAATAAAACTAAAAACGTTAATTTGTGACTATGATCAGCTGCTCGGGCTGTGCATCAGCCAAAATTTCTTTATAATGATTGACATTTTATTGGAATCTGAGGTACTTTTTTTAAAAACCTAGGGTAAATGAACAAATATTTTTCCATTGGCTACCTTTGGCATTTGAAAAAAAAAAATTGTCCATTCAAATTAATGCTTTTTTAGTGATAGTAAGATAACTGCACATGAAAAATATCTATTAGTAAATCTCTTTTGTCCGTTTGCTCCATAATAAAAAAAAAACATAAATTACTAATCGTTAGTTACTAAAAGTACAAATTTCGCGTAATCTTCTGAAATCGGATTCACCGTCCACGGTTCCTTTCAAATATAAACGAATCTTCCAACATTATATAGTAAATTCGCCAATTGTAAGGTAGCTGATTATGGAAGATTCATCCAATATCTTAAAAAAAAAAAAAGAAATGACGAATGGAAGGGAATATCGAAAAATGATTTCAAAAAGAAATTTTTATTGCAAAATGTCTTTTTTCGTGATAGAAATAACGTATAATTGCTTACATTTTCTTAAGAATAATCTTTACTACCTAACATTGCAAACATTGAACGTTTGTATAAGGGAAATTGGCGATATGTTTTTTATTAAAAAAAGAATGGACAATATTAGCTAATCTGACTTCCAGTTTATAAAAGTCACAAATTTGGGGAAAACAAACCGACATGCTTTCGCAGTAATGTCTGTTGAGAAATTTTTTAAATGTCTAAAATTAAATTATTTTACAATATGTATGTGCGCGTGTGGGAGACATTTATACTAAAATTAAAATATTTGACTCCATTTTTAAAATATTAATTGCTATTTATATATTGTACATTTGAATTTTGAAAAATACCCCAAAAATGCTTTCGTACACTTGCAAAATCACCTTTATTGTAAGCATCGCTTGAACCCAATTCATGCCTACGTCTTTTTGGCTTAAAATCAAATTGTTTGGCGACAAAAGTGAACTAAAAAAATCACAAATAAACATATAACATGTAAATCATAAATACCATCATTTTAACAATTACATCTGCTAGTTTCGTCTGTGAGTGACAGGATGGAAGAGTTAGAAAAAAAAACAAAAAAAAAAAAACAAAAAAAAATCAAAAACAAAAACAAAATTGTTACCACAAATAAGGTCTCCTTAAAGAGCATACTCAAATTATTTTGAAAAGAAAAATGCTTTTAAAACTACTCATGTATGTAGTAAAACATCAGTCAAATTTGGCGGCGGGATCTCAGTAAAAATCTGAAAAAAGAAAAAAAGAAATATATTCGAGTATTTGGCGTAAAAAAGACGAACGTTCCACGCTATTTGGCTAGCCGACACATTTCCATACCAAATGCAAGATATTTAAACGCATTTGAAAATTGCTTGTTGAATAAGTGTTTAAATGCCTAAAACTCAATGAATTTAAACTTAAACGAAGGATTAGCGTATTATTTTTTTTTTATCTTTAAACGTATATAATATAAAAAATAGCGTGTTGCAGCAGTTATTTAATTTTACATGGCTTCACCGGCTGGATATGTTTTAAGGGTACTATTTGATTATTCATTCAACCAATTTCGCCAAGTTATATAAATTGCCTAACTATTCGCCAAATTATATAAATTGCCAAACTACTCGCCAAATTATACAAATTGACAAAATTTTTATTTTAAACAACGAAAGAATAAATAAATTTTTAAACATTAATCAAATTACAAATAGAAGTGAAATTAAAAATCACTTGATGACGTAACAAACACGTGTACCGTGTTTAATGTCAAGTGAATGTGAAATTTACGATCAGCTATTATTGGCATTTAATCTTATAGTTTGGCGATAGTTATTTTGTCGACGGGATAATCAAGTAGTACCGTTTTAAGTGTGTTTTAAAAGTAGCTGGCTAATTAAAAATGCTACCATTAAACATTTTATATTAAATACTTGTTTCCATGCCAACAATAACCTTCATTTCTTGTTTCTAATACTAACAATATCGAAGTCAAATTGCCAATGTTCCGAATCGAACATTAATTTTGAATTTGAAAAAAAATTAATAAACTGAAATTTTGTTTTAAACTGTATAATTACGATAATAAAATTTTAATATATGCACATATAAAGGTATATGGCAAAACTGTAGTAATAAAAATGTATTTATTTAAGTTAAACCTAATCTATCTTCGTATGAAGAGTAGAAAAAGGTTTTACTTAAAAATTATTTATGATAAAAAAAAGTATCATTCAAAATTTTATTGTGCCGCCAACAAGCATTAAATCGCCAAAAAAAAATAAATTTTCATTATTTTTTATAAACGCTAAATCAAGGTTCTGCGGATTTTTTTTTATAAACATATTATATGTCACGAGAAAAATCTTCTATATATTCCTCATGAGAAGATATTTTTTCAAATATTTCAGAGCATGCACTTATCGAAACTTCCTTGATATCACCCTATTAATTTTTCAGATGCATTTTTCTTAACCTGACGCAAAAGATAAAGAGCCAAATCTTATTTCAATTGCAATATTTTAACTGAGTAATTTTTTAAGCATTACGAACATTCACTTTCATGTTTAAATTAAATATTTTCGTTTTTTAATATTATCACTCATTTAAACGGATGTTTTTCTTCTTTTTTTTAATTAAAATTAGTAACAGTTTTTTCTTTTATGTTGGATGTGTAATATATGTTTCAATTTTTTTTTTATCAACGATAAATTTCGCCAAGAAATAAAATGGTAAACCTTATCGTCCAAAATAACAGCTTTCCATCATAATTCTATAAATAATCTAGGTAGAATGATGTGTTATAGCTTAAAACCTTCCCTGAAACGGTACCTATCTAACGGTATAAGTTCCGTAAAACTCCATTCGGTAGAACGCGAAATCTAGGCGTTCGGAACGAAATTTCCGTTTGGATTTTATATATATAATAGATGCTACAGATGCATGCATTCCTTTTTTCATGTTTAAAATTATTAGTAATGAAGATATCGAATAACTGACATGTATGAACCACTAACTGGCAAATGTTGTCAGGCTATGTTTAGAACAACTTAACTTTTAATGGTGTTGAGTACAAAATAATATTAAATTGGAATTACGTTTTTTTAAACAGTTCAAATAATAGATTTTTAATTTATTTAACATTACCAATAATTAACACCTCTGTCGTAGACTGGATGAAATGAAATTACCGGAACCAATAATTGGCCATTCACATTAAGCTATTCTATAAAACTATAAACTTGAAATCATGGTCCTAATGTATCAGAGGCATCTTTTAACTAATTTCTACAATTACAACCTTTAGAAAAAAGTTTAGGATGGTGGCATTATAAATAGATTAAATAAGGCATTACCTTAAACTCAAAAATAAGATGGATGCCTCAAAATGGTACTTTTTATAATCTAAAAAGTTTCTTCCTAATTGGATATGTTCTTGGGCCATTAGTGGTAATAAATTAACTGCAAAATAAAAATAAGTGTCTAAGTTACCACTAGATGACTTCTTTGCAGAATTTTACGAGAAAATGCTTATTTGAGTTAGATACTCTTATTTGCTGAAGTGTAAGGCACTGGTTAGGAGCCAAACTGGGGGTTTCACCCAATGTTTCAAAAGTCTAGTAATTTGCAGATATTGTAAGTATATTGAACGTTACATATACTAAAAGCATTTGTACATACATATATATAAGTACAGTCGTGGAAAAAAAAGTAAACTCCCCCTACTAACACCTCAACAGTTTCTATCGTAGAAGAAAGTTATTGGTACCGAACGATTGGAAATAAAGTCTACTTTTAAATGATGTATATAAAATTTCCGTAGGTACATAGTATAATAGTATACATAGTATAACGAGCCATAACTTTGTTTTTTTTTAAATCAGTAGACAATTCTGACAGCATAAATGAACTCTGCACCCTTCAATTAGCCTAGAAACAAATTTTTATACAATTCGTACGATAAGTTTCCGAGATAACAATTATTTTAAAACGAGCGTATTTTAGTGGTTGTATCCAAATTGAAGTTCGGTACTCTATTGTTGACCGAGAGAGCCCCCTTCTTGATCAAGGCACCTCTCAAGTGGTCGTTGAAGACTGATAGATTACAGGATAGCGTAAGAAATTTCAAAATATCTTGTCACTTCTGTCATAGACAGCCCCTTAAACCATCATTTTGGCCGTTTTTTAAGCATAATTTGAAAACTACTTGGAAGAAAAATGTGAAATTATGGATTTCCATAAAGCAGGACTTAATAAATCTAAATACATCAAAAACATTGTAGGTTGCAATTCATAATTTTTTCAAATATTAATTCATAATTCATATCATAAAATTATAAAAATTGCAAATTCAACGTATTTATGTTTGGGTATTTTAGTATTACTGCTACACAAAAAAATAGCACATTCGGAGTATAATTTCAGGAGATATTAATAAAAATATGAAAATGTAATTTAACATTAGAAGCACTAAATTTTGAATATTTATAATTCAAAAACTTATCATTCAAATAACTTGAAATTTGGTGTCTAGGCATAGTTTGAAGCAAAGATTTGAAATATCTTGTTAAAATTGGGTATTGCTATTGAAAGAAATGAAGTTTGGGTTCGTTTTAATATGTAGATGATCCTCTAAGCACATTTTATGCTCATCATATAAAAGTAAACTTTATTTCCAATCGTTCGGTACCAGTAACTTTCTTCTATGATGACTTGTTGAGGAGTTAGTAGGGGGTGTTTACTTTTTTTTCTTCCACGACTGTGCATATAAAAATACATAAGATGTATATATATTATAAAATGCATATAACTATGCATGATGCACGTATGCTAACATAAAAAACTATATATATAAGTAGGTAGGTAAAACATGAAGTGGGTTATACAAAAAAAAAAAAAAAAAAAAAAAAAAAAAAAAAAATAGGAAAGTATTATAAAAATAAACAAGTCAGAAATCGTACGTAAAATGTGGCAAATGATTTTCGTTAGTTTTATAAATATTCAGATTTTGGCGCGATAGCTGTTGCACTCTTATTCAAAAATGCATAAACACAAAATTTATTACAATTAAATGTATTAAATTCAGTAATACGAAAATAACTCCCTCTTAAATATGACTTAATCACCATGGCAACCTAGAAACATTATCTATCATGGGATATCATTGAATTAATTATATATGAAAGGATTTAATAGAATGGAGAAACCTTTTATTAATATCTTTTTAAGTTTTCATTCGATGTTCAGAAAATTTTAAATGACTCGACAATATTCTGCAACGATTATATATATTAAATTTCAAACCATTCGTTTACGTAGTTTTTGCGCTGTTATACGCGAACAGACGGACAGACAGAGAGACGAACGGACCAGACGACGAGTATAGGGGCTACGTAGCTATATAATTACGAACGCCCCTAAAAATATTTATTAATTAAATGTTTTTACATGTCATCTACTTATAATAAAATCTGAGTGCTTAAAATTGTCGGTAACTAAGCCGGTGCGGACCACTCCAGTGTGCGAATCGACCGTAGCTAAACGCCATGTTAGGCTTAATGAAAAACATACCTTAACATATGACAGCTAAATGATAATTTTTTCTGCTTGAAATCATGTCTGTTCAGCATATTTTTACATAAAACATGTGTATCATTTCCATTTATAATGTATTAAGTTCTAAATTAAAATTAAGCTATTATAAACATAGAAATCAGATCTAAACAATCCATACTGTTGCCATTCAGTTTCAAATTCCAGCAGTTTTACAAAAGAATGAATGACTCTTTGAACGCTTCATTAAAAAAAAATACAAGTTGCTGAAATTATAACACCTGGGCCTCTGAAATTTTTGTCATGTGTAGATGCTATCACCTGAAAGTGAATTTCGCAGCCGGATTTTTAAATTTCAATTTAGATTTTAAAAAAAATAAAACTGTATGGGTTAGCGGCTATTTGCAGCTCACCGCCAATCCGCTGCAATGAACAAGCCAGCCAATGAGAGCAGGCGTTAACTTTGAGATCCAGCGACCGCATTTCCGAACTTAGAGCGAGCGAAGCTGTTTGTTTACATTATTTCACGTTTTTTTTTTTTTTTTTTTTGCGAATTCAGAATTCTACAATTCACGTAAGTTACATTTTCAATTGTATTCGTTCTTCGTGTTAATGGCATTTACATTACGCCCAAGAATTGAATACCTACTTTACTTTCTATGAACTAAATAATTTCCGTTCTTGGGCGAAATCCTCTCGAAATATTACATGTAGAATTTCAACTTTTTTTCATTTAAATAAACAGAAATATATGTTTGAATTTTGATTCTGCATTTTTAAATTTGTTATTGAACTCAGTTTGCTTCATATACAAATCTTCAACGTTTTAATTTATTAGTCTCCATTATTTGAGTTTTTCTTTTGTTAATATTTTTTCGCCACTTCCCCATATATTATGGGTTTCATAAGAAATCCCAAGGAAAACATATATTTTACAACATGCGATAAATTGTAGAATTTTATATTTGACATTTTATATTAAAGTAATGTATGTTTTCATTAAGATTTGTTATTGAACTTTATTTGTTTCATTTAAGAACATTTTTAGTCGCCCAAGAATTGAATGTTTTTTTAAAACTTTTTACTTTCTATGAAATGAAAACATTCAGTCAATAATTTCTGTGTTTGGGCGATTAAGAGTTCATTCATTTACGATTCTTATGAAACTCATTTCACAAAATGCACATCATAACTATTTCACGCACTCAGGATTTTCCATTCAATTCTTTTCCTTTAGTTAATCTTTTCTCTCCACTTTCCCATACATTATGAGTTTGATAAGAAATCGTAGTGAAAACATATCTTGCACTTTACTGAATGTTTTCATAGTGCGATTCCCAGTAGCAGAAAATTCAAAATGGGAGACTGGTGTCGCAGATTTTCTTTTCTCTTTTGCAGATTATTTTTCCATCAAGCCTTTATTTCACTTTATAATTATTTTTAGTTCTTCATTACTTAATACAAAATTAAGATTATTATTAATAAAAATGCATAAAGACATCGCAGGTAAGTGGTTGCTTGATTAATTAATGCTTCAATTGTAAAATATTTTACTAGCAGATTATTTTCTGTTCCTGAAGTGTTTGTCGCAGACACTTTGAGAATTTTCTGCAACTGTGGTGCCATGCATATCAGTTTAAAGTTTAGGTGTAATCCATTGAAGCAAAAAAAAAATTTGTGACCGTTTGTCAAAGTTCCCGATATTTCTCAGCGACAGATTGGCAAAATTAAGCATGTGCTTCTGCTCTTTTTTGACAAACTTTTCTATGCATTTTTGTGATCTTTTGATAGAATTTGCAATATTTTTCGTCGATTGTTTACTGAAATTTTTGAATTTTCTTTTCAGCGATTATTTCACTAAGACCATGATTTTTTCTCCCAAGACCGTTTGATGACATTCGAGTTTTTTTTTTTTTTTTTTTTTAGCCAAAATTTTTTTGAACAATCTGTGAGGAAATGTGTAATTATTTTTACGCGGCCATTTGTCATAGTTCCCGATATTTCTCAGCGACAGATTGGCAAAATTCGACATGGCTTCTGCACTCTTTTGACAAACTTTGCTATGCATTTCTGTGATCTTTTGATGAAATTTCCAATATTTTTTTTCGATTGTTTACTGAAATTCATGTTTTTTTCAGCGATTGTTTCATAAAATTAATGATTTTTTCCAAGATCGTTTGACGAAATTTGTAATTTTTTTTTCAACGACCTGTGACGTTTAATAAAGTGTAACATATGTTTTTCATTAGGATGAGAGAAGATTAACTAAAGGATAAGAACTGAGTGAATAATCCTGAGTGCATGAAATGCTTAATATGGTATGCATTTTGTGATACATTATGAGTTTCATAAGAATCGCTCAAGAACGGAAATTATTTACTTCATAGAAAGTAAAATTCAAGAAACACATTCCATTCTTGAGCGACTATGCATATGTAAATTGCCATTAACATGAAGAACGAATACAACTAAAATTTAACTTACGTGAATGCTTACTTGATAACACTTACAAATTTTAAAGAAGGTGGGAAAGTCGAATTTTGAGGTTGGGCAAAGGTGGTGACGTAATTGTCTTTAAAACCGTAGCGTTTCTACAATGAGTATCTTTTATATGTTGTTTTCTGACAGAGATCTCCAATAAATATTATTTATTAAATATACCTAAATAATAACTATTGTTTTGAAGATTTATCATTCACTTTCCGTCATTTTTGACGGGAATTATATACTAGTAATTAAATGTTATTATAATGTTAATTATAATCTACAAATAAGGAAGTCCTTTCTGTGTTTTATTTCATTATAATAAAATTGATTTAAAAACTATTTTTTAAATTATCGAATGGCTTACTTTTCTATAGCATTTTTATTTAATCGAATTCTTGTTTCACGTGTAACCAAAACTTTAAATTCAATGATGCAAACATTTTTAAGTAACCAGAAGAAACAGCCCTACAAAAATAAGCAAAAATCATTACATGGTAAAACCAGAAATGTTCGTTTATGTAAGGCATCATTTACAGGATCATAAAATTTTTATTAGAAGTCTAGCGTGTCATAGTAATTTCTGGTTAATTGTAAAGAACTATAAATGCTACAAAGAGGTGTAAGTATTATGTATAGATTATTTAACATTTTTTTATTTGATTTCAACAGTTGCTTATACAGTCCTTTTTAAAAATATTTTCTGTGTTAAGATAAATATTGTCGAAGGGATTTGTCAATTCTGTCATGGTAAATGAATGGGTATTTTTTCATTAGTTTCTATACACAAAATAAGAAAGAAAATTTATTCCTCTTTTAACAATATTATTTATGCGGCTGTTTCTGATCGATAAGGTATTTGAAAGCCGTCTAAAAAGTTATGATGGATAACTCAAATATTCTTTTAAATGACGAGCGGGGTCAAAAGTTCTGAAGAAAAGGTAATTTCTGTTTACTGCAATATACTTTTCCAAAACACGAAGATTTTCAATAGCATTTTATTATTAAAAAAACCTCCCGGCTTGAATCAGGTGGAAAACTCAGCTTTTACAATTTAACTAATTTTACTCTAAAACACGAAGATAAAAATGGAAGGAACCCGTTTAATAGACGATCCATTTCCCATATTTTAAATAACTGAATTTATATGAGAATTACCTCAAATTAGTCATCTGTAGTCCAGTTGGCTGCATTTAAGCCAAATTATTTTAGGCACCAAATTTTACAAAATTTCGCTAAGTGTGCCAAAATTGGCGAGAATTTGAGTCTAGCTGATATGAATATATATATTTCAAAATTTGAAATCTTTTTCGCTAAGGTTAGCATTATTTTATATAAATTTTTCTTCTAAAAATATTCCATATATTATACAAGCTTATTAAAGTAAAAACCTATTCCTAAAGTAATCTATCTATCTCCATATGTAAAGGTATAATGTCTTAACCCAAGTAATAATATTTATTTCAAATTGCTTATATCTAAAAATGGCGCTAACTACTTATATTCCCTAATTAAAACCCTTTTAATATTTAAATCCTTATTGAAATAAACTGTTATTTCTCGTGTATATCAAACCCCTCAAAATTCTCTATTTAATTGCTAAAATGTCATAAGATCTAAATTATCCCGTCCTAAAAATCCTATTTATTTAAAATCATTGTTTTATTAAAATATCAAAGAGTCTATTATAATATTTCAATACTTTAATATCCTAGTTTTATTCCACAATAATAACTTTATTTTTTCTTTTCTGTTAAAATTATCTTCTAGCAATCTAAAATCTATTTTTAGCTAGCACTCTGCCCATTGTGTTCCTGATTTCGAGGTTATGTACAGTTCTAGAAAGAAGTTTTCGCACTACGGAAATTGAATCATCCTAAGATTCTCCCAGCGGAACTGTTAATAAGTCTCTCTTACAGCGATTATGATTGGAGAAAGGAAGTCAGGAGACATAATTTGTTATTTTGAGCTAGATTAATTAACGTACGCACGAGCAGCCAGATCAGAGAGATACAAAAGATACGAAACGAGACGAGACAATGGGCAGATGAAACAGAGAGGGTTTTTTGGTGTTTAAAGAGTTCTATTCGAAGCTTTTTCCGAAGCGTCCGGTACTCACTACGACTGCCATGTACCTAAATAAATACACTGAAAAAAAACTGCAATTCTACAGGTGTAAAGTTACAGAAATATGCATGCTTACTAAAATTTATCTGTACACTGTACAAAAAAGATGTAAATCTACAAAAAACTAGTTTTTGTAAAGCTACAGATTTCTGTAGCTTGCAGTTCCATAAAAATTTCTAGGCATCTCAGTTTCTTAAAAAATTCTTAGTAACCTTACAGATTTTCTGATTTACGGTGCAAAAGTGTATCTGTTATATAAATTTTTGTTGTTGTCGTTACATAAAAAGTTCTAGGAATCCCAGTTTCCTAGAAAAACTTTAGCAACTTTACAGATTTCTTTTTTGCAGTGTAAATTTATATGGTACCTAATATGATACATGGTACCTGAATGACATCTTTCTTTTCGCTGGCATGTAAGGAATATTTGAAGCTACAACTGCTACATATAGAGATGATTAAATAATTTTACTAGCGAGTAGCTTGAGCATTTCTCCTGCCGAGTTGTTTCTGATTATGTAATAAAGCTTGGAAATACAGAATTCGGCTGCTTCATTATGGTGTTAACATATCGCTCACCCGCAAGAAAAGTGACACACCTCGACAAAAGTAAATTTCACAGGAGAGGCAAAAGAAAATTTGTATGATTTTTATGTGACATGAAATTATAGCACTTAGCTCTGCATGCAGGAGTAAAAAAGTGCATAAAATTGTAAAACCATTAAGAATGAAGATTTGGGATGAGGTTTGGAGGGTTGGATAAACCTACCTCCCCACATAATCCACCCTCTTCTGTGGCCACGAATGGACAAATAGTAAAATAAAGGGATTTTCCGTATAACTACACTTATGAAACTTGTTGTGTAGCATGACACACCTATGACAGACCTATTAGTGGAATAAAATGCAAAATCAATCTTTGCAAGATGTGTCACTTTTCCTGCGGGTGAGCGATATATTTTTAATAACATAACAATTCGGCCTAAGCATATGCGTAAATATACGGAAGTACAAACTGAATCAGATTTCGCCAACTGCCTTTTTTAGCTACAATGTGTCACTTTATCACATATATCTTTAACCATTTGTTTTGAAACAATAGTCACAACAATGAAAGAAATTTTGCCCAGAAACCATGTTCACTAAAACTTATAAATGAAACCTGTTTATGTAGCAATCCATTAGTTTTATTCTGTTGTTTTGTTTCAAAATGGAAGACACCACGGAGTTTCAAACTGCTAAATATCAGCCATTTTTTATGATATATGAAAAAAAATGCTCCGGGATCCTTATGTCCAGGCCTAAATCTTAACGGAAAAAACTTTAGGATTTCTAATGTTTTCGTACATATTTTATAATTTGAAATTTTTAAGTGGCCGCCTTTTTGAAACAAGATGCCGGATTAAGACGACCAATGAACTTGGTCAAGATATTTGTAAGATCTGTACACTTGCTCCGTCATATCCAAATCGGTTCATGAATACGTGTATTATTGTATTATAAAAAAACCGATAGATGTATACCAACATTTTGACGGAAAGTGGTTTTTGCGTCTGGGGATGATAATCAGTGAATTTATACAGATTTCTTCCAAAATTGCCCTTTTACGGATAGCTGCAATAGGAGCTTCCTACTTTTTATACTGAAAAGTATATAAAAATCAGATATTTAATAGTTTAATAACATTAATATGAAAGTACGGATTATCAAATATTAAAGGGAAAGTATTTTTTGTTTTTATCAGACTTCTACATCAGTTTCTGATCAATAGTGTTTAAGTAGCCTGATAAGTGTTTAAGTAGTAATTAAATCAGTCTGAAAAAAGTATGATCTTTTCAATTCTCTTCCTATTAAATGATGATATGGGAGAAAAAAATTAACTTGTAACGTTTCTTTTGTTTTACTGTTATAATTTCTGTCATAATTTCGTTAAAGCAGATTGTTCTCAAATCTAAATTGTATATTTTCTGGAATATTGTCGATGTAATTTTTTTCGTAAATAGCATTGAATTTTTAACTTTTTAAATGAATATACAACTAGCCCAATCAAAGTTTTCCACTTTCCTATTACAATGAATTATTTCTCAGAAAAGGGCGTGATATTTGAATGTTAAGCTCATCTTCGGCACATTTTTGGGAAGAATTATCATAGCACAGCGATATTATCTGATAATTATAATTACAGATATATCGCAGAATGTAAAAAAAGAAAGATGTTTCTTAATTCAGGAAAATGTAATGTAGCCAGAAACGAAAATGTACAATAATCTCTTCAAAAAAGCACTTCTGAAAAGTGTTTGTTATCTTTATAAACATAAGAAAGAAATATATGTTCAAGATTTAAACAATAATTTTTAAAAACAAAGTTTCTTTTGATGCCACTGATTTTCGAAAAGGTTTCCGAGTAGTTTGAATAGTGTATGAATAACAGTTGTCTCAATCCGAAATATAGGTTTTTCGAATGTAATCATTTCCCTAAACATTTTCATTCTCAAAAAAGGCATATTACAGACAAAAATGATAAATTAAGGGGGCCCGGGGCTAAAAATCCTCAAAAAAAGCATTTTTTTATTATTATTGGCTAAAAAAAAAACAAAAAAAAAAAAAACAACAAAAAAAAACAAACAAAAAAAACAGATTTTAGCGTTAAATACCGCAACCCGCATGCTTTTGTTTACATTAGACCTAGACATATAACACTTTTGCCTTGAGAAGTGATGCACTTCAACTTCACTTTAACTGACTTTAACTTCATTTATCTCAGAATGAATTTTTTCACGATTTGCCAATTTTAAAAGAATATATCTAAAGTTTCTTTCAAGATATATGTAGACAAGATTTTATGCTATATTTCCAACAAATTGTTTTCCGGATTTTTAATTTTGAGTGATAATTGTGAAAATATGTTAATTAATGTAAAACACACTCATAAAAAAAAACTTCATTTTTTTAATTAAAATTTTTTTTACAAAAATTCATAATCAATACTTTAAGAAATCCTGAAGACAAATTAAAATGACACATTTTCTGTACACAAAAGTGTAAGAATTTTGTAATTCGAGTAATAGTCCAGGCAATAAAGACCGTATAGGAGCTCTACCTAGCAAAATTCGTGGTAGTTCTGGAAAAAGGCTTACTATAGGTTTTTTTGGGTCGCTGAATCTAAATTTTTAACTTCCCAC
This sequence comes from Maratus speciosus, assembly GCA_963932465.1. Classification (NCBI taxonomy): domain Eukaryota; kingdom Metazoa; phylum Arthropoda; class Arachnida; order Araneae; family Salticidae; genus Maratus; species Maratus speciosus. The sequence continues at coordinate 256,922,245 of OZ010795.1, read as the reverse complement.
CAAAATTTCCCCCCACCACCAAATTTTGGTAAAATGCCCTCCAAATACGTTTTTTATAAATAAAAAAAAATCAATTTTTTTATTGTTGTAGGGAAAAAGTATCTAGAAATTCAGAAAGTAGACAAAATTTGCAACAAATAATATACATGACATTATGATGTAATAATCAAAGAGGAAGGGGGTATCTGCCTCGGAACATGCGCCGCGGTGCTGCGTGGACTAAGTTGCGCAATTCCACTTAACCACTCACATCGTTTACATTCGCAATCCGGTCTCCAATCCCAACTTTCCCTAAAAGGTTTACTTAAAGTTTTTTGGATCGCTGAATCCGAATTTTTAACTTCCCCTAAAATCCCCCCCCGCAACCCTCCAAAATAGTTGTTTTTAATTTTTAATTTTTAATTTATTAATTTATTTATTTATTTTTGCTGTTTTAGGGGAAAAGTATGTAGAAATTCAGAAAGTAGACAAAATTTGCATTAAATAGGATATATGACATTATCACGTAGGATAAACAGGGAGAGGGAGGCTGCCTCGGAAAAAAAAACAAATTTTTTCAAAAAATCAATTTTTTTTTTTTTTTGGGGGGGGGGGGGGGTTGCCGGATGAAATTTTGGTGTGAAGTTACAAATTCGAATTCAGCGACCCAAAAAACATAAAGTTAGTCGAAATCCAGAAATAGCATTAATTTTGCTAGGTGAAATACCCTGTTGCCTGAACTTGCATAACTTAGTGCACGTAGCGCTGCAGTGCATGTTCAAAGGCAGCCATGCCCCTCCCCCTTCATCCTACGTCATAATGTCATATATCCTATTTGTTGCACATTTTGTCTACTTTCTGAATTTCTACATAATTTTCCCTTAAAACAATAAAAGATTTAATTTAAAAACAACTTTTTTTAGGGGGAGGGGGGAGGTTGCTGGGGGGATTTTGGGGGGCATCTAAAAATTCGGAATCAGCGATCCAAAATATTTTATGACTATTACTTATTAAACCTTATAGGGAAAGCTCGGAGGGGAGACGGGAAAGGCGAATGTAAACGATGTGAGTCGTTAAGTGGAATTGCGCAACTTAGTCCACGTAGCACCGCGGCGCATATTCAGAGGCAGATCCCCCCCCCCCCTCTCCATTCATCCTACGTCAGAATGTCATATATCTCATTTGTTGCAAATTTTGCCTACTTTCTGAATTTCTAGATACTTGTTCCCTAAAGCAATAAAAAAATTGATTTTTTAAATAAAAATCTTTTTTGCGGGGGGGGGGGGGTTGCCGGGGGAAATTTTGGTGGGAAGTAAAAAATTTGGATTCAGCGACCCAAAAAACATATGAACTACCATGAATTTTGTTAGGTAGAGCTCCTATACGGTCTCTATTGCTTGGACTATTACTCGAATTACAAAAATTTTACACGTTTGTGTACAGAAAATGTGTCATTTTAATTTGTCTTCAGGATTTCTTAAAATATTGACTATGAATTTTATAAAAAAAAATTAATTAAAAAACTAAATTTTTTTTATGAGTCAGTTTTACATTAATTAGCATATTTTCACTATCACCACTCAAAATTAAAAATTCGGAACACAATTTGTTGGAAATATAGCATAAAATATCTGTTGAAAATTACATACATATATCTTGCAAGAAACTTTAGATATATTTTTTTTAAGTTGACAAATCGTGAGAAAATTCATTCTGAGATAAATGAAGTTAAAGTCAGTTAAAGTGAAGTTGAAGTGCATCACTTCTCAAGGCAAAAGTGTTATATGTCTAGGTCTAATGTAGATAAAAGCATGCGGTTTGCGGTAAAATCTCAGTATTTTTTTTTTTTTTTTTTTTTTTTTTTTTAGCCAATAATAATAAAAAATGCTTTTTTTGGAGGATTTTTAGCCCCGGCCCCCTTAATTTATCATTTTTGTCTGCAATATGTCTTTTTTGAGTATGAAAATGTTTAGGTAAATGATTACATTCGAAAAACCTATATTTCGGGTTGAGACAACTGTTATTCATACACTATTCAAACTACTGGGAAACCTTTTCGAAAATCAGTGGCATCAAAAGAAACTTTGTTTTTAAAAATTATTATTTAAATCTTGAACATATATTTCTTTCTTATGTTTATAAAGATAACAAACACTTTCCGGAAGAGATTATTGTACATTTTCGTTTCTGGTTACATTATAATTTCCCGAATTAAGAAACATCTGTCTTTTTTTTTACAGTCTGCGATATATCTGTAATTATAATTAGTATACTATAATATCGCTGTGCTATGATAATTCTTCCCAAAAATGTCCCGAAGATGATCTTAACACTCCACATATCACACCATTTTCTGAGAAATAATTCATTGTTATAGGAATGCGGAAAACTTTGATTGGGCTAGTTGTATATTCATTTAAAAAATAACAAATTCTATGCATTTACGAAAAAAATTACATCGACAATGTTCCAGAAAGTATCCAATTTAGATTTGAGAACAATCTGCTTTAACGAAATTGTAACAGAAATTATAACAGTAAAACAAAAGTAATTTTTCAAGTTTAGTTCCCCCCTCCCCATATCATCATTAAATAGGAAAAGAAATGAAAATATCATACTTTTTTCAGACTGACTTAATTACTACTTAAACACTTATCAGAGTACTTAAAAACTATTGATCAGAAACAGGTGCAGAAGTCCGATAAAAACAAAAAATACTTTCCCTTTAATATTTGAAAATCCGTACTTTCATATTAATGATATTAAACTATTAAAGAGATGATTCTAGATACTTTTCAGTATAAAAAGTAAGAAGCTCCTATTGCAGCTATTCGTAAAAGAGCAATTTCGGAAAATATCTGTATATATTCACTGATTATGATCACCAGACGCAAAAATCACTTTCCGTCAAAATGTTGGTATACATCTATGGGATTTTTATGAGCATTGTGTACAGATCTTACAAATGTCTTGACCAAGCTCGTTGGTCATCTTAATCCGCCATCTTGTTTCAAAAAGTCGGACAATTAAAAATTTCAAATTAAAAAATATGTACGAAAATATTAGAAATCCTAAAGTTTTTTCAGTTAAGATTTTGGCCTGCATATAAGGATTACGGAGCGTTTTTTCTTCGTATATCATAAAAAATTGCTGATATATAGCAGTTTGAAACTCTGTGGTGTTTTCCATTTTGAAACAAAACAACAGAGTAAAACTGATGTATTCCTACGTGTTTCATTTATAAGTTTTAGTGAACATGGTTTCTGGCAAAATTTCTTTCATTGTTGTGACTATTGTTTCAAGGCAAATGCGCTTAAAGATATATGTGATAAAGTTACACATTCGAGCTAAAAAAAGGGCAAATGGAGAAATCTGATTCAGTTTGTATTTCCATATATTGACGCATATGCAAAGGCCGGATAGTTATATTATTAAGAAAATATGTGAACCTCATAATGACGGTGTCGAATTCTGTATTTCCAAGCTTTATTACATAATCAGAAACAACTCGGCAGGAGAAATGCTCAAGCTACTCGTTAGTAAAATTATTTAATCATCTCTATTTGTAGCAGGTCGTAGCTTCAAATATTCTTTATATGATGCTACCGAAAAGAAAGATATCATTCAGGTACCATATATCTTATTAGGTACCATGTAAATATTACACTGTAAAAAAAAAATCTGTAAAGTTACTAAAATCTTTCTAGGAAACTGAGATTCCTAGAACTTTTTATGTAACGACAACAACAAAAAATCATGTAACAGATACACTTTTGCATCGTAAATCAAAAAATCTGTAAGGTTACTAAGAATGTTTTAAGAAACTGAGATGCCTAGAACTTTTTATGTAGGTGCAACCCCGGTTACAGATAAAATTTTAGTAAGATTACTATAATTTTAGTAGATTATTTTGAAAAGCTACCGTTTTCTGTAGCTTTACAAAAACTAGTTTTTTGTAGATTTACATCTATTTTTGTACTGTGTACAGATAAATATTGGAAAATTTCTCACTATTACATGTTGGCAAGGCTACAAACGCAGCACAAGATGGAATATTTTTCGTGAGCCGCCAACATGGCCGTAAACACGAAACTTAATTAAATCCAGTACCAATTCCATGCTGTATTAAATTAAGTTTCGTGTTTGCCCCATGTTGGTGGCTCACGAAAATTATTCCATCTTGTGCTGCGTGGCCTTGCCAACATGTAATAGTGAGAAATTTTCCAGACTGTGTATCGGTCCATGTGGCTTAGCCGATAGAACGTCAGTGCGCTATATTGATGACCCAGGTCCGAGTCCCAGGTCCCGGAATCTTTTTCACTATGTTGGCCTTTGCGCCTCTTAAGCAATTAATTTGAAATTTGATTTTAATTCGAAATATTGTATGCAAGGCGAAAATTTCTCTCTGGAACAAAAAATCCAAGTACTAATACTAATTATCAGTTGTAAAGAGGTCAAGGGTCGTTATTATGATAAATACTATTTTTCTTTTAATTAACATTTAAAAAATAATATAACGAATGAAAAGTTATTTACTTTGCTTTTAGTTATCCTCATTATCAGTGGGTAAAATAAATTCCAGATTAGTCCTGCGGATATAAACAGAATATTGTGTGTTATGCTGTTACTGAAATACTCGATTCTATATACAACACCTAACATATTAAATTAATAATTTTAACATAATCATGCTGGAAACAATTTCCATTCTCATAAAGTGAAGGGCAGCATTTTTTTTTTTTTTTTTTTTTTTTTTTTTTTTAAGAAATATTATATTTCCTCCTTTCAAAATACTGAATCAATAATTTCTTCAGCTCTACAATAAACTTATTCATAACAGTTTGAAATGCTGCATTTTGTAAAAGGGAGATGTTTTTTGAAATTTTCAACAAAATATTATGAAAAAAAGTTTCTTCTGTAAAATTTATTCAAATCTAAAGATCTTTGCTAAATCGTAAACCTGGGATATATGTGCTTGTTTTCAACGAAACATTTAGGAAAAGAAATATACACATTACATATTTGTACTTTGGAAAATATATTTTGAAAGAAATTATATATTTTTTCTCATCTGAATAACTGAACCATATGCTACAAACTAAATCTGCAACTTTACATTCCTGCAACATTCTTCAACAGCATTTTTAAAAAGAGCAAATTGCATCAAAATAATATTTATTTTTTAAAATTGCTATGCATATTTATATTTATATTGCTTTACATAATATATTTAGAAACGTTTCATGATATTTTATCTGATTAATCGACGAAGATGCATCTAAATATATCTTATGATGTCTATTTTTTTTTAAATACTGCATTATGTTTCGCCACGTTTATAAAATTCTAAATCTCTTTTTTAAAAGAATATTTGCAAACATTAATGTTTATGCTCATTTTATCTTATTAAGTAATGTGGAGTCTTTTAAATTAATTTCACATCATATTTTATTTCATCTTTGGATATCTATATACTCCGATTTAGCTACGAAGGAAAAAAAAAATAATTTTCTTTTATAAATGTAATGTGGTATTTGATATCATCACAAAACAAAATAGGTCCTTTCTTGAATTCTGGAAAAAACTTATTCATGACCGTTTAAAATATTTCATTCAGTTAAAATGAGATGTTTTATGCAATTTTCAATAGAGTGTTATGCAAAAATTATTCAGACATATAAAAACTAAAAAATTCCGAGGCACTGACATTCTTTATTTAGCCGTTTTATATAAACATATAGGATTTTCAAATGTGGCATGATCTTTTATAATTAATCAAGAAAAAGACATCAAGCTGCCACGAGAGGGGTGGATACTGACTTGGGAACAAAAAAATCCCCAGTCAAAGGTAAAGGAATGGCAACCTGATTACAGAAGATCACCACTGATCCTGATAACATCATTCAATCTTCCGTAATAGCGTAATGGTTTTTTTTAAACAGAGAAAATTAAAATGTTTTTAGAGCATGTGGTTTTTGGGCGGGGTTTGACGAGCGTAGCTTTTAAGAGGCAAAGCCTTAGTGTTTCGTAAAAAAAAATTGTGCTTGGCTCTTTCGGTTAACACTGCCGTTTAACATGAAACGTCTAATGGCCGCGAATCACTTATAGCGCAATGGATTGAAATGAAACTTAGATATTGATTGCCTACTAAATTTTATTTTAACACAAAACAGACACTGAACGGTACTTGTTATTTATTTCGACTAGTATTTGACATCAATTTTGTTTAACATTGGCATGTGATTTGAGAAGTAAGCAACATAAGGCATAATATCAACATAGATGTGTGTGGTGAAAGTACAATCGAACGTGTTTTTGCGTAGTGTTCTTGGTTTTGTAGGCGTGTAGTTGAGGCCGAACATTTTTGAAACGTTCGTCTTCTGCAGGCCAGTGGTACTGAATCACACCGATTCGACAGATGTCGATATCCAATAGATAAGAGACGCCTTCGGTGACGTCTGGATGTCATCTTCACTCTCTTTTTCCATCGGTTCAGCAGCGGTAGTGTGTGCTCGGGCCGTTGTTCACCAACTGCGGCGCGACACAGGCTACTTTGGCGAGCTGAAACCGTTTCGTTCGCAAGGCATCGGACATTGGGGTACCTGTGCGTGTTCTATAACCTCTTCTTTTCAACGATATGCGTGATCTATATTTTCGGCTAGATCTTGCGTGAACCGGGGTCGGCAAATTGAATTTTTCACTTTTTCGCTCACTTGCTTGAATTTTTTTCATGGAATTATTGCCTAAAATATACTAAATATTAAAATCGACCGATCTGGGATAAACTCTTAACAGAAATACGAAATCAACATGCTACCACGGCTGAGTCGTCAGTTACGCTGAGTTAAAAGGAGGGAAAATGCCGGTTTTGGCCACTTAACATTGCACAAGTAATCCACCGCACCGAACACCCACGATGCAAACTCAAGGACGTATTAGCGATCTGACCGTATGTTAAAATACGACATCATACTTAAATATCTGAGGCTAGTTATTAAGGCAAGGTGACAAAACGTTTTCGTTACGGTTCACATCTTTGTCCTGTTACTCATATAGGTCTCAGATTGATTTTATAGTCGTTTTATATAAAAAAAAATGTCTTACTCTTGTTCAAAAAGTAAGCATTCGTTATGTTTGGCTTATAATATCCGTTTTAAATGTATGCTATTTGTATGGAATTCAATTGAAACGATTTTATGGAACAACTGATTAAACGAATAGGGCAGAGTATCCGAATGTGGACCACTGCACATATTTTCAGATGTAACTCAATTCACTTTTTGAACATCTACAAATTATCGCTACACGTGGTCAATCTATTTATCTACTAAATAAATAAATTTTTAGAGCAATTTATTTTGAAAATTTTAAGTTTTATTTTAATTTGAAAAAATTATCAAAAGTGGTCCAAATTCAGCGACTGGTCGCTTAAGGCGGACCACCAGTCTCTTAAATTGGACCAATCAATATTAAACTGTTTTAATGAGTATGAAATATAACTCATTTTATTTAAAGAAAGTTTGCGATTTATGAAACAATCAAACAAAACAAGCAATGAAATATAATGACATCAAATATCTGAAAGTAAGAAAAATTGTTTTAAATCAAAACGTATTCAAAATATAAATCAAATTTATAAGTAAATAAGAATAGAAATTATGGAATTTTGCCAGTTATTTGAATACCGCGTAAGAAGTGATTGAAGGCTCACACATTAAATATCTTTTGTTCATTATTTTTTCAGTGTATATAACATGGAACCATATTTGGCAATCTGAACATTGAATTATTTCTGTTTTGTTTTTCCTTACAAATTAGCAAAACAAATCATCACTGTCTTGATATTTCTTTTTAGATTCTGAAGCATTAGACATTTATTTTGCAACAGAAGTTTTTTTTTTTTTTTTTTTTTTTTTTTTTTTTTTTTTTTTTTTTTTTTACCTAATGTCTGTAGTTCTTCCATTCCATCATTTTCTTTCAATTGAATTACGCCTATTTTTTAAAACTTGACCTTCCAATTGCTTTTCTGCTTTGAGAGTTTCCTTTCTTTTCTTTTCTTTTCTTTTTTTCTTTTTTTTTTTTTTTTTTCATTTCAAAGTTTACTTTATAAGGCGAAGATATTAACACATAGCTGTTTTTTTTGGAAGGGAGGTAAGGTGTGGGACTCCCTCTGTACTTTGACTTAGCTGATTTTGGCAAAGGAGATAGCATTATAATGCTTCTTTGGGGGTTTTTTTTTGGGGGGGGGCATTTGTAGCTGCAGCCTTCTAGCGTATCAATCTCTTCACAACTTACTCTTTCCTTTTCGTTTCCTATACCTACTTTTGCAATCACTAATGTCTTTCTTCCAGACTGTCTGTGCCGTTTTATCATTTTTCTACTGACTTTTAGTTTTAGTACGTTTCATGACTACTGACTCTGATTCCGGAATCTCAGTGAGAGAGGAGAATCAACGGATCTATCTGCAGTGCCTATCTCTTCGTCAGGAAAAAATGCAGAAGCAGCCGCAAAAAATATTTTTTTAATCTTTATATAGGCCTAAACTGTATAAAGAAATAGATCCAGATACACAGAAGAAATATTCAAAAACTTATATGCAGATAGTAATCTATTATAAAATATTATAAAATAAAAAATAATGTCCAAAGCCCTTGAAATTCATTATTTACTTTTCAAATTCGTGATCGTATATCTAGTCCAATTTAAGCAAGAGAAATTGCCCCAACTAATGCAACTGCGTCATTTAAAAAAAAGGTAATCTCAAGACTAATAACTTAAACGAAAGCAAACTTTGTGAAAAATATGCACAATAAACGCATGAAAACAAAACAATGAAAACAAAACAACTTACCTTAGTTTTAAACTATACTCTTACGTTTAGTAGGAAAATAGTAGATCAAAACAGCTAATTTTAGGTTTTTTTAAATTGTCTGAAAACAGCACATGGAAGGCGGGTGCTTCTTCTAATCATAAATGACATCATTCTCATGAGTCGGATTTCTCCGGTAGATAGCGTCTCTTTCTGTAATTAACGGCAGGATTGCAGCGGTCAGTTTAAAGAGGCAGTCCAAATATGGGTACTCTCCCCTATGTGTTAAATACGCGGTTTGTAGAACGCTGACCATAATGTAATTTTAGTATTTTGTTACAGTCGTCTACAGCATGGTTTTTCTTGAAGAGGACGTATATATATAGTCCGCGAGCCAGCAACATATTTTGATGACCAAGTTCCTCTCGGCCGATAATTTGTAAAATGCTTCAGAGAGAATGAAGCTCCGTGAACGTCAGCTGCGGTTCCGTGGGTGGGTTGAGCAGCGGTAGCCTCCGAAACATGTAAAAAAAGAAAAAAAAATTAGTCATTTCCTCCCGGTTGAAAATTTGTCAAATTATAGCTAACCTAATATCTTGAAGAAAAAAAAAAAAGTCAGCTGATCATAGAGTGGTGGGTTATTCGTCAGCTGGTCACACGAACATGAAAAAAAATATACAGTGTGCAAAGGAAAATCCCTTTAACCATAAAATACTTGCGAACGGAGAGAGCTACAGCTATGGAAGTGAGGTAACGGTATAGTAAAGTGACTACGCCCAATTTAATGCAAACGACGGCAGCGCCTCCTAGTGGCGAAATTTGGAAGATAGCTACTGAAAATCGTAAACGAAAAGAAATAGAGCAAAACTTCCAATTAGAAAGTTTTAGAGCATCAATTAATTAGTACTAAACGACATTTGGTTCACACGGATAAGATAAATCGTCGTCTGTATACCCAAAAATGTCCAAAATCCATGCACTCTATTTCATGTAAACGTTTGAATGGAATAGCCAGAAGTATGAAGAAATACGCACAATTTATGGTATAAATATGTGCTTATCTCAATACATTCTGATAACATCACATAAAAAACAAAAAAGACAAACTTTCTCACAGTGATAAAAAGTTAATATTCAATATGTTCGAAAAGTTCGCCATTGCTCACGATACACGTTTGTATTCTTGAGAGTATTTCTACATACTACATTTCTCAGCATGGAGCATCTATTGCTAGTCTCTTCAATACGACGACATAGATTTAACCCTTTCAAGGGCCGTGGCTAGACGGTCTAACCACCTAATTTTAATTCCAAAACTGACAAATGGCAGCCCGAATAAAATTTTGCTTTTGTAAAAAAATTTTGCTTTTCTAGTGAAAATTAGCGGGTTTTTATTTTCTAAGAAATTCGTTTGAATATTCTGATGTCAGTAAATTACCTCATCAGTTTACGAACAGAATTAGTCTGCCCCTGAAAGGGTTAATCTAAAATTTTCAATACACTGGAAATTAAATTTTTACAGACATTACAACACAGTACAACGTCACAATCTGAAATTATGCACTGCTACATTTACGGAATGTGAATATACAAAGTAGAATCGTCGCTCATCGATTTCGGACATTTTTGGGTATACAGGCGACGATTTGTCTTATCCTTGTGAACCAAATGTCGTTTAGTACTAATTAATTGATGCTCTAAAACTTTCTAATTGGAAGTTTTGATCTATTTCTTTTCATTTACGGTTTTCAGTAGCTATCTTCCAACTTTCGCCACTAGGGGGCGCTTCCGTCGTTTGCATTAAATAGGCCGTAGTCACTTTACAATACCGTTACCTCACTTCCATAGCTGTAGCTCTCTCCGTTCGCAAGTATTTTATGGTTAAAGGGACTTTCCTTTGCACACTGTATATTTTATTCATGTTCGTGTGACCAGCTGACGAATAACCCACCACTCTATAATCAGCTGACTTTTATTTTTCTTCAAGATATTGGGTTATCTATAATTTGACAAATTTTCAACCGGGAGGAAATGACTAATTTTTTTTTCTTTTTTTACATGTTTGGGAGGTTACCGCTGCTCAACCCACCCACGGAACCGCAGCTGACGTACACGGAGCTTCATGATACAACTCTCTGAAGCATTTTACAAATTATCGGCCGAGAGGAAATAACTGACGAAATTTCCACCTGGCTCGCGGGCTAATAGCTTTTATATGCTTATATTAAAGCGCCATACAAAGGAATGGGAATATATGAAACGAACATATGTCAAATGCGGGATTCGTAGAATTCTGACGGTAATGTAATTTTAGAATGCTGTTGCAGTCATTTACACCATATTTTTTGTTTAAGAGTGTGTATGTGTATTTGTAGTTATTTTACAGGTCGGAGAAAATAACACGGATGTATGAAGTGAATATATGTTAAATTATTTTCTAGAACGCTGACGGTAATGTAATTTTAGATACATATGATTTTAAAAGTAAAGAAACCGCAAATAAGCACATGCATCCTACAATAAAAATGTCTAATTTCATTAAGTCTTAAATAGTTTATGAAAATTTTATTAACTGAACCACACATTTCGCCACATTTAATTTTATTAACCTACATTAATTTTTTTTTTTTTTTTAAGGGCACATAATATCGAAATAGTATCAATACGGATTTATAACATAATTTTTTTTATCTCATTATGGGTTGCAGGGGCTTCAAATTGAATCTTACAATACAACTTTGAAGTCAAATACAATTTTTCAATTTTCTTAAAAATACTATACAAAATCGATAAAAAAAATGAGACCAACTTCATAAAATACTGCACCTCTTAAAAAATATATTTTGAAACATATATTTAGAATTGTTCCATATTTTATTTGATTAAGTGATGCAGTCTTCAAAATAAAGATCACTTCATATCTTGTTTCATTTGCTTGCCTGCTCTTGAAATGCGGGATAGAATAATTGATTTTCTTTTTCGAAATGAATATCATATTTCGTATGATCAGATAAATAAATCGATCCTTTATTTCTTTGTTTCAACAAAAATTTTACTTATGCTGAAACATAAGTAATGACATGAGTTGAAATATGAGTGATGTTTGCAGTTTGAAGTAATATCCAGATATTTTATGCAATGTTCAAAAATTATTTTTGAAGCTTGTTTGTTTTGTAAAGTGTATTCAACTCTAAAAAGGTTTATTAAATCGTAAAGCTTTTAATGAATATGTGTATTTTTTACAAAATGTTTAAGGAATGAGATAGTTATATATACGTACAATTGATTAGTTGTACAGATATTTGCAAAAAACTCACAATACTATTATAAATTAAATAAATGAGTGATTTTTATATGTATAGGTACAAAGTATTGTTCGAAATTTATTTATCGTCTCCCAAGGCTCAGTGCGAGCATTTTTGGTAAGTCTATTTCTGAAAATGGCAAAGTTCTGCTTTTGTTGATATGTAATTATTCTATTCTACGAGAGTGTGAAACCAAGAGGGTTTATAATTAAAAGCGTGTGATACAGTTCACTTTTATATTTAATGTGTTTTTGAGTTATTGGCGAGTCCGTGTTTTACTTACAACCAGCGCGCTATCATAATTTTTGGTTACGTCTAACGAAGCTCTGATGCTTTGTTTTTTTAGAATTGAGTGATAGAACAAACTTTAAGATGAGTATCGTTTTCAAGCGTAATCATGCCTTTGTTCCGAACTTTGTGATGCGAGAAATAAATAGAGAAGTTGTGTCATTTAAACATGTATACTATTTGGTGAGTCTTTTTTGTTAATATTTTCTGATTATGGCAGAGTTTAAAGATATTTTAGTTAGGAAAAGAGTGCTAAAAGCTACTGTTACTAAACTAGAAAATAATATTATTAGTTCGATAGATGATGCTGATTCAAATCAACTTGCTTTATTCGGAAATAAAATCGAAAAATTAAATGAGGAATTACATGAAATTTTGGTACTTTTCGGTTAGCCGGACAGCAGTGATATATATCCACACATATATGTATATATATATGTACATACATACATATATATTTATACACACACACACACACACACACACACATATATATATATATATATATATATATGTATACATGCATGTATATATATGTGTGTGTATATATATGTATACATATACATATTCAGGGTGTCCCAGAAGTAATGGAACAAACTTTAAGGGGAGATAGGGGACATCACAAGGATTCAGATTGGCAGAGCAACCCAGGGTCGGAAACGCTTTCCTGGCGCAGTAGTGACGACACAAAACACAAGAAAGACAGGATACGAATAAGAGGAGAAAACATGCTTATTATCCTTAGTACATAAAAAAACTAAGAAAGAACATTAAAGGGACAACGATCGTCATCAAAGTAGGTGTTCGAAATTACGACCCCGGGCCGTGATGCATGGAAGCGCATCTCCAGCATATGGAAGATCTAATGTTCTCGAAAATACTGGGAGTGCCCTGGACTTCCCCAGCAGCTGTCACGATGCGTGCAACAAGTTTCTCAACACTTTCTAGCATTGTCCCGGCATTTTTGCAGTACCAAGAATAATAAACATGTTTTCTCTCCCTGTTCGTGTCCTGCCTTTCTTGTGTTTTGTATCCTCATTACCGCGCCAGGAAAGTGTTTCCGACCCTGCTTTGTTATGCAAATCTGAATCCTTGTGACGTCCCCTACCTCCCCTTAAAGTTTGTCCCATTACTTCTGGGACACCCTGTATATGTTTGTATATATAACACTGGCGCCCGGCTAACCAAAAAGAACCGAAATTTTTAATGCAATTTTTTCTCAGTGTAAAGAAGAAGATGTAGATAATTTTGTTGACGAGCAACAAACTGTACAGGACAATCTTTGGTTAAGTGTTAACCGTAAAAACTCAAAATTTACTCTAAACGAATCGAATCAAAATAATGGTCTTTCTAAATCCCAAATACCAGAAGTAAAGCTCCCAAAACTGACTCTTCCTATGTTTAGTGGTAATTTACAAGAATGGATATCATTTTATGATTTATTTAAAGCTAGTGTGGATAATAATGCTGGTTTATCAGACTGTCAAAAATTGCAGTATTTGAAATCGGCATGTAAAAACAGTGCACTCAAAATTATTCAGAGTCTTCCAATATCTGATTCAAACTATAAGACAGCTTTAGAATTATTGAAGGAGCGATATTCAAATAAACGTGAGTTAATTAATGCATTAATTAAGAAGTTAATTGGAATACCTTGTATTTCGGATAATGCACAGTCTATTTTAGAGAGTGTAGATGTTATAAACGAATGTGTGCGTTCGTTAAGTGTACTTAAACAAGACGTTAGTGGATTTTCGGAAGTAATGACAGTTTATGTAATTACAGATAAATTAGACAAAAATACGAGATATTGGTGGGAAAGAACATTAAAAAAGGAGGAGGTGGAAACTCTTGATAATTTATTATCTTTCTTGGAGGATCACGCAAGAACCCTTCAAAACAGCAAATCCTCAGTAAAGGAAATAAAGAAAGGTAAAGTAGCGACATTATTGTCTACTAGAAATATTTGTTCTGTATACAAGGAATCACATCCATTGTATAAATGTCCTAAGTTCTTGCAGTTAAGTGTACATAAAAGAATAGAATTTGTTAGAAGAAACAACTTTTGTTACAATTGCCTTTTAGAAAAACACCATGCAAGAATCTGTAAGAATTTAAGTAAATGTAAAGGGTGCCATAAGACTCACCATACAATCTTACATCTTCCGAGAGACCCGAAATCTTATTCAGATAGTGTAAATTAAACGCCGATTGGCCCTGTTTCTCCGAACGCACCAGACTTTCAGCCGAGGCCAACTGAGTCATTAAATCAAACTTCTTGTACTAGCATCTTTGAATTTCCAAACAACTCTGTGTCGGGATTACATTTGCAAACTCTACTTTATACAGCAATGATTAAGGTTCGTGACTCACTGGGTAATCTTGTACACTCTCGCGCTTTTCTGGATAGTGGCAGTGAAGCCTCTTTCATAAGTGAAAATTGTAAGTGCAAATTCTGTTTGCCAAGGCAATCTACTAAGTTTCAGATTGCATTTTTAGGTTCTTAAAATTCTGAATCTAATGAAGAGGTAAACTTAAATTTTACTCCCCAGTTTAATTCTGAAGTGAGATTTGTAACTAGAGCACTTGTGATAAAAAGAATCACATCAAATATACCGTATAGAATCTAGTGATCATCTAGATTCTAGTGAATCATCTGTAGATGATTCCTTCAAATATTGTGGATAATTTTAATGATTTAGCTCTAGCAGACCCATTTTTCTTTGAATCAAGACCACTAGATATCTTATTAGGAGTCAACGTTTTCTTTACATTGCTTAAAGGGGAAGTGATGAAAAGCGGGGAAACTCTACCCTTCGCTGTATGTTCTAAACTTCGTTGTATAATTACGGGAACTACCTCTTTTGATACAAGTCAACATACAGTCGTGGAAAAAAAAAGTAAACACCCCCTACTAACTCCTCAACAAATTATCGTAGAAAAAAGTTACTGATACCGAACGATTGGAAATAAAGTCTACTTTTAAATGATGTATATAAAATTTGCTTAGGGGGCATCTACATATTAAAACGAACCATAACTTTGTTTTTTTCAATAGCAATACACAATTCTGATAGCATAACTGAACTCTACACCCTTCAATTAGTCTAAGAATAATTTTTTATGCAATTCGTACCATAAGTTTCCGAGAAATTAATTATTTTAAAACGAGCGTATTTTAAGGGCTGTATCCAAATTGAAGTTCGGTACTCGATTGTTTACCGAGAGAGCCGCCTTCTTGATCAAGGCACCACTCAAGCAGTCAATGAAGCCTGTTAGATAACAGAACAGCAGAAGAATTTCAAAATATCTACTCACTTCTATCATAGACGGCTCCTTAAACCATCATTTTGCCGTTTTTTAAGCATAATTTGAAAACTACTTGGAAGAAAAATGTGAAATTTTGGATTTTCATAAAGCAGGACTTAGTAAATCTAAATCCATCAAAAAAATTGTAGGTTGCAATTCATAATTTTTTCGAATATTAATTTCATAATTCATAATTCATGTCATAAAATTATAAAAATTGCAAATTCAGCGTATTTATGTTTGGACACATTAGTATTATTGCTACACAAATTTTATCACATTAAGAGCATAATTTCAGGAGATATAAATAAAAATATGAAAATTTAATTTAACATTAGAAGCACTAAATTTTGAATGTTTATAATTCAAAAACTTATCATTCAAATGACTTGAAATTTGGTGTCCAGGCATAGTGTGAACCGAAGATTTGAAATATCTCGTTAAAATTGGGTATTGCCATTGAAAAAAATGAAGTTTGTGTTCGTTTTAATATGTAGCTGCCCCCCTAAGCAAATTTTATATGCATCATTTAAAAGTATACTTTATTTCTAATCGTTCGGTACCAGTAACTTCAGTCTACGATAATTTGTTGAAGAGTTAGTAGGGGGTGTTTTCTTTTTTTTTCCACGACTGTACATTTTCTCTTAATAATATTCAATTACCACTAGATGATTTAGTTCAAAGGTTTTGGTCATTAGATCCTATTCCTGAGCTAGTTCGAATTTCTAAGAAAGAACAAGAATGTGAAGACCGTTTTAAGAGTGATTATTTTCGAAATAGTTCTCGAAGATTTGTTGTGAAACTTCCATTAAAGATTCTCCATCGCAATTAGGTGATACTGAGGAACTATTCATGCAGCGATTTCGTTCTTTGGAACACAAGCTTTCAAAACGACAGTCTATTTACGAAAACTATCGAGAGTTTATGAAGGAATATTCGGACTTGGATCATATGGAATGTATATCCAAATAGGAAAGCGTCCCTGGATTTGTTTTTTATTTACCTCATAATGCGTTAATTCGTGAATCAAATACTACGACAAAATTAAGAGTTGTTTTTATGCCTCTGCTAAATCTACCTCTAGTGTGTCTTTGAAAGATATTATAATGGCCGTACCCCGTATACAACAGGAGCTTTTTCCATTTCTTTTGTGATTTAGAACTTTGCCTAAGTTCGTACGTGCAGATATAGAGAAAATGTTAGAGATATTTTAAGGATTCTTTGGAGAGAGAGAATTCCCAGGATCCTATAGAGGTATATCGTTTAACAACAGTCACTTATGGTATGGCATCTGCCCCTTTTATGTCTACTAGAACTCTTCATCAACTTACCTTAGATGAGAAAAATGATTTTCCTTTGGCATCTGCAGCCGTATTAAAAGATTTTTATGTAGATGATTTTCTCTCTGGCGGCCAGAATGAGGAAGAAGTTGTGGAACTAATTAGTCAATTGCCATTATTAATGAAACGAGGTGGCTTTAATTTGCGAAAATGGATTTCAATTGTACCTGGAGTACTGAGGAATATTTCAGAAAGTACAGAGTCACTATTCTTGAGTAATGATGGTGGGATACAAATTTTAGGAATTGAATGGAATTTAACGGGGATTTCATTTGTTTCACTGCTTTAGACCATGAGAAAAAGGACAGATATTCTAAAAGAAATATTTTGTCAGAAGTTGCAAAGGTGTTTGATCCGCTAGGCTTGCTTTTCCCCCCTGTGTTGTTTTCATGAAGCTACTGCTGCAAGATTTATGGAAGTTTTCACTTACCTGGGACGAGCCAATTAGTGAAGAACATAATAAACAGTGGACATCTTTTCGGAATGATTTAAAGGTAATTTCTAATTTGAAAATTCTTCGATTTGTATTAGCTGCAGATAAGATAAACCTTCAAGTTCACGCCTTTTGTGAAGCGTCTGAAAAAGCATATTGTGCAACTATATATATGCGTTCAGTTTCTTAGAATGAGAAAATCACCGTAAATCTTTTGACATGTAAAACTAAGGTCGCACCTGTTAAGACTTAGTCAATTCCGAGACTTGAACTATGGTCAGCTCTTCTTTTGACAAATTTGCTAAAAGTTATTTTGGAGCACTTAAGTCTCAAAGAGAGAGAAGTATTTGCGTGGACTGATTCTAAGGTTGCGTTGGCAGGGCTTTCTTCAGAGCCTCATAGGTGGCAAACCTTTGTAGCAAACCGTGTTGCTAAAATCCAAGAAACACTTCCTAATATTTTGTGAAATCATGTTCGCGGGCTTGAAAATCCAGCTGACTGCGGAAAAAGAAATATTCTACCATCAAAATTAGTGATTTGTGAGCTATGGTTTCATGGTTCTAAATGGTTAAGAGAGCCATGGGATAAACAGTCTAATGAATCATTTGAAGGCAAGGATGTACAAGAAATTATCTTAAAGGAAGAAAAAAGGAATTGTGTTGTAAATATTCCTAAACTTAATGATGATCATCTGATTTTCAGATATTCTTCTTGGAATAGATTAGTACGAATCGTTGCGTGGCGCTTAAGATTTGTAGATAATGCAAGAAAGTCGTTATCAAATCGAGTAAATGGTTTGCCCTCGGTCTTAGAGCTACGAATTCAACAACGAAAATTCTGAAATTAGTACAACAGGAGTGTTTCCGTGATGAAATATTTGATTTAAATCATCACAAATCTTTAAAATCTTCAAGTAAACTTTTGTATTTAAACCATTCCTGGATCATAATTACATTTTGTGTGTTGGTGGAAGATTGAGACATGCTAATGTCTCAGAAGGTCAGAAACAACCAATACTATTCGAATCAATAGGTCGAAATTTATTTATCGTCTGCCCAGGCTTAGTGCGGGCATTTTTGTGTAAGTCTATTTCTGAAAATGGCAACGTTCTTTTTTCGTTGACATGTAATTATTCTATTCTAAGAGAGTGCGAAACCAAGAGGGTTTATAATTAAAAGCGTGTGATACAGTTCACTTTGTTATTTATTAAGTGTTGTGAGTTATTGATGAGTCAGTGTTTTGATTACTTAAATTCAACCAGCGCGCTATCAAGTATTAGGTTTACAGATATCTGCAAAAATCTGACACACTATTTTAAATTATATTCAAATTCATCATACTTTCAGAATAAAATATTGGGATAAAATTGCGGCATCTTACAATATTCCTTTATTTTCTATTAAAATTCATAATTTTATTAAAATAAAATATTAAGATCGGAATTCGTATTTGCTTTTATGATACTATACATTTTTATGTTTATAAAATTTTAGGACATATATTTAGTAAAGCTTCATTTTTTTTAAATGCAAGCAAATGATGCAAAAATTCTTTTAAAAAAAAATCCCGTTACATTTTATTTCCTTTCCCTGTATTTAAAATCTACTCTAAATTTTCTTAAACAAAACTTTTTAAATTATATTATTATTCTTTACGTTTTTTTCAAACATAACACATTAAAATCGAAATAATATTGATCCATATTTATAAAATTATATACTTTCAAGTTTATAAGATTTTAGAAAATGCATCAACAAATGTTTCATGTTTGTTTCATTTAGTTAAGTGATAGTGAACAGGAAGATTTGGAATACGTTTTCTAGTGCTATTTTAAATTCCAAAGATATCGTTTAATTTTACTAAAAGTAAAGCATTAAAATCAAAATATATCAATACGTCTTTAGAGCACATATTTTTGTTTATAATACCCAGAAAAAACATTTATATATGTTTTATGATTTTGTATCTTATTAAGTGAAACAGAGACTTCAAAAATTGTGTTACTATATTATTAAATTTCATTAACACTAGAAAGACGGGAGCGGTCATTTTGACCGAAAATGAATTTAAAACGCTTGTATTTTTCTTAAATATTCTTCGATTTCTACATGGTTTATTGAATTTTCCTAATTATTCATAAGGATTTTGTAGTGCGAAAATTTTATTTTTTTTTACTCAATATTATGAGCCTTATAAATATGTATACCTAGAAAGACGGATTGCGGTCATTTTGACCGCTGAAGAAATAAAATCTAACATTACATTTACTTTTCCATTTTTGCTGCCTACGAACGATTATTCTTTCTTTTCGAGATAATTTTAATAACATTTCATGGAAAGAAGCATACGTGAGGTAGGCAGGGATATTAAAACCATCTGCTTGTCACGTGATTCTTTTCGTAGGGCCTGTAATAGACTGCTGTCATTTGGAGAATAAGTGGGATTGAAAAACACCTGCTGGCCACGTGAAAGTCCTTTTATGTTCGAAAGCATCTGCATTTTTAGTAACAGATATTTATTTCTATTAAAGTTCTTGACTTGATCGGATGTAAATTTTTTTCACGGTATGTCGCAAAGAATTGTTGGTAAAAGCAAACTGTCAGAAGAAGAGTTTCTAAAAATATTGCGGACTGTATCTGAAACCGATTCTGGTACAGATGAAAATTCAAATTTATCGGACGATGAATATAACCCTGGAAATGTAAGTGAATCCTCTTCCGCGGACGAATGCCTTTTTTTTTTACTGAAAATGCACAAACAGATTTTTCGTCTGAATCTGAAAATGAAGAACATTTTTTTATAAATGTCGATTCAAGTCATGCGAGTACCACACGTGGTAGAAAACGAAAACAAAACAGAAAACGTCAAAAGAAAAGTAAACTACTACGTAAAAGTGAAGAATAAAGAGTATGTTCCCAAAAGGAAGAACTGAACAAAATGTAGAAGTAGCAAAAGATGGAACAATATGGGCAGTTCCTTCAGGTAATATTTCTTCAGGAAAACGACAGAAGCACAATATGTTGAGAGAAGTTCCTGGACCAAGTTCATTTGCCACTAGAAATGTAATGTTAGGGAATTTCACAAGTGCATGGAGACTATTCATAAATGAAAAGTTTCTTCGTTTCATAAAAATGTGCACAAAAGCGGAAGTTCATCGATGTTTGCAGGATCCGCATTGGAATATATCTTTAGACGAATTAGATGCTTTTATTTCCCTACTGTATGCTCGTGGAGCTTTTATTTCTAAAGATATTTCAATAAACAACTTATGGTCCACGACATGAGGAATAAACTTTTTTCACCAAACAATGGCTTGGGACATGTTCAAAGAAATAATGAGATATTTGCGGTTTGATCTGAAGGCAACAAGATCTGAAAGACTTCGTTCTGATAAATTTGCACTAGTGTCAGAGATCTGGAACTCGTTTATTGAAAATTGTTTGCTTTGCTATAAACCGGGTAAAAATATAACAGTAGACGAACAACTCTTCCCAAGTAAGGCACGTTGCCCATTTACACAGTATATGCCACAAAAACCCGATAAATTCGGGATTAAATTTTGGCTAGCAGCTGACGTTCGATCAAAATATTTGTTGAATGGCTTTCCATATTTAGGTAAAAATGAAAATAGACCTACAGATGAAACTGTTGGAGAACATACTGTTTGTCGCTTGGCAGAGCCATTTTTTAACACAGGAAGGAACATAACAACGGATAATTTTTTCACAACGTTGAAATTAGCCAAAACTCTAAGAAATAAAGGACTTAGCACCGTTGGAACTGTGAAACGTGGAAAGAAAGAAGTGCTCGAATCATTCAAGCGCACAAAGGGGGAACTGTATTCAAGCCAAATTCTCAAGCACGATAATATATCACTGACCTGGTATCAAGGAAAGAAAAACAAAAATGTTTTGTTGTTAAGCACTTTACATCCTACACTTGAAGTCAATGGCAATGAAAAAAAGACGCCTGAGGTTGTTCAGTTTTATAACTCAACGAAATACGGTGTGGATGTACATGACCAGATGGCAAGAAAATATTCCACAAAATCAACTTCTCGCCGATGGCCTGTTCAAGTTTTTTTTAATATTCTTGACTTAGCTGCTATAAATGCTTGTGTGATTTATAAAGAGACTACCGGTGTAAATATAAAGCGTCGTGATTATATTTTGAATTTAGCTGACGAACTGCGCACAAAATATGTCGCCGCTAAGACATCTCCGCTGTCAGACTTAACTCCAAATACAGGTGCACCTACAATCTCGGGTAAGAAACGCAAACAATGCCAAATCAATCGATGCCAGAATAAAACTATAAACATTTGTAGTGATTGCAAAAAGTTAGTTTGTGGCTCCTGCACTTACAAAGTTATAAAGCTAAGTGTTTGTAGAGAATGTAAAAAGGAATAATGTAAGTTATTTTTGTAATATTTATATTTTTAAATATATACACTTAAAAAAGCAATTGTGTTATATAAATTTAAGATACTTTGAGCAAATCCAAAAAAAATCTTTTAAAGTGTGCATTTTTTTTTTTTGTATTCGTAATTTTTGTTGATATTTGATTATATATATTGTATTTCCTTTAACTAAAATTAATATTATATATATGAAACGGTAAATAAATAAAATAATATTCTATTCTATTAATAAATATACTTTAAAAAACTTGTTTGAACAAAAAAATATTAAAAAATGCTTTATTTTTGGTCATTCAAATAGAGCGGTCAAAATGGCAGCTCTCCGTCTTTCTAGGTATACAAAAACCGCCGCCTTTCTAGTGTTAAAACTCTTTCACTTATTTTAAAATATTGCATTAATATCGAGATAATATCTAATCGCATGGATCTTTATTTATATAATATTTTAAAACATACATTTAGAAATGTTTTACGGCTTTTTATTTGATTGGTGACGAGGATAATTCAAAATAAATTTCAAGTCATACTTTATTTTCTTTCGGTATGTCAATACACTTCTCTTGAAATGAATGACAGAAGAATTGATTTCTTTTCTAAAAGAAATATCATATTTCATACGATCAGAAAACTGAATCGATCATTTCTTCGATACTACTAAAAAAAAAAACATTTTTATGACAGTTTTGAATACTCAATTCAAGAAAAGGGGGGAATTTTTATGCAACTTTTAACAGCATGTTCTGAAAGCACGTTTATAATATACAAATTATTCAATTCTAGAAATGTTTGCTTAACTGCCAATCTTACATGCACAAAACCATTTAGAAGAAAGCATTTAAAACATGAGTACATATGATAAATATTTATCTATTTTTATTTCTTTTTTTTTACATATTTTATTAAATAAAAGTAAAGTTTTATATCGTAACTAGAGAACGCTGCCCCCTGCAAGCTACGCTCGCCAAACCCGTTCAGGCGCTGCAGAATTTAAAAGCACGCTAATCTGATCGCTTTAAAAAAGATTAGAGAAGATTGAATTATACTGAAAAAAGCTGTAGCGATCTCCCTGTAAACGGGTTTCCATTCAATTCCCTTTGATTGCAAAAATTTAAGGCAGAATCAGTTGCTGTTAAGACATCTAATGTTTGTTTTCGTGTTTGATTCACAAACTGTTGCCTGTTATATCTAAAATCTGTCACCAAACTATAAGATTAAATGCCAATAATGGTTAATCGTAAATTAAACATTCACTTGACTTTAAGGGAGTTACACGTGTTTACGCCATCAAGTGATTTTTATTTCGACGTTTTATTTGTAATTTTATTTATGTTATACTAATTTATTTGTTCTTCCGTTTTTTAAAATAAAAATTATGTTAATTTGTATAACTTGGCGAGTGGTTTGGCGATTTATATAATTTGCCGAAATTGGTCGACGGAGAAAGTAGTGCCATTAGCACATTGCTTTGAAGCTGAAATTATACGTCATGATTTGTTGTATTGTCATATACGCACCGGGTTTGGCGTGCATTTTTTTTTTTTTTTTTTTTTTTTGACAATTTGGCGTAAGCCTCGTTTTTCGTATACCAGTTACATATGTATTTTTAAATTATTTTCTGTTATTTTTAACATGAAATAACAATAAATAAATAAAAGTTTAATTAATAGCTAAACAAAAAATTTATAACATTTTTTGTAAATAAAAAGAAAATAAATTCAAATAAACATTTATTAATAAATAAGCAACAATAGCCGGGTTACCATGTCAGGCAAAATAACGCCATTTTGGCACAAATTAGGTACAGTGTTGCGTATGTGACATCTGTGCCTAATATTTTTCGTTTTGTTTTGTTTAAAAAAAAAAAAAAAAAAAAAAAAAAAAAAAAAAAAAAAAAGAAAGAAGTGAAAGCCATTTACTTTAAATTTTTCAGTTTTAAGTTTTGTATTAAATAAAATGATAATGAAATACAAATTGAATTATGAATAAAAGTAACATGATACATTTCTTAACCTACATTTAAGGGAGGCCAAACTGGTCGCCAAATTAGTTTAAAATAACAACCTTTCCTAAAATATGAAAAAAAAATATATCTGTTATGATTAAAATTTGAGTTGCCATCATTAGAAAAAAGTATATAAAATTAGAAAAAAATGAATATTTCAAAAACTAATTCGAATTTAAAAATTCTAATACCAGTTTTGAGATCTGCGGATCAATACGGAATTTTGGTGTTAATTTCATCGCAAAGTACTCCGTATTTTAGGAGAAATCGCCGTGAAACATAATCAGTTGTTTAATCAGTCGTTTCATAGAATTGTTTCATAAATTCGTTACATTTCAGTCGTTTCGTGATATCCGTTTTATAAATTCGTTTCATTAGAATTTTATATACATAGAGTAGATAATTATAAAATTATTATATTAATTATAATCGTATAATTATAAAAATAAGTTTTATATACCTAAGTTAATGTATATAATCAGTAAATACATACAGGATGATCGGAAAATAACTGGCCAAATGGGGTGGTAGAGGAAACCTAAACAAGTATTTTTTCGTCGTAGAATGTGTGTCCGGAAATGGTGCGTTTAAGCGATTGTGACGAAAAAAAAAGTGAAAGGCGCGATGAAAGATAGCGTAAAAGCGCCATCGTAAAGCGTAGTGTAAATTCTTATTCAGGTTTTCTTTACCAACCCTTAAAATTTGGCCAGCTATTTCCCGATCACCCTGTATATATATATATATATATATATATATATATATAACTCTGTTAATTCCCTTTAATTTAATGTCTCACTTGTCTTAATCGCTTAAATATTACGCTTTTAGTATTCTTAAATTAAATGTTCCTTTTCCGCGCCTTTTTTCTTTCTAGATTATTTTTTTAGCTTAAATTTTTACTTTCCCGCTCATTTCTGAAGTTATCCTTTTTCCCTACAAATTCATCCGCTAGCTCTGTCCGCACTCTTTATATGACGTGACATTCTTAATTATTCATTGGTTGAGAGCGCGATCTACGTCATATTTGTATTCTTACACGTGAGGAACAAAAAGTTCATACTCGCTGTGTTTCAGCAGATTTCGAAAGATTTGAGCCGATTTTCCAGTTTACAGCCATCCCCTAGTCGCCGTCCTTTTATTCGATTATCTGGAACTTTGTTTAATCCTAATTACTACTACGAAGAGATGGCTAATAAATAATCTTGGTGGAAACTGCGCCATTTGAAGATGTTCTAATAAAGTGCTGAGCTGATCTTATTTGTCGTTTTAATTCATTCTGGGGAAACTTCACGGAACGATGTATTCCATAGTCTTCACTCGACTACTGCAATTAACTAATTGTTATACTAATAAAACAGGTTCGAATTACCTGTTCTGACCACTTCTATTATTGCTGTATGTGATCCACAACTACTATCAAGACAGCTAGCACTGCATTTTCAACATTGCACTACTGGTAACATAACAACCAGTTATTTTGTTCACTAGTAAAGCCTTCCAATGTTAGAATAATCTAACAATTCTATTCTAAATCATAACATATATATATATATATACATATATAACCATTAATTAAACATTACCGACCATCATCAAAAACCGCAGTATTGTGAATGAAATGACAATAAAAAGGGATACCACAAACCTATAATATACAACTGTATGTATAAAATAAAGTGCCTTATACTTAATTACAAGAATTAATATGGAAGGAAAAAAAGTATATGGATATCGAAAAAAATAATTGAAAAACTTATATATTGAATTACGTTTTCAAGAGTGCAGAATTCAATGATATAAGCAAATCGGTTGTTTTCTGTGAGAAAAAATGCTAAAAGCTGAATTGTTTTTCTCCTGTACTCAAACAACCAATATGACCAAGAGAATAGTTTCAATATGAATATATATATATATATATATATATATATATATATATATATATATATATATAGAGAGAGAGAGAGAGAGAGAGAGAGAGAGAGAGGGGAGCTTTGGGTATTATTGAATAGACGGACACAGAAGTGTTGTGGAAGTTATACAGTGTTATATGGCGTGTACCTCCTGGATTTTATTAAAAAGCTCCATATACCCTCTATTTCTTAAATAAAGCTTTATTGCGCATACACTAGCATGAACGTTCAGGACTCTAGCGTATTCCCTCTGCCTATAGCGTATACCCTCTGGTTTATTTACCACTACAACAATGTAAGGGACAGTATGGAATTCTTGAATATCTAGCGCATACGTAGTTGCAGCCAAGCGTAAAACTGTTAAACGACTGCCTAGTACACCCATGAGGGACTGTGCTCAGTTCTGTATATGTTGGATATCTGTTGTGGGTGCAGCAATGTGAAATAAAACCTTATTCTCAGTTTTTGCAGATAAATTTTATAAAATTTGTATTATTGATAATCTGTGCTGATAAATATTTATCAGTGCTGTTAACCAAATTCAGTATCAATTTGAACATTTATATTTATCAGTTAGAAAAATAAAACTTTGTTAAAATCACCATAAAATACAATTAAACTATTAATCGATAAAAGCGTATTTATTTTAATATTGCGCACTTAATTTTTTGTTTACAATTAATTTTCTACGTTTTATCCTTAAAATGTTTCATTGTTGCAGTTTCCTACCGATTTCACATAATTTGGCGAGGATTTATTGGTTCATAATCAAATACATTTTTTTTTTCAAACTCCCGTACACATGTACGAGTTATAGAGAATATTTCGGCCATTTATCACCTGCGGCGGGCCAATTGCAAAATGTCTTTAAATTAATCTATTAAATTATGATTAAGTTGTAAAAATATTCAAATGTTGTATTGGCTTCGGAAACACACCTTTGTAGATAATTTTTATAATTACAGCCTGTTAATAATTGCTTGCAATTTTCCGTCTTTTCATACAAAAAGAGGTTGGGTTAAAGAGTGTAAAAATGTTTTCTTTTTAGATAAATTTATTATTTTCTACAAATAATTTCTTTTCTTTTAAAAGTTAGATTAAATGCAATGCACAACTAAGAGCAGTCAAACTTGAAAAATCCCTACCGGCCCGGCCTACAGATTTCGAAGATTCCGGTAGATTTCGAAGTTAAGTATAATAATTTCACCAAGAAAAACTAATTCATGATTAGATATAAACCCACTTTAACAATTATGTCTGGCCGCTTTTGACGAGTTTTTATTTCATTTTTATATAATAGCTGGTTTTATCAGAATCATGTTAAGGCGCTATTAAAAAAAAATACTTTTCCTAGCTCAACAACTTGAAATTTACTGGCACATTTTCAGATTCATTTTTAATAGAAAAAATATGAAACTTGCTGACGTGGTTTTTGAAGAGATTTATAAGCGACCTGTGTTTTAATTTTTCTTACAATTAGTTAAAACTTGATTAATAAAGAATTATTTTCTCAGTGGCACAATATTTTTCGTTTTTAACACAATCGCTTCGGGAAATTCTGTTCAAAATGCTCACTTTGACATCCTTTTTTGAAATATATTCTGCCTCTATCAAAAAATCGATCATTACTGTACATTACATAGTTTCTGAATAAGAGAATCTACCAATTGGATGTGTTTGAGAGCAAAAATGAATTTAAAAATGTGTAAGAAAATAAGCAGTTTGGATTTCAATACACCCTTTATAAGATGATTTTTTTTCTTCAGCCGCTATGTCTTTTTAATTTGTTTTTGCTGTAAGAATTGGTCCTATCAAAAATTTGTCTATATAAATGTTGAAGACAATATTAAGAAGATATATGATAAATTCATGGGGATTTTATATCTTGTGAATTAACGGAGTTATGGATTTTTTTCTTCTTCAACCCCCCCTTTTTTTTCGTTTTTAATATTTTTTTAGGGGGGGGGGGAGTACGAATTAGCCCTATCAAAAACTTGTGAATATAAAAGTTGTAGATAATATTAAGAAGATTTATAATAAAAATAATTGGATTTGATATCTTGAGAATTGACGAAGTTAGGAAATTTTTTCTCCAAAAAACCCTATTTTTTTAACCTTTTGAGCCCATTTTTAATTTTATCAAAAATCTCACATACATACATTTGTGCCCTATTTTTAGAAGTAATAAAAACTTTAAAATGGTTTGCTATGTACAAAAATTAAGAAGTTATGGTTTTTTTCGGTTTTCACAAAACCCTCCCTGTTTCCATCCCCTTGGTCCGATATTACCCATTAACGATCTTGACCGAGATTTTATGCCCCTTGATTTTATGTATCAGTTTGGAAGAGATTTGTGCAGCATTGTGGAAGTTATCGTGCCCAGAAGAAATTGATATATATATATATATATATGTGGGAATGTAAATATTCTCAACAATGCAACTCGTCTAACTCAAGGGTTTATTGAATCGATACGCAATCATATATGAAATAAAAAGTACAACACGAGGAGCGTTGAAAAAAGCTAAAAATGTGTGGCAACGGTTTTGATGAAAAATAAGTAAATTCAAGAGATGTTTTATGTTTTTTTGTAGTTCGTTAGTTTTTATCTCAACATGAATGTTGAAGATTCGTTGTGTATCAAATAAAACATTTGAGTAAGAATTCTAGGGGAATTCCAGTATTTATGTAAACAAATGTATTATAGTATTGATGTGGATGAACTGTTGTGATCTTCCAACCATAATATTTTTTTCGAGTGAATAATAAATGTCGTATTAAATTGACGAACTAATAGATGTATTTATTTATAGTTATAAGCCAAGTGAACCTTTTAGTAATTCTCAGATAAAATCCTACAAAATTTGGGGGCTCGGTGCCGGGATTTGAATACAAAATTGAAACGATTACGGAAAAAACACATCATTATGTCGATTTTGAATAAAGCGCGACGAAGCGATTTGATTGAACTATGCGAGGAATGCGGAATAAACACGCCAGAGAAGGTAACCATTCTGTCATTGAGTGAAGCAATAAAAACTTGGGAAAGTTTTAATGAAGAATTTATAAAAGACCGTCTTGAAGTAATATCATCGGCTAGCAAAGAGAAAAGAAAGTTAGAACTTGAAGCGCAAGCAGAGGAGAAAGAGCAAAGAACAATAGAAGCAGAGAAGGAGAAAGAGCAGAGAAAAATAGATGCAGAGAAGGAGAAAGAGGAGAAGAGTATAGCGTTGGAAGAAAAAAAATAGAACTTGAAGCAGAAGAGAGAAGACGACAGGCAGAACTTGAAGCAGAAGAGAGAAGACGACAGATAGAGATAGAGGAGAAGAAATTGATGTTAGAAATAGAGGATAGAAAAAAAATGAGGGAATTTGAGCTAAAGAAATTGACAATGCAAGCCGAGATAGACTCTCAGAAGGATGCAGAAATACTAGCTCCAAGAACGGGAACAGGAAAAAGTTTTGATTTGTTGAAGTTACTTAATCGTTTTGATAGTGCAAATGGTGATATCTGTATGTATTTAACATTATACGACCGACAAGTATCTCAAATGAAAATAGACAAGGGTGAATGGGTATCGTATCTGTTAAGTTTATTACCGTTAGAAATAGCTAGCATAATTACAAGAGAAAAGGAACCTTATGTAAATAACTACGAATATATAAAAAATTTATTGTTGAAAAGATTCAAAATGTCGCCGGAAGAATTTAGACAGAGGTTCATGACTCATAAAAAGGAGCCAATAGATAATTGGCGCGATTTTGGTTTTCAGTTAAAAACGTACTTTAATGAATGGGTACGTGGAATGAACGTAACAACTTTTGATGGATTAACGGAGTTATTAGTAACTGATGAAATTAAGTGAAAAATACCGCCAGAAACCAGAGAACGTTTTATTGAGGAATTTCCAAAGATAAAAGAAGTAGATGTATTAGTGGAAAACTAGATGATTTTGATACGGCGTGTAGAGGATTTAAAACCGCCAAATTGTATAAGGCGCAAAATAGCGTGAACAGGGAGGAAATAGATAGCCAGTGGAATCAAAATTCTCATCAAAATAATATAGGACGAGGCGAAAGAGCTATTAATTCGATAATTATCTGCCATCTTTGTGGCTTGCCTGGTCATATCGCCGCCAAATGTACAAATAGGGATCAATTGAGCACACAAGAATATTATGGTAACCCGATTAGGAAAGCAAACGATAATGGCGCACAAAAAAGAAACATAATGAGCTTATCAAAAGCGGAAAATAACGCCAAATCGACAAAAAAGATACGTGTAGTTCCAATATATGAGAAACACACAAAAATTATCATCGACACAGCAAGCGATGTGAGTTTAATAAATGAAGAATCTTACACCGAAATAGCGCACCTGAATTATGCCAAGAAAATTTGCATATATTGACTGGATTTGGCGGAGAAGAAACACAGTCAATAGGATACTTTGAGCATGAAATACAAGTAGACGGCGTGAAACTGACAGATAATTTTCATGTAATATCAGGTTAAGAATGTGACATATTGTTAGGTGTAAGTGCAATATCAGGATGCATTTTAACAGTCACAGAAGAAGGTGTCAAAATAAAAAATCTCGCCAAGGAAGAAAACGCCAAAGGCAAGACCATTATGTATTGTAGATATATTAGGGCGGTAAGGAATACCGATGAAAATCTAAAATATGTGGTCAATGAAATAAAAGCTATAATGAGAAAAACGGAAAGATCTCGTGAGAAAAAATTAAATTCAATTAACAAAAATTTGAATGAAAGAAATGAGGTATCACGAATAGTGCGAATGAGCGAGCTAAAAGAAAAACGCAATTTATATGCACGCACCAATGAAAATAAAAATGAAATGAAGAATCTTGAAAAATATTATAAACGAAAGAACACGAGAGAAGAAAATAATACTGAAGGAGTAAATGTAAATAAAAAGAGATTTAGCGAAAATTACAAGCGTGATCGCAATGACAAAAATGAAGATAGAAAATATTATCCGAGAGGCAATTTTGTAAATAGACGTCCCAGATATTGTAAACAACATACATTTCTTGACGATAGAAGATATTTATACGGAGATCAGAAAGAAAAAATACGGGAAAATTTTGAAAGGGAAGAGATTGAACTGTGTAAAAGAGATGTATACTTCTGGAGTAATAGTAATCGCAGGCAGTATGAACAGTCATTAAACCATACTGATAATTCTGTTTATGGTGGATATGAAGCTAAATTTAAAAGAAGATATGATTTGAAAACACGTTCCGTTGGGTCACCGGACTGTCAGGATGACCGAATGTGGGAATGTAAATATTCTCAACAATGCAACTCATCTAACTCAGGGGTTTATTGAATCGATACGCAATCATATATGAAATAAAAAGTACAACACGAGGAGCGTTGAAAAAAGCTAAAAATGTGTGGCAACGGTTTTGATGAAAAATAAGTAAATTCAAGAGATGTTTTATGTTTTTTAGTAGTTCGTTAGTTTTTATCTCAACATGAATGTTGAAGATTCGTTGTGTATCAAATAAAACATTTGAGTAAGCATTCTAGGGGAATTCCAGTATTTATGTAAACAAATGTATTATAATATTGATGTGGATAAACTGTTGTGATCTTCCAAGCATAATATTTGTTCGAGTGAATAATAAATGTCGTATTAAATTGACGAACTAATAGATGCATTTATTTATAGTTATAAGCCAAGTGAACCTTTTAGTAATTTTCAGATAAAATCCTATATATATATATATATATATATATATATATATATATGTACAGATAGATATATAAAGTTTTTTACAGAGGTGTGTTTTGGGTTCTAGGGGTCATGATCGGTGTAGATCTGCAAAAATATTTCAGAAATTCCAACATTGGAGAGAATGTAATACGTAGTATTTCATACGAAATCTACCTAAAAAAGGGGGGTGGAGAACTTTTATTTTGCCCCTTCACGACTAAGAGAAAGCATTCATTTCTTTTAAAAGAGGTGACAGTTACAAAGGGTTAAGGGATTAGATGATTGATCATTTATTTAATTATTGTTGTTACAAATTTAAAAAAGGTCAGTTCTTTCTTTGCACTCCAGTTTTAAAGGTTTTAATGTAAAGATATTTTATGTCCTTCTTTAAGTTATAAAGTTTTCTGATAAGGGGACCAAAGGAGGGAAAGTGAATAGTTCTTTCCATTTTTTCATAGGAATTTACATGATTTTTTTAAATAGCGGAATTTAAGGAAACGCAAAATATTCTCCCCCTCACTATGTAAATACTTCATTATAATGATTAAATGCAATAAACTATTTTTTATGGGAAAATTGCGGTAACACCCAGTTTTTGCTTGTAAGAAAGAGTATGTCCGACTATTTTTTTATTGGTGGGGGCCATTGTAATTAGTCTCATCTGTGTCTATCAACGAACCATTATTAAACACAAATTTTTTCTTAATTGCCCACACCTCTAAAACTTACTTTTAACACAAATGAAACTCTAAAATTCAGTGTTTATTACTCGCGTTTCAGCACCTTGCTAGAAGTTAAAAAATAAAGAATAGAAAACTATTGGTATAAATTATAACTAAAAAAGGCGTCCGAAAATTAAAACTTATCTTTTAAAATTTAATTCAATTAAAATACGGCCTAATATAGCGATTTAAAAAGGCACATGCTCCAGGGTAAAATAAAATGTGTTAGGATGTGTTAGTTAAAAACGGGCTAAATTTAACTCTTTGCGTGCTAAACTTCCAACACGTGATAGTTTCGAAAAAGTATATAAAAGCATGTGTTTGCGGTGAACTGTCAGTAGTTACCAAAATGTCATCACATGTACAACTCATATTCAAAATATTAGAATAATAATTTTTTTTTTTTTTACAAATTGAAAACATCGTTTGGTAATTTAATGTCTTTTAATGCAAATATGCAAACGATATTTTTATTAAGAACTTATTGTTCATTAAACTTACTTATTATCTTAAAATTAATATCATTTTTGAAAAGATTAATTAAAAAAAATATTTTGAAAAGTCAAAATATTAGAATATTTATTCAAGTGCTTCAAAATATTAGAATATTTCGCATGAATTCTCCTTGAATTATCACCTATTCATAACTGGTGGCATCATTGATTAAATTCAGACGATTTTATTTAAAATCAGTAATCTATTTCGCAGTTTGTTTGCTTTTTCGTCTTAAAATGGGTCGTGTGAGTGATATTCCTGAATCTATTAAACTTCTTATGGTAGATTTGTATCAGCGCGGTAAAAAGCAATGTTATATAGAGAATTTTTGACATTGTTTGCAATCAAACGTTAGTAGAATAATAACACAATATTCAAAAACTGGAAAATTTCAAAATAATCGCCGAAATGGCGGCCGAAAACCGAAAACATCTGCTAGAGATAACAGGAAACTGAAGCATATAGTTAAGAAAAACAGTTTTAAAAGTGTGCGATTCTTGCACCGAAAGGGGAAAGAAGAAGGAGTTGAAGTTTCTACATCGACAACATTAAGATGCCTCCATAAATTTAAGTTTGAATCTCATGTACCGAAAACAAAACCTTTCATGACTGCAAAACAAAAGCATATAAGATTGAACTGGTGTAAATCAAGACGTTTATGGAGCGAAGAAGATAGGATTATTTATCGATGAAAGTATGTTTTGTGTTTCATATGGTAATCAAGGTATTCGAGTTTGGAGAATGAAGCAAGAAGCATTTGATAAAGAATGACTTAAACGTTCCGTAAAGTTTATTGCTAATGTCATGGTTTGGGGTTGCATGAGTGCAGAAGGACTTGGAAAGTGATGTATCGTCTACGAAAAGGTTAGCTCTCAGATATATCAAGACATTTTGGAATATTACATGATTCCATCATCAGAAGATTTATTTGAAGATGATTTCATTTTTCAAAAAGATTTAGCGTCACCGCATACCTCGGTGTCAATTAAGAATTGGTTCCGCCAAAGCAACATTAAGTTACTTCCTTGGCCACGAAAGCCACCAGACCTTAGTCCCATCGAAAACGTATGGTGTATAATGAAGGAAAAACTCCAAAAACATCCTCCTTCAACTAAAATTGAGTTAGTAGCACATATAAAGTTTATTTGGGCCAATATTGATAGAAATGTTTGTAAACACCTTATATTTAGTATGCAATATCGATTGTACGCTGTTATGAAAGCTAAAGGAGATGCTACAAAATATTAACTACCATTTACTTCATATTCATAAGGAAATATTGTTGCGTAAAATAAAATATTCTAATAATTTGAACCAATCTAAATTTTATTCTAATATTTTGATAGGTTTCAGAAAGCTGTATACCTAATTTATTGTACTGTATTTTATATTTTGTAAATGTTAAAATCTTATATAAATATTCCAGATTTAATTTAAAAGAAATTTAATTGCACTTACTTAGTATCAAAAATAAATAAATGGAAAATATTTTTTCTTATTACTTATACTCAATTATTCTTATATTTTGAATATGAGCTGTACACTGTGCATACATTTTTTTCCAATCTGTACCTCTTGTCCTCAGTACGTACATCTTCAACTTAATCCCCTTAAACTTCAAGTTGTTGGCATAAATTTTCTTTTGCACTGTAAAAAAAAAAAAAAAAAAAAAAAAAAAAAAAATGCTGTCAATTTTGGCATTTGAAGAAAACCGTTTAATTTACAGAAAATATGTGTAATTTTTCCTTAACAAAGTTTCTTTCTGTAAAAATTACGAAATCTACCTTTTTTACAGAGAAAACTTTTCTTTAAAACAGCCTTTTTTCTGTAAGAAATACATTTTTTTTTCTGTAAATTTACAGATTTTTTTTTTTTTTTTTTTTTTTTTTTTTTTTTTTTTTTTTTTTTTTACAGTGTGGGTGCATCAAGATCACCCGCTAACAATTTTTATCGTCTGAAATCTCACTGATTGAAATTAGAAGCAACATGATGAATATGATATTGTAATGTCGGACATCGCTGCATTTATCCTCGTCACCGAGAAAGCGAATGGTTGGCTAGAGCAACGTATAATCCACCGATTATTCATTTCTGTATCTTTCAGTTGTAGTCCTATTTCCTCTTCCAAGATCTATTTATCCTATACTAAAAAGCAGGCTCTTTCAGGTGAAGTAAAATAATTTTATTGCGGAAACCTGCTTATTTTTCCAATGATACATCAAACATTTAAAGATAAGTTGACCTGTTTAATTATGAGATATGGATTCGATCGACTCCTGTGCATTCCCTTTTAAAAGACACATAACTTAAACATGCCCCATTATTTTTTCTAATACAATGGCAATTCAGAAACTAATCTCCGTTGTAGTGTGGCGATAGTAGTAGTGGACGGAGCACAACCCTCTGTAATCACCAGCAATCTGTCTTGAATGTGTCGTATACGGCCCAAACATTATGAGTATAGGTGCTCGGCGAATACCACATTTTTGCGTCTAGTCAAGTTCGAATTGTTTAATAATCTACCCTCCAGCCCGGACTTGGCTCCTTCTACTTATCATCTGTTCACTGAAATGAAGGAGTAAATTGGACACAGCACTTTCCTGACGATGAGAAACTTCAAACCACTATGACAAGTTGGTTGAATTCGCAGGCGGCTGAATTTTATGAAGAAGGGATTGGTAAGTTTGTAAAATGATATAAGAAGTGCTTGAAGGTGCATGGTGACTTTGTTGGGAAATACAGGACAGCTGTAACTTTCAGATGCAGGCATCCCCCGACTTACGTAATACTCGACTTACGTAAATTTGTACTTACGTAAGAAATTTCGAAAATTACATTTATGAACATAATAGTGCATTTGATACGCTTTTGCATACTTTTGATGATTATTTTATAAATAAAATATGCAGATAAAAAGAACAGCAAAAATATAGTTTTGTATATTAGATATAGTTATATTTTTATTGGGATATGCAATCGAAACTTTAACAAAACAAACACAAATCTGATTAAAATGAGCCAAAAAAAAAAAAATGTTTAACCGATACATATTTGTTAGCTGAATTGAAACCACAACGAAACCTAATTTTAAAGTTTCGGTGAAGAGGAACAAGTGTTTTTTTTTCTCTGTAGATTTAAAATTGATATAAATTAATTCATCAATGTTAAATTTATAAATCCCATATTCCACAAGATACTTTTTATTTGAAAAGTGTTATTTCAGTTTGTTTTTACATTTTTTCATACTTTTATAATTTATATCCAAGTAAATGCTGCTGCATGCTACTTTATTTATAAAATAATACTGTGTAGATAATGTATATATTATATATATATAATAAATATTGCAGTTTCTGACGAAATTTTATCTAAGGAATTTACAAATTCGACTTACGCAAAAGTTTACGGAACGTATTACTTACGTAAGTCGGGAGATGTCTGTAATTAAACAAACTGTTGAATGTATACGGGTTGTTTATTTACAATGAAACGGAGGTTAGTTTCCGAATTCTCCTGGTACATTAACTATCAAACACATAAAAAAACAATTGTTTCAATAAGAATTATGATAATTCATATACCCTCTGGCCTACCAAATTCGGAAGCCAGATTCCACAATTACAGGGAGAAGGAGTGCAAATTCCATTTCACGAAGCATCACAAAGTCACAACGGTTTGAACTTTCCCTTTCAGATGGGAATCGCTGATGTACCATATGTACCGCTGGATACATTAAGCAATATTAAATCTACAATATCTAAAACGAACATGTATATGTGATTATAATTTTTGGTTCATTTACTTTTATAATAAATATTTCGTTTTTTTTTTATCATGTGAGCATTAACACTATATAAACTGAAAAATTGATTTTGAATTACACTGTCCACAAATCACAGAAGCTCTTGGAATAAAAACATTTTCATGCTGCTTACCATATCACCTCTTTCTTAAAATAAATAAATAAATAAATAAATAAATAAATAAATAATAATTCGGATGCGTGGAATAAAAATTATTGTTTTATTATTTTACTTTTTTTTTCATGGAATCATTTTCTAGGCTAATGTTGCTAGTTTATATTTCTTTATTATATGAGATGAGTTTCAAAATATGTCAAATAAACTTAAGATTTTATCTTACATGCATAGTAAAATAGTTTTGAAAACTTATTTTAAAAAGAACTTTAGATGAACACGAAGCTAAAACGATCTTTTATGCTTCGCCCGCAAAGTTTATTATATTCATAACTCTAAATATTTCTCCCTAAAAACAAACGCAGTAGAAATAATTTTCTCAGCTTTATTGATTTTTTTTATGGGGAGCTCTAAAGGGTTGGATTTACATACACATGTTTCCGCATGATATTACTTTTTATCCGTTCTTCCAAACATCGATTTTTCTTAAAATAGCATACTAAAAGCGCAATTTAATCACACTGTTCAAAGCTTTGCTGCATTATAAACCCTAAATATTTGTATTAACTCAATTTTACGCACTTTTATGCGTCTTTTCTTTAAAATCTTTCAACATGATAGTAATAGTTAAAAGTAAAGATCAAGTAACATTTAAAAAATTTCTCGTATATTTATAAGAAAAGGAAATAAATGCGATATTCCTATTCTACATGCAAAGATTGAACAAATTATGTTACAAAAATCAATAAGTTTGAGATTTGTAAAAGCACGTATCAGCGCCTCAAAATGCAGTAATAATGTAATTCGAATATTTAAAATTGGTATAGCGAATGTCAAAGTTAATATTTTTAAAAATTACGTCTCAAACAAAACAAATTTTAAAAAATATATATAAAAAAAATTAAAGATACTCCTGTAAGAATAGGTAATACTTTTCTGTAGACTAAAAAATATGTATATAAATTTCATAATAACAAATAAAGATTATTTTCACCTTTCCTGTATTCAATGTTTATATAAACATTTATTTCATCCATTCATTATTTCATCCACATTCATCCATTTATTCTGTAATTTTTAAATGCACTTAACGCCTTAAGTACCACGACATACCTGCATACGGCATGAGATATTTTATTACGATACCTGGACGTATGTGCGTGTGTCCTCATTTTAAATCCAAACTGCAATGTTCTAAGATACTGCTTTTTGTTGCGTGGTTAATTGCTATGGTGATTGATTTTATACGGCATATATAGCATAAACATACATAACTTATTTTTTTTTATTTTCTTCTGCGCGTTATTGTAATATAACAATAGTTCGAAAAACTTACAAACTTGACAGATGTAATAGTTGTTTATTTCGAACATTATTTTTGTTTGTATAATATAAATAAACCTTTATTTCATCTCATCACATTATGTGTAATTTAATAATTCACATGTAATTAAAAATAATGGAATAAACTACTTTTTGACGAAATTAAATGCTTCAGGTATTCAACATACATTCACAAAAATGAATCTTGTGCTTAAAGGGTTAAAACATATCAATCGCATTTCAACGACGGCATGTGAAAATAAATTCTTACTTTTAAAGTTCAATATTAACTGTGAAAAGCTACGAATTATTCATAAAACACATTTAATGTTTTTATGCGTTTGCATAATTTATTGATTTATTAGTTAGTGTAAATAACAGTGTTTTTCATCATTATCTTGTTGCACTTTTAACTGTAACAGAAAAGTCAAAAGTTATTTCTGATTCTCAGAGAGTTCCAAGTCGCCATGTTTAATTTTTAGAAAACGAGTTATGTGAGTTAATACACAGTAAAAGAAAAAAAAAATCCTGGAGAAAACGGAAAATGTTAGTGGTAGTAAAGCTGCCGTCTATTCTCCGTTTTTTCCACAGAAATCCCTTTCGGTTTTCCCTCGTTTATAAGATTGATATTTTCCGCTGTTCAAAATTGAAAATTTCTGATTTTAAAAATGAACGTGAGCAATAGCGCAAGAATTAAAAAAAAAATCTAAATAATAATTACATACACTGATGCATATTTACACGAAAAAAGTAAGTCATTGCATATTTCTACAACCGTTTTTACTTTCTTCCATCTTTACAAGAAGAAAGTATTGGATTCGTGAAAAATTTCGACTTTCGGTTTTCGACGGATTTATACGTTTTAGAATGCCCAGAACACGATTTGATGGTTTTTAGAAAATGTGTGTCTGTGAGTCTGTCTGTCACTCTGTCACTCTGTCTGTCACTCTGTGAGTCTGTATGTGACAAAAATTTTGTGGGCGCTCTATCACAAGAACTAATGCACGGAATTTCACAAAACTTCATATTTAATTAGACCTTGATATAAACTGGACCTGATTAGTTTTTGGTGAAAATAGACCAACAGGTGGCGCTGCTATGTGGCATTTTTCACGATCTCTGCAATAGCTATATCTCAAGAACTACTGCACGGATTTTAATAAAACTTCAGATTCAGTTAATCAAAAATATAGTTTAATGCTGATTACTTTTTTGTGAAAATCGCCCTAAAAGTTGGCGCTGGTATGCTGCATTGTTCATGATTATCGCAATAGCTCTAACTCAAGAAAAAATGCTCGAATTTTCATCAAACTTCAGATTTTTTAGTCCCTGATAAAAATTAGGGCTGTTTAATTTTTGGTGTAAATCGCCCAACAGGTGGCGCTGCTGTGCTGCATTTTTCACGATTTCCACAAGAGCTGTATCTCAAGAACTATTGCACGGATTTTCATCAAACTTCAGATTTAGTTAGTCCTTGACATGAATTGACGTATAAATTAGTGCTGTTTAATTTTTGGTGTAAATAGCTCAACAGGTGGCGCTGCTATGCTGTATTTTTTGAGATATCTGCAATAGCTTTATCTCAAGAACTAATGCTTGGATTTTCAACAAACTTCAGATTCAGGTATACCTTGATATCGTTTAGTGCTGTTTACTTTTGGTGTAAATCGCTCAACAGGTGGCCCTGCTATGCTACATTTTTCAGAATTTCCGCTATAGCTCTATCTCAAGAACTAATGCACGAATTTTCATCCAACTTCAAATTCAGATATATTTTGATATGAATTGGTGCTAAATCGTTGTTATTTCTTATACTATTTAAATGATTTAATTGACGTGATTTATATAGAAGAAAGTTTTGTGATGGCCACAACATATTAGTTTTTATTATTATTATTGTCATGTTTATTAATTAGAAAACGGTGCGTATTTGAGTTAATGCACTGTAAAAAATAAAAAATAAAATAAATAAAAAATCCGTGAAAAATGGAAAA
This sequence comes from Maratus speciosus, assembly GCA_963932465.1. Classification (NCBI taxonomy): domain Eukaryota; kingdom Metazoa; phylum Arthropoda; class Arachnida; order Araneae; family Salticidae; genus Maratus; species Maratus speciosus. Next base: position 256,882,255 of record OZ010795.1, on the reverse strand, counting down.
TTTAGAGGCAGCAAATTTGCTCTCTCCGTTTTTTTTTTTTTTTTTTTTTTTATCAGAGAACTTCCCTTTTAGTTTTCCCCCATTTTAATGATTGATATTTTCCGCTATTCAAAATGGGGAATTTGTGATTTTAAAAATAAATGTGACAAATGACGCATATTTAAAAAAAGTCTAAATAATAATTATATATACTGATACATATTTAGACGGAAGAGGTGCGTGCATTGCATATTACAACAACCTTTTTTTTTTTCTTGCCTTTCAACGGATGCGAACCTGCACAGAATATGCCCGAATCTAACAACTCGATTATAGGTGAAGACATCAATTACAATAATTAAACGAGAATTTGCCTACAAAATCATAAGATGAAACGCAATATTTCACCTTGATTCAAACATAAAATATAGGGGAGACCGGGGCTAGTAGGCGCAGATTTTAGTTACTGATTTTTATTAATTTTTTGTTTAAGTTTTTTATGAAACTTTAACTGTACTTTTAAAGAACAGGCATTGGGCTACAAATACCCGGAATTTTGCGTTTGTAGCGTTTGTAGTTTATGTTTAGCGGAAGCCTAAAGTAAAAGGGCAATTGTGCGCCAACCTACCCCGTCACGGGACATGTTGCCTATTACTATGGGGTAAGTTGGCACACGTTTTATAAAAATTTAAAATTTAAATGGAACTCAAATAAGACATGCAGTTAAGAGAAATCAATTTCATTATTACCAGTAAGTTTAAACAAAGGCGTTATCGCCGTACAATATAAATTCTAAATTATACAGACATAAAAATAATGAATAAAACATTTACATTGGGTAACTTCTATCCTAATCTATATCATCATCAGAGTTACAGTTGTCATAAATAAAAAATCGAGTGTCTCCGTTTGGGCAAACCTTGTGTGCCCAAAATCTTGCATTGCAACCACTTTTCTCGGTGTGTGTTGTTTTTCAAGCTACTAGCACATCCCAGATACCAAGCCAACATGCCCAGTGTTCAATGCGCCTACTAGCCCCATAATAAATTTCTTCACAAAAGGGACACGAATCGCTCTGACCATAAATAATCCAAGTAAATCACATATGGGGTAGGCACAGTGAATCATACACTAAGAAAAACTGCACAAGTTAAATCGCAATTATTAAGATAAGTATTAAAAATTAAAAAAAAATAATGAAGCAACAAAAAATTATTTATGAGTGCAAAAAACAGAAAAATCGTAATAAATGTCCACTGTACGTAGGTAACGCTGGAAAACTACAATAGGGATTGTAAAAAGCTAGAGGAAAGGTACTCAGTGACGGGTTGCGCACTCTATCCCCAAACAGGCGATTTACGAGGACTGCGCCTACTTACCCCTGTAGCCAACTAGCCCCGGTCTCCCCTACAATATGAACTTTAAATAGCTCACTGGCTTACTTAAAAGTTGAATAAAATAATAGAAGATATGTTACAAGTTAAAAATACATTTTATTTATTAAAACTACTTAGTACTTTAGGGCTTTTCCAAGCCCTTCACCAGAGAATATTTTAACAACAAGGTACCGTTTATTTATATAAATACGTCACTTCGTTTTTGAAATAAGATAGTCAATAATTATTAGAATTGGAAGTAGAAATAGCAGTCCCTTAGAGAAAATATATATTAACTACAGTTCCATTTATTTTATTAAATTACTTTCTTCTCATACGTCACTTTCATATCTTGAAAATAAATCCTGAAATCTTGAGCAAATTGACGCAGTAAAGTTTATGGTAAGGCAGTTAAATATCCTTCTACGCAAATTTAATCTGAAACTAGGCTACTTTGCTTATCCAACTATGCAATTAAAAGAAAAATGACGTATGAGAAAAATGTGATGTAATAAAATAAATGGAACTGCAGTTAATATATATTTTCTCTACTTAAATTCAATTCAAGGGACTGATACTTCTACTTTCAATTTTAAAATTATTGTATCTCTCATTTCAAAAACGAAGTGACGTATTTGTATAAAAAAACGGAAATTGGTTATTAAAATATTCTCTGATGAAGGGCTTGGGAAAGCCCGAAAATACTAAGAAGTTTTAAATAAAATGTATTTTTAACTTGTAACATCTCTTCTATTATTTTAGGCGCCTTTTATGTAAACACGTCAGGTTTTTAAAGTTCATAAAGTTCATATCGTATATTGTTTGTAGAATTTGCCTGTTCTCTCTAAATTGAAAAGGAACATTTCCCTATGTCCGACTTGTAAGGAAAGTTTCCGTATTTAACATTCAGTGAATAGGAATAAAAAGGAAACTTTCCGTTTATTCCATGGAAATTTGCATTTTCCACACAAAACGAAAAGTTTCCGTTGAAATACAGAACATCACATAAAATTACCAGCATATATATATTTATGAAATAATATGACATGATATAATATATATGAGATCTATATATTTATGACATAAAATGTCATTTCTGGTTCGTATTTCTATTAACATGCATTGCCACTGAATTGTGTAGTTTGTCCAAAACACACAATAACACATGAGCCACTTTATTTTATATTAGAATAAAAACCAAAAATATAAAATCACAAATACTGGGTAAAATATTTAAAAATGAACTGCTGGAAAAATAACAGAATCTGCCATTCAAAACAGGTATATTTTATGCATCTATTAACTTGAATTAGAAAACAATAATCGATATATTTCTATTTTACTGTTTATATATACTGTCATGTGTCCCCAAAATGACGAGTTTATTTGTAAATTTATATTATTTATATTATTTTTCTATTAAATTCATATAACTTAAATATCACACTGTCAAAATTTGCTGTTTTCCCAAGTACAGTCGTGGAAAAAAAAAGTAAACACCCCCTACTAACTCCTCAACAAATTATCGTAGACGAAAGTTACCGGTACCAAACGATTGGAAATAAAGTCTACTTTTAAATGATACAAATAAAATTTTCTTAGGGGGCCATGTACATATTAAAACGAATCCAAACTTAATTTTTTTCAATGGCAATACCCAATTTTAACGAGATATTTCAAATCTACTGTTCAAACTATGCCGAGGCACCAATTGTGAAGTCATTTGAATGATACATTTTTGAATTATAAACATTCAAAATTAAGTGCTTGTAATGTTAAATTACATTTTCCTATTTTTATTTATATCTCCTGAAATTATACTCCTAATGTGCTATTTTTTTGTGTAGCAATAATACTAAAGTACCCAAACATAAATACGTTGAATTTGCAATTTTTATAATTTTATCATATGAATTAGGAATTATGAAGTTAATATTCGAAAAAATTAAGAATTGCAACCTACAATTTTTTTTGATGGATTTAGATTTGTTAAGTCCTGCTTTATGGAAATCCAAAATTTCACATTTTTTTTCCAAATAGTTTTCAAATTATACTTAAAAAACGGCAAGATGATGGTTTAAGGGGCCATCTATGATAGAAGTGAGTAGATATTTTGAAACTTATTCTGCTATCCTGTAATCTATAAAGTCTTCATTGACTCCTTGAGTAGCACTTCAGGTGCCTTGATCAAGAAGGGGACACTCTTGGTTAACAATCAAGTACGAAACTTCAATTTGGATACAGCCCTTAAAATACGCTCGTTTTAAAATAATTAATTTCTCGGAAACTTATGGTACGAATTGCATAAAAATTTGTTTTTAGGCTAATTGAAGGGTGTAGAGTTCATTTATGCTGTCAGAATTGTGTACTTCTATTTAAAAAAAACAAAGTTATGGTTCGTTTTAATATGTAGATGCCCCCTTAAGCAAATTTTATATACATCATATAAAAGTAGACTTTATTTCCAATCGTTCGGTACCAGTAAATTTTCTTCTACGATAATTTGTTGTGGAGTTAGTAGGGGGTGTTTATTTTTTATTTTTTTTTCCACGATTGTACATTGCAGCAAATGATACATTTATGTAGCTTGGTATTTTTTTTTTAAATTCATTTTCTAAATAGACCCGTCATTTTTAGGACACCCAGTATTTTGCCAAAAATCATTGAAACTTTCGATTTTATACGTTTTGTAGGACAATTAGAGATTTACTTGTAAAATCCTTCTGGGACTTAAGGAATGCAAATAACATGTATGGCTTCATATTTTTCAGCGAAGGAAAACGATGGCAATAAGGGGAAAAAACAAATTGGAAAATAAAATAATACTTTGAATCACACTGTAAAATAAAATTCTCGAAATAGACTGTAGCTGTAGTACATGTCTACGTGTGAAAGATCATGTGCTCCTTTCTCCAAGAATAGCACATATTCATGGCGATATATTTTTGCTTAAAGCATGTGCGACTTTCAAATAACGTTTAAAGTCATTTTTAGAAAAAAAATAGAGACAAAACAGTAGAAACAATATACTTCAATTATAATATAACAAGAAAGAAAAAACCATGCGTGAAGCTTAGATTCTGAAACCCTTTCCAACACACTCAGAATAATGATAAGGAGATGCATCGTTTAATAAGTTAAAATATGATGTCTAATTCAGACATATAGAAACGCATAACACATTTGAAAACCCAATTTCAGCTTTTCCCATCTATAATCGGGAAATTATCCGAATTCTTTGATCTGCCCTGTATATATCGCATTGTCATATCTATCGTAATAATCTTGTAGTGAAATTCAGTGATTTATATCAATTTCAATACATTTGAAATAACTTAATGTCATTAAAATAAACTGCAAACGATTTTTCTCTATAAGCTATAATGTAACGGTATTATTTTGAGTGCCCCTGTAAATGAACTATTAATCCCACATACTTCATATACAATACAAAACAGGTCTTGGTGACTCTAAATAACGTTTATTAATTGAATGAAAATCCGAGTACATTTACGGGAGTTTGAGCGTGGACAAATGGACAAATAAACCGAATGCATAAACACTTTTCAACTTAGTTGGTATGTGTTGAAAACGCATTTCCAGCAATCATCGCTAATGTACAGTACTTCGGATACAATATAGTATCTGAAATCTTTTGTGTGTCCCTGTAAATGCTAAGCACATCGCATTATACGCGAAATAATTTATAGTAAACCTCAGCGACGTATATAAACTTCATTACATATGAAATGGTTTAACATAAATAAAATACGCCGCAAACAATTCTGCTACTTCTATATCATTATGTAAAGAAATTCTTTTGTGTGGCCCTGTAAATAAATAATAACTATTCTTTGCAGCACATATTCAACAGAATGTATATTTTAGTGTACTTCATAAATGCATATCAATTTTATTTTGTTTGAAAGCGTGTAACATAATTAAAAATCATTTGAAACTCTTTTCTCCCACTGGCCATAATGTAAGGGAATAGTTTTGACTGTGCCTGTAAATGAACTAAACACGCTTCAAACTTCATTTGAAATAGGGAACATGTTATGGTAAACGTCAATAGCATCTAAAAATTTCAGGGCAATCCGAATATATTTACGAGAGTTAGAGCGCGTAATGACGGACAGGCGGCTAGACAAACCGAAGTCATAAACACTTTTCAACTTTATTGGAAAGTGTTAAAAATGATTAATGTTTTTTTTGAAATATGAGCATTTGAATGAAATATATTTTAATTGTGCATGCGCGAGCGATATATTTTTTTCTTTTTGCAAAATTTAGTATTTAATTTGTAAATTAACTTATGAAAAAAGCCCAATCTATTATCGCGGAAATTAAAAAAATATAGCGGCGATATAGTGAGCTGAATTTCAGTTCCTTTCTAAAAGTAGGTTGATTATAAGGGATTTTCCAGAATATGTCGTTTTTATCAATTTTTATCGATCTTTTAGTTCTCGTTGAAAGAATAATCAGAACAAGTATATTAAAGAAAAAAAAAGAATTATCAAAATCGAAGCATTCGTTCCAAAGCTACACGTACACATACATTAACCCCTTGAAGGGCGGTGGGATATATATATCCCACCTAATTGAAATAATATTCACACCAGAAACTTTTAACTAAGTTTTTAATTTTTAACTTGGGGGGTGAAATGTTAAAAAATTGCTTTTCCTTATTTTAAATTAATTTTTTTTTTCGATTATTCCGGTGAGAGTTCAATATTACAGATACATTATTGATTGCCCCTCAAAGGGTTAAATATTAATTCCGTTGTTGGAAGTCAGTTAATAAAAAATGACATTTTGTGCAAAATTCCTTATCTTACAGCTACTTTTAAAAAACAACTGATATTCAGCTCAGTATATTATTAATATCTTACTGAATTTTCATGATATTCATCTACTTTTGGTAAGATATGTAGTATAAAACTAAAGCATGTAAAAGAAAGTGCTATCGTTTGCACATGCGCAGTTAAATGTATTTTGTATAAATGCCCATATTTCATCAAATATATAATATATTTCTAAGCTAATTGTAGTAGATTAATTCAACTATATTTTGTCAAACTTCCTAAAACCGTTGTTAATCTTGGTTGATAACTTTACAAGCTATTGTAATAATAAATAAAAACATGAGACATTTCTTGACTTTTTTGGATTTTTTTTTTATGTCTCAATGAGTATACGTATTCATCTTTCACAAATAAACACGACTGTTGTACATAAACGATACAGCATACGCTATAGCTACAGGTCATTTCGAGTAATTTATTTTACAGGTTGATCGCATTTTTATTTATTCAAGTTGTTGGTCCCCTGATTGCATTCTATATTAAATATTCTCTAAAAATATGGGCTCAAACGTATACTTCACATTCCTAGAAATCCAGAAATACTCGTCAGTTATTTCTATCGATATTCGACAAAACATCAAAGATCGGAAGTGTTTGGGGAATATAGTGTATATGCACGTATTCAGCTAACTTTCGATGTCCATTTTCCTTTCTATATGATGGTCCTTTTACATATTGCAATAGAAATTTACATTTAGGTAACTGAAGTAAGCCAGTCTGCGACAGTTTTTAATATTTCATTAAATTCTTGTATCGTCAATGAACAGGTGTAAAAGTCGAAGTGTAAAATTCTAAGGCAATATACTGTGCGTCCCAAAAGTTTATAGACAATTTTTTTTTTTTTTTTTTTTACAATTGAAAAAGAAGAGTAACAATTTCAAAACAATTTATTATTATAAATAACAGAATGATGTATAATAATACTATACAAAAATAATATTACACAATCACAGACTTTGTGAGAAAAATTAATACTTGAGTTTTACTGTCCTAAATGTTTACCAACAACTCATTTTTTTCTTTTACGTTCAAATATTTAAGCTGTTTTTTCTAATCACTTCAACAAATCGATCAGGTATACTCAAAACAAGAGTTTGAAGAAATTCTGACTTTAAAGAAAACCAACTTCGTCCAATTTGCTGCTTTGGATCTTGAACCGTTGCAAATTGACGCCCATTAGTATATACATCTCTAGCTAATCTTCCACAAAGGTTCTCTATTGGGTTCAGATCAGGACTTATGCCTAGCCAGTCCATAACAGTTACTTGGCTTTGTCTAAGCCACTGAATTGTGGGATTGGACACGTGAATGGAGCAATTGTCTTGCATTTATATCCATTTGTCTCCACCTAGCAACTTTATAACTGGAAGTAACTGTATTTTAAGCATTTTCTGGTAATCTTTGGAACATTGAAATATTTCAAAAAAAAATAATAATATCGGTTGTTCCATTGTAAGAAAATTCTCCTCACACTATGAGTGTACTCCCTCCTTGTTGTCTGATCAAAAAAGTTCGTGGTTCCTTGCAAATATTGTACCAGTAATATGCCCAACTATTGGGATCATCTAAATTCGATTTCTTTTCATCACTGAAAAGAACATTCAACGGTTCATCTGCGCAATACATGTGATTTCGGGTCCACTGAACACGAGTGTCTTTATGCCATTTTGTACACAATGGCAAACGACACTTTTTACGATAAGCAAGAAATGTACTTGCCTGCAGCCATCGATGAACCGTTGATTTTGATACTGGAGTGCTTACTTCAATAGATGCTGACCGTACAGTCATGTTATTGGTTGAAACTAATCTCAAAACATATCTGCTTTGCCGTTTAGTTGTTGTTTTTCTTGTCTTCCAGAACGTGATTTTATTTCAAAATTGTCAGATTTTGACAGAATTCTGTAATACCAATGCTGCTGCTTTCAGTTTTTTTTTTTTTTTTTTTTTTTTTTTTTTTTTTTTTTGCAATGTCCACAACTTCCCATCCACGATCCTTTAAACGATAGATTTGCAAAATTTCTTTTTTGAAAAACTGCGCCTTGCGAGGCATCATTCCAATCAATTAGAAACGGGAAGACAGATTTGCTTTTATCTAAACAAACTATTGCGTCACATGTGCATGACCGTAGAATATGCAAATTTGGATATCAGTACTTAAATCATCTTTTAACACCGATTATCTAAATATTTTTGGGATAGCATTTTTTAAAAATTATTATTAAATCTATGTCTGTTAAAAGTTGTTTGAGTATTTTATTATTTTTGTTTCATAATTATATATTTGAATAATTTATTTCGTCCTTCTCACTCGTTTAGTTAGCTCTTAAATGCAAATAAAAAATCTATTGTCTAGAACTTTTAGGACTGTAGTATATTATTTTTAAAGAGGAATAATGAATGATTTGATCAGTATAAATAATCCTTGATTTCATACATTTATTTCAAATATTGAAACTTGTAATTAGTGTGAATGTTTAGTTTAAATAGTATAAAGTTGAAAACTTACAACATTATACAGCAAAGTCTGTAACAGCAATATTACAGCAAAGTCTGTAAATAATATTAATAAATATCTTATTTAAAATTGTATGCATTATTACATCAATATTCCTGTTAAAAATTCTAACGCCGATCATTTTGTTTAAGCTAGCTTTTACAAACGGGCTTTTATGACCATGTTTAGTTCATCATACACTGTTAAAAATTTCTTTAAAAACACAGGAAAAAACGATACTCTCTGTAAATTTACACTAGTTCTCTATTATTTGCATTAGAATGAGTTTCTAGGCCAATCATTTTACAGACATTTCCCTTTTCAAATAACAAATTTCCTGTAGGGAATACCATGTCTTTATTTAAAACCGTCTGAGAGACTTCGAAAAGGGCAAAATTGTAATGTTATTTTCTCTGCATTTTGTTTTAAATGCTAAAAAAGATGATCCTTTCAACATTTTATATATAAAAAAAAACTTAATAACGGATATGAATGAAATCGTGGGGAGTATTAATCATTGTTCAGTATATTAAAAATTCATTAAATCAATAGAATTATATTAGTTTAAATATTGCTTGTATTGCAATGAAAACATGGGCTAGTCAGTGAGGGAGTTAAAGGTATTTTTGTGTTTGTTATAAGCTTAAATTTAAAATCTAAACTATCAAAAAGACTTTCTTCAATTCACGGGAATTCTACTGGCAGCAGTGCTGCCAGCATATTTCCGTGAATTAACGAATACCCGTTTTTTTTTCTCCGTTACAGGAGGTAACATATCCGTCATTTGAAGGAAGTTGGGAGAGAGCAAAGGCGGCTGCACGCTGGATTACGAACCAGCCATCTCGATACGAGCACGCTAGCACTGAGCTATAACTGTACAGCAGCGAAATGCTTTCAAGTAAATATGTTTGCTTCAGATGGCTACGGCATGATTAATTTTTTTAAAAAGCTTTTAATTTTGAAGTTCATTTAAGGAAGATTTCTTCTTTAAGGAGATTGTGGCTGGAGTTTTTATGCTTTAGTATTAATATTGTATAAAAATACTAATTTTAAACAGTTTTCCGAAGATTGCTAGAGGTAAATTACGAATATTATATTTTTATTCGAAAATATTTTTTTTTTAGTAATATCGATTTTTTTCCATTTAATTTTCTTAATTAAAATATACTTTAAATGTGTTCATTTAAAGTAAATTTATTTAGAAACAACTTTATAAATTCAAGTTTATTTAATTTTATTCAACTTATTCAACTTTAAAAAATAAATTGTGAGTATTTTTTGAATGAATTAGAAAAGTAATTGTTATTTATTTTGAAATTCGAAAACTTTTTGGTATTTTTTAATTAAATTTGAAATCTTAATTTATAGAATTTTTGTTTTCATTTTAAAAATAAATTCGGATTTATTATTAACTAGCTGTTACCAGTGACGTCGCGTCGTTCACGTGACATAAAAAGAAGAAATGAATTAATTAAGCAAAGCATTTCCCTTCTGATAATTAAACAAATACGTAATAAACCAATTGTTTATCACATTTTATAAGAGACAATCTATCTCTCTCTCTCTCTCTCTCTCTATATATATATATATATATATATATATATTACGCTATCGTACGTGGCACAGAAATCGCAATTATTTGTTAATTGTTTAATGGCAACGCCCAAATGAAACGCATCTCATTGGTTATTGAACAACATTTAATGCATCTCTATACCTATAAGGGGGGGGGTATCCGTAGGGGACCGCATTCTGTCACCAAAAGTGATGCCAACTTGGCGATATCTCTAATAATTCACCAAATTCCCATAGACTTCCACTGTAAACCAATAGGGTTTACTTTCTTACAGAAAATCAACAAATTGGGATATTTTAATGCAACAAAAACTAATATTAGCTTAAGGGATTATATTAATTATATTTAACCCTCTCGCTGCGTTTTTTTAAAATCAAAATAGGTTAAAAAATCACGCATTCTTTTATTACATATGTCAAATATATATATAGCTTAGAGTTTAAATATGTAAACATTTTTTATAAAAGAGTTCAAGATCTTAGGTGGGATATGATATTAGAAATTAGGCGAAATCAGGGCTGTCACTGGAGACTATTTATATAGTCTCGCACCACTATTGCAAGAAAATCAATTTTGCAGTATATTTCTCTTGTAGATGTTGTTAAAGTCTATATCAATTTTTTTGTATTTAAAAAGTGGTCCGAGTTCAAATAAAAAATAGTCGCCAGTGGAAAAAATGAATCCCCAAGGAAATCTCGGATTGCGCAAATTTTGCTGCTTTTACGTTGCCCGAGGAAATCTCGGGTTGCGCAGCGAGACGGTTAAGGGAGTCCAAGTAAATTAAATTATGAATAAAAGTAACAGGATACAATGCTTAGCATGCTTACCCAAACATAAATTTTAAGGGAGACCAAACTGGTCGCTAGTATGAGTAATTTAAGGTTTTCTTTATTAAAAATTCATTGACATAACTCAGGTTTGTACGCTGAACCAGGATGTCAGTTTATATCATGAAGTAATAAGAAAATGCAAAGATGTCATATACGCACCGGGGTACCTAATTGTCGCCAACATAGATTATTTTGCTCGGCATGGTAACCCAGCTATTGTTGTTTATTTATTAATAAATTGTTTATTTACATTAATTTTTATTTAAAATTATATAAATTGCTTTGTTCTATAGTTTTTAATGAAACTTTTCTTTTTATTTATTGCTATTTCCTTTTTTAAGTAATAGAACACAATTTAACTGGTATTCGAAAACAATGTTTTCGCCAAATCGGCGTCAAAAACAGATCGCGCCAAACCAAGTGCATATATGGCATCTGTGCCAAGAAAATTATCGGATGATACTGTTTTATATGTTTTACAATCATGCTTGTCATCAAAGGTGGGCGAAGAATTGATCATCTGGAATATTATTCAGTCTTTACCACACAAAAAACAAACCTATTTACAACAATGTATTTACTTTTGCACCAAATTTCTTTCTCTAAAAAAAGCAAATTGATTACGAACCCGATTACAGAACATAACCTTTCTATCTAGTTAATTTTTTACTTTTTAAGAATGAAAATACATATTTCCTGCTAATCATTACGTAATTTTCGACATTGATAATTTTACTGTGCATATTATTGATATTTGCTATCCATTTGCTCTTCAAAAGTTTTTTTTTTATTGAAATTTAAATCTTTGTGTTAACCGTGCGCAGACGATAAACCGTAAGCATTCATAACATTTTTTCTTTAAATAATAAGAATTAATACCATAACACAATCTCTTTTTATTTCAACATCAAAGCATATCCATTTTATATTTTCTATATATGACGTCACATTAGCTTTCTTTCCGCACTTACTCAAAATTCATGCACCTTGTATTATTAAAAATACTTGGAATTTTCCGTTTCAATCTTTCAATTAGAAATAAAATTATTATTTTAGGTTTTTATTTTTTTGGCAACGAAAAAAGGAAGATGGTTAAATTTTATCGGGAAAATGTCAATTCATTGTGTATGAAAAAGAATGAAATTTTGGATTATTAAGCAAAATATTTGTATAAAATAAATTGAACACAGCCTATGTTCATTTCTGAGTTGTAATCTACCTATATCCGAAAATACAAAAGCATTAATTCATCCGTTTAGATGCTGACTTCATTCAAACTTTCGGACACACATTGAGATTTATAATATTACTAGCAAACCCCGCGGCTTTGCTCGCGTAATAGTTGAAATATGCCAAATGATATTTGCATGACTATTTTTTATTAAAACACTTTTTGGAATAATTCAAAAACAACAAATTAAGCCACAGTTTGACTAAACTTCATTATAAAACTGCAATAGACGGAAATGAGATTTTAATTAATAAGAAGAACTAAAACTAATTCTAAATAAATGATAATTTAGAAAGTATTTCGAGACTTTTATGCTCATTTCATACGCTCATTTCAGTGTTCATTTGAAGTTTTGAATCTTTTAGAAACCATCTTAACGGATTTACATCCTAAAATTAACCATCATGTCAAATTCCAAAATTCTTGTCTAACAGTCTACCACCTCTCTGGTGTTAGTGGCACCAACATAAAATGCCGAAACAGACTTGAAATACACTGTCTCGAAAAATGTTGAAACAGATACTGTCACCATTAATTTGCCAACATTAACCTTGAAATCGGTTGGTATTTTCTAATATTCTATAGAAAACGGAATTTAGATGTTTTTAAAGGCTTTCTTGTTGTTTATGCCAACCAGGTGGTAGTGACACCGGCATGAAATATAGCCCGTATAGGATCAGAGACTATCACTCTTGATTCGCAACCGATAACTTCGGTAATTGGTTTATTATTTCCTGAGATTCCATAGAAATCGTAATTTAGGATTCTTTTAGAATGCTTTTCGCTCCTTCCCTTCGCTTCACCCCTTTTTAATTTCGAATTTATTTTCGACTGTTCTTAGAGGACATTTATATTTTATAAGTAAGTACCGTGCTACATTTAAAGTTCCTAGCCTCTTCAGTACCGCAGAAATCGCAATTTAGAAAGTTATTTGCTCCTGCAACCCTCGAGATAAAATATAGCTTATGTTTGAGCAGGTTCTATCACCATCAATTTGCAAACATTATGTTTTAAATTGGTTTCGTATTTCATACGATTGCATAAAAATCGTAAAATAGAACACTTATACTAGAACGCTATTCACTCATTTCATCCTTTTAAATTTGGAATTTTCTTTCGACAACTCTTAGAAAATATTTGCATTTTTGAAGTAATTACCATTCCAAATTTATAATGATAAATCCCCTCAGTAACACAAAAAACGCAATTTAGAACATTTTTTGCTCCTGTAAGCCCTAGGTGGTAGTGGCAACAACGTGAAATATAGGCTATGTTGGAGCGAGGACTGCCACCATCAATTTGAAACCATTACTTCTGAAATCGATTTATATTTCCTGAGATTGCGTAGAAATCACAATTTAGAACGTTTTTAGAATGCTTTTCGTTCATTTTCAGCCCTTTTAAATTTAAAATTTTTAAGGAAATCTTCTCTTTTATATCTCATAAGTAATTACCATGCCAAATTTCAAGTTGCTAGCCCCTTCAGTATCACAAAAATCACAACTTAGAACGTTTTTTAAAATGCAAGCGCAAGGTGGTAGTAACGCCGACATGAAATAAATCCTATATTTGAGCAAGGGCTATCATCATCAATTTCCAACCGTTACTTTTGAAGTCGGTTGGGTACTTTCTGAGATTGCGTAGAAACCGCAATTTAGAACGTTTTTTAGGACGTTTTTCGTCCATTTTCACCCCTTTTAAATTTCGAATTATTTAGGAAATGTTCTTAGAGATCATTTATATCTTATAAGTAACTACCGTGCCTAGTTTCAAGTTGCTAGCCCCTGCAGTATTAAAACAAATGCAATTTAGATCGTTTTTTGCTCCTTTACTCCATTTGGGAAAGTGGCACCGAGATGAAATACAGCCTATGTTTGATTGAGGACTGTCACCATCGTTTTTACACCCATTTTTTAGAAAATCGGTCCGATACTTCCTGAGATTGCGTAGAAATCACAATTTAGAAAGTAGTTTTTTAGAAAGCTTTTCGCTCATTTTCACCCCTTTTAAATTTCGATGTTTTAGGAAATGTTCTTAGAGTTCATTTGTATCTTATAAATAACTGCCCTGCCTAATTTCAGGATTCTAGTCCCTTCAGTAACACAAAAATCGCAATTTAGAACTTTTTTGCTTCTGAAACCCCTAGGTGGTAGTGACACCGACATCAAATAGAGCCTATGTTGGAGCAAGGGCTGTCATCATCAATTTTCAAACATCATTTTTGAAATAGGTTGGGTACATTCTGAGATCGCGTAGAAATCGCCATTTAGAACGTTTTTTAGAATTCTTTTCGCGCATTTTCACTCCTTTTAAATTTCGAATTTTTTAAGAAATGTTCTTAGAGATCATTTATATCTAATAAGTAACTACCATGCCAAATTCCAAGTATCTGTGTCTTTCAGTAACACAAAAATCGTAATTTTGAACGTTTGTTTTGCTCCTGCACCCCTTTTAGGGTTAATGGCACCGACATAAAATGTAGCCTATGTTGGAGTAAGGGTTATCACCATCATTTTGACACCATTATTTTTTAAATCGGTTTGGTACTTCTTGAGATTGCGTAAACATCGCCAATCAAAACGTTTTTTAGAACGTTCTTTGGCGCATTTTCACCCCTTTTAAATTTCGAATTTTTTAAGAAATGTTTTTAGAGATCATTTATATCTAATAAGTAACTACCATGCAAAATTCCAAGTATCTGTGACCTTCAGTAACACAAAAATCGCAATTTCGAACGTCTTTTTTTTTTTTTTTTTTTTTTTTTTTTTTTTTTTTTTTTTTTTTAAATCCTGCACCCTTTTTAGAGGTAGTGGCACCGACATAAAATGTAACCTATGTTGGAGCAAAGGTTATCACCATCATTTTGAAGCCCTTATTTTTTAAATCGGTTTGGTACTTCTTGAGATTGCGTAAAAATCGCCATTTAGAACGTTTTTTCGAACTCCCTTTGGCGCATTTTCACCCCTTTAAATTTCGATTTTTTTAAGAAATGTTCTTAGAGATCATTTATATCTAATAAGTAACTACCATGCCAAATTCCATGTATCTGTGCCTTTCAGTAACACAAAAATCGCAATTTCGAACTTTTTTGATCCTGCACCTCTTTTAGGGGTAGTGGCACCGACATAATACGTAGCCTATGTTAGAGCAAATGTTGTCACCATCATTTTGACACCATTATTTTTGAAATCGGTTTAGTACTTCTTGAGACTGTCGTCATTTAAAACGTTTTTTAGAACGCTTTTCGTGCAATTTCACCCCTTTTTAATTTTGATTTTTTAAAGAAATATCCTTAAGGGTCATTAGTATCTTATAAGTAACTACCATTCCAAATTTCATGTTTCTAGGTCCTTCAGTAACACAAAAATCGCCTTTTTAGAACGTTTTTTGCTCCTGCATCCCCTTTTGGCCAGTGGAACGGACATAAGATATAGCCTATGTTCTAAGTTGGACTAAAACCATCATTCTGATACTGTTACTTTTGGAATCGGTTCGATAGTTCCAGAGCTTGCCTCGTACAAATAAAGAATTTTTATCTCTTTATAATATTAGTATAGATAAGTATAAGGATAGACCAAATACGCCTGCGTGCTAGGAATTAACGGAATTTCTTCCTCTTTTTTAGAAATTCGTGAAGAATTCACGGATAAAACATGTTTTCTAGAAGTATGGAAATTATTTGTTAAAAAATGGGAATAATTTAGTGTACATTTAC
The DNA here is from genome assembly GCA_963932465.1 of Maratus speciosus. Classification (NCBI taxonomy): domain Eukaryota; kingdom Metazoa; phylum Arthropoda; class Arachnida; order Araneae; family Salticidae; genus Maratus; species Maratus speciosus. The sequence continues at coordinate 256,866,186 of OZ010795.1, read as the reverse complement.
GAGTTTTTCTGTCAATGATACACTTTTGAGATTCTGTTACAATAGAAATATTAAGAAGAAAATTTGGTTTAAAATTTTTTTATTAAAAATTAGAAATTTTTGAAAGGGAAAATTTATCTCCGTGGCGTATAGCCAGGACTTTTATAGACAAATACTTTGCATTTGTTTCATTCATCATGTGCATGAAGTTTGGTAATATTAAAACGGAATTTAAAGTAAAATTATTAAAAATCGTAGAAATTAAATGGTTAAGTCTTTAAAATTCTCTTGAAAAGTTCTAATTATTAGAAGTTAAAAAAATCGCCAATTTCTGAAAATAAATTAAGTTATTAAAAATAAATAAACTGAATTTATTAACAGATTCTGCTGTAAATTGACCAAATAATTCATCTGTTATTTAACAGAATCTCTGTTACTCTGATCTCTGTAATATTCCATCAGACTTAAGATAATGTATTGCTTGTAGATTCTCTGTACCTTGACAGAAACGTTTTTAACAGTGTATGTTGAACAAGTTTGAGTATAATAATTTTTAAATACTAATTACGCCCCAGAAATCTAAATTTAATTAGTGAATTTTTATTCACATTGCTAACAAGACGTAAAACCGACAGAGTGAAAAAATAAATAACTGGTTACGCAGTATATGTGCATATTCACGGTCGCCGGTGGAGACTAAATTTTTTGCTTTGGCGACTAAATTTCGGTGTCTAATTCGCCATGCTTCTTATAGGGATGCCCTTCTTTCTCCGAATGATTTTCGGATTTTTTTTTCCTTATCAATCGCGTGATTATGTCTCCCCATTAACCCTGCCATATTTACCGCTTTTCTTTTTTTCTTATTGTTCATAATTAAAAAATATGATTAAACATGGACGACACATTTCCGCGGAAGCGTAAATTTATTATTTTCTTCTAAAAAACAGTGATATCCGCGGGATCGGTAAAAAACTGGCGTTTGATGTGCACCGCGAATTAATTCAACAGTAGTGGTAAACCACAGTTAGCTTGCGATATAGCATAATATGAGCCGAGGAAAGAATATGTTTGAGCCCCACCCATTACATTTGTAGCTCTGGGATTATTCAGATATGTTCTTATGGGTAGACACTAGATATCGCATGCGATTCTTCTACGAATTAGCAGAATAGCTCGAATTATTATTTATTTATTTAGAAGATTTCCTCAAAATCAATTTGTCAATCGGTCATGAAAATAAATCGGGAATTTCCTCGTTCGGTCATGAACTTTGTAAAAACCGTCATGGAAAAATCCGGCAAATTTCGTCGATCGGTAGCCAAATAAAACCATGAATTTTATCAATCGTTCACGAATAAAAACCGCAGATTTCGTCAATCTGTCGTGAAATATGCTGTGTGTTCAATCGATCCTTCAATCGATCGATAAAAAAAAAACACGATTTTTGTCAATCGGTCGAAAGAAAAAATCACGAATTTTGTCATTCGGTCAAAGGAAACATAAGGCAAATTCCATCATTCCGTCCAAAAAACTGCAAATATCAATATTCGAAAGACTTGAATTTCGTCAACCGGTCGGAGAAAAAACGGGAATATAGCCAATTTTTCCGCGATCATTTGGCGACCTTTCTGGAAGGTTTTTTACGATTCTTTGACGAAATTCGCGTCTTTTCTGCAATCTTTTGACGAAATTCGCGTTGTTTTTGAGAACCTTTGACAAAATTAGCATTTTATCCGCGATACTTTGATGAAATCAGCGTTTTTTCGTGATCATTTGACGAAATTTGCGTTTTTTCGCGATTCTTTGACGATATTCACATTTTTTTGCGATCCTTTGACAAAATTTATGTTTTTTTTTTTTTTTTTCGATTCTTTAGTGACATTGGCTATTTTTTCTGCGAGCGATTGATGAAACTTATTTTTTGGTGACCATTTTTCAAAATTCGCGATATTTTTTATGTCCAAATTTTCTGAACCGAATGTCTTAAATTTTCGGAAAATTCAGAACAAAATCACCCTTGTAAATAGCCTATGATAGGATTTTTTTAAAGGTAATTTTTCTTTTGTGTTCTTAAAAAACAAGTGTTTGAATTGTACTTTAGTTTTCATAGTGCAAAATAATGATATTCACAAATTCTCAAAATTTTTTATATGCACTGTAGGACAAAATGATAATAAGAAATATCGTTTTCCTAATATTCTCCACTACCTTGATTTTTTATCTTTTGCATTTTTTTTTTTTTTTTTTTAACCTGTATCGTGTCCAACTTTATATTCTGAACTGTACATAGTTTAAAATTTATATTACACATAGTTTATACCCAAATTAAAAGAATTTTGTGATTAAAGGTACACATTTTATATACTTAGTCTATGTTTCGTTGTACATGTGCGTAGATTTAAACAAATTATTTTTCACTTTGAATTCCTGAATTTTTTCTCATATAAACGTTATTGTTTTTATGCACATTTTTCACAATGTGGCGATTGGATTTTTTGGGTTTAGGAGCCACTGGCTCCTGAAAAATTTTGGGAATCTGCATCTATATTACGCAGTGAATTATACTGTATACCTGAATTTTTTTTCACATTGATAACAAGGCGTAATACCAACAGAGTGAAAAGATAAATAACTGGTTTCACGTCGCCCGTTGGCGTGGTTAGTAAGCGGAGGCTTCTGTCACCCCGAGGGCCCGGGTTCGAGTCCCTGGGTAAAACATGGATGTAATTGTGAATGTCCCATTGTAGTTGTATAATATATGTAATGGAAAAATAAAAAAAAATTGTTGTGATTTGTTGTTGTTTCTATGTTATAATAAGGATCATTCGAGGCGACAGCCATAGTAGCTATAGGCCTCAAAGCGTTCTCCACCTCGGTGGACTTCAAATGTCAAATGTCAAAACTGGTTTCACGCCTTGTTAGCAATACTAATAAAAATCCACGTAATTAAATTTAGCTTTCTCGGACGTAATCATCATTTAAACATTATTATATATATATATATTATCGATGCTGGATTAATTTTGACTCCTGCTTCCATAGAGTTGTGGTTCATTAACTTATTCCATCTTGTGCTGCGGTTGCAGCCTTACCAACATATAATAGTGAACGGTTCCAGGCTAGGTGTGTCGTTCCGGGTGGCGCAGATGGAAGAACGGTTGGTACGCTGAACCAAACACCCAGTTTCGAACCCTTTCCTGGATACTTTTTCATTCTGTTGGTTTTACGCCTTGTTAGCAATGTTAATAAAATTTCACGTAATTAAATTTATAAGTTTGAGTTTATAAAATAAAAAGGTTTTATACGTGATTTCATTTATAGAATAAAATTTCCGATTCTGAATACTTAAAACGATATTCGTTTCCTTTTAAATTTGTGAAACTATTTTTCGATCCCTCTGCTGCAGGTGATTTTTATTTTTCTTAATTATGAGTATAAGTAATATTACTACGATATTACATTCCACTTCCTTCATACTAACTGCAAATAATCAGTAAATCTAATAGTACGTCATAAATAGAACTCCGTAAATTTAGTTTTCAAAATTCCTGAGAATCAACAAACTATTTCTGCTTAAATTTAAATTGAATTTAATACGAAAGAATCCAAGTGTATAAAGTATATTTTCTTTTTTATTTAAAAAAGATAACAAAATATTTTTTGAGGTATATTTGTATAATCAAATTTTTATTTGACATATAAATATTTATACTACATTAACAAAACAACCTTTTTCAGGAATGAGATGCAATAGGCATATAAAAATAAGCAATAAAATCCAGTAGGCTACATCAAGGCTATCATTTATAATATCATAAAATTTTCTCCTTATTTTATCATGCCATTATTATTTATAGTTTCTTTTTATAGAGCTATAAAATGTATGCATAGATTACGAATCGATTTCCATTTCAAATATTTGAAAAGATTAGACAGATTTTTTAAAACTCTATTTTGAATTTAATATTTTTGGGAAATGTAAAAAGAAAATTACAGATTGCCTAACTGCATAACTTCCAAATTACAGATACCGTTTCACTCTAGGAAATTTCACTTGTCAGCTACCATTGAAAAATATCGTAACGGAACATTTAATTCTGAAACTTTCCAAGTACACATATTTACTATGCACCCAATACCGCAGATAATTGTATAGTAATATCTATAGGATACTAAAATTTTGTTGCTTATAACAAAAATGTCAGTTCAATTGAAATTTTAACATATATCTCCTAATTCCCCCTCTGTATCATACTTAATACTTATATACATATTTCCCTACATATTTATCTACATATTTCCATAAAATTATTTTGTATAATTATATCCATATTTTATATTTATCTACATCTCTTACAATTACACACATCTTACAACATTGATAAATTCTCTCTTTAAACAATTTTGCATAGACACAGGATAAAATGTTTCACGCGTCCCGATCCCGGTGGGTAATATCGTTAACTTGTAGAATCTAGCTTTTAAATTTTTCCGGTGATATCTTCCGTGATCGGGCCTTCCCCGACTAGGACAGAGATGCTACGTATATGGATCACCGTCTTTTTCGTGAAGTAGCTGCGGTCTATAACCCCTTTCTAAATAATTCTAGAATGGAAGTACTATTTACTAAGTAAGTATGCAAGAAGAAATATTCTTTCATTTATAATCTTATTTCTTCACCTTTCTTGGTTGATAACGTTTGTAAAATGCATCTGAAACGTCAAAGAAAATGTATCTGATTGATTAGTTGATTTTCTTTAAATTAATGCAATGAAGCCAATATTCGTGATATCCAATCAACTTTATTATACGTCAATGATTTCCATCATTATTTACATTAAATTACTTTTTTCATTTGGAGACATTATTTTCGCGCCAGAATGGATAAGTTAAACACTGATTAAGAATTACATTAATTTTGATGCTGAATATTCCATAAGTAGAGGAAACTGGATAGGAGGCACAAATGAGTAAGTATATTATTTCAATTTTTTTGTCAATACCTGATTTTAAAACCAAACTGTAAATGTAAAAAATGTAAATATTTTATTTGTTTACTATGTTTATATGTTTAATATCTGTATTTATGCGTTTAATAACATAAACCATTAAAAGCATTTTTTTCCAGCCAATTTGCAGCACACTAAAAAATTTATTATTGTACATACATTATTGTGTAGGGGAAATCGGGGCACATGTAAACAATTCACATAAATATAACTTTTCTCATAAATGGGTTAATTTCTATAAACAAAAACTACTCAATATAGTAATAATCAGAGCTTTTTTTTTTACCCAAGGTACTTTTTTAATCACCTTTACACTGTAAACTGAAATGTCTGAAATTCAGACACATAAGTGTCTGAAACAGAGTGTTCAATTTTCAGACATTTTAAAGTGTCTAAATTTTTAAGACGCTTGTATGTGTCTAAATTTAAGACACTTCAAACGTCTGAATTGCATCCATGTTTGATCACCTTTAATTTCTCTGCAAAAGCATTTTTCCACCTTTTTTTCGGTAAGCCTTAATACACAGAAAAAAAATCTTTTAAAATAAAAACTGTACCGCCAATCAAAATGCCAGTACAATTTACGTATTTTAGTGGAAATTTTCTTCAATTACCAGAAATATTTAAATTTTCTTTTGGAAATTTCTATATTTAAAAAATAAAATTATGCTCTCAAAGGAAGTGACATTTTCACCCACATTTCAGTAGGTCTCAGAGATTTTACACGTTTACTTATCTAATTCATTTTACAACATTAGCAATATTACACTTAACCGTCGCGGGATACGAACTCATGACCCTATGGTTCGTAGACTATGCGATAATCCCTCTCGGCCACGCTTCCACAATTAGGAAGTTCAAATATTGTTAGTCATTTGTGACTCACAATTTATTTTATGAAGATGGTAAATATTTTGTCAATCTGCTTATAATTCTGAAAGATTTCACACATCTTCTCTCTAGAGTTTTGAATATTTTGCTTTTTAATTTCATGCGATGTAGAACCAGTAGAAATTTTTTTTACTTCTATCGAAGAAATTTTCAGAACACAAATATTATTGTTTATCAGAAGACACGTTATTTTTTAAATATTAAAATATTTAAAATGTTTTAACAGTGCGTATGTATATATATATATTATATATGTATATATATATATATTTAATTCGGGCTTGTTCCGTTTCAGTTGTGTGTGTGGGGGGGGGGGAGGGCAACCTTTAAAAATAAAATCAATTTTTCATTCAAAAATAAATGCATTTCTTATTGCCAAAAGCCTGTGTTTAATTTTAATGCGAAGGTATGTGTATGTGAAAGTGTGTGAAGGAATATAGTGTTCTGTTTTCTTTGATTATTTATTCTTTTTTTTTTCGTTTGATCAGGTGAATATAAGGCAAAATTTTTGAAATTGGACTCATTACTTCCATCCTATATGCTAAATATTCTGAACAAAATTTCTCAGTTATAAATATTGTGTATAATTTTTCTGCAAAAATAATAAAAATCATTGGTTTACGCACAAATTTTTTGTCTTCCTTTTTTCGCCGATCAAAATACAGAGTGAAATCATACCTGGAGTAGATCGATACTGAATCATTAGCTAAAAAGGGGGGGAGGGCAACCTTTAAAAATAAAATCAATTTTTCATTCAAAAATAAATGCATTTCTTATTGCCAAAAGCCTGTGTTTAATTTTAATGCGAAGGTATGTGTATGTGAAAGTGTGTGAAGGAATATAGTGTTCTGTTTTCTTTGATTATTTCTTCTTTTTTTTTTCGTTTGATCAGGTGAATATATGGCAAAATTTTTGAAATTGGACTCATTACTTCCATCCTATATGCTAAATATTCTGAACAAAATTTCTCAGTTATAAATATTGTGTATAATTTTTCTGCAAAAATAATAAAAATCATTGGTTTACGCACAAATTTTTTGTCTTCCTTTTTTCGCCGATCAAAATACAGAGTGAAATCATACCTGGAGTAGATGGATACTGAATCATTAGCTAAAAAGTTACATAGTAAGAATTTTCAGAAATATTCCATAAATCCAAAAAAAAATAATAATAATAATAATACGTCCGACTTCTCAAAACACGTTCTAATAATATGTTCGACTAATAATAATACGTTCGACTCAAACTAGATGGCGCTACTGATTTAGGTGTATTCATGTCATTTTTCTCTTGGGAAATTTTCGTAATTACTAAACTTGACATTTTCTATCCAGGATTGCGATTTGGAGGGGCATATTTTAGAGGAGTATATGTGGTCAGTTCTGGCCCGGTCTTTCTTTCATTTGATTTGATGGGACATGCCAGATCAGGTCCTGACTTTTATTTTTCTGCAGACTGGAGCAAAGTCGTCAGTGTTGAATTCAGACACATTTCTTCGGGAGGGATTTCTGAGGCTCCGGGGGGGGGGGGGGGGCATTATTGAGTTCCGGGGGGGGATTGCACTTTTTGACCATTGAAAACACAAAATCTCAAATTTTCCGGAGGGACATCTCTTTGCTCCGGGGGAAATTTCTCTCCCCCGGGCCACCCCCTGAATTCAACACTGATAAGTCGTATCCAGCCAGAGAAGCCAGAGGAAGCTCTGGAAAGTTTTAGTGGTGTAATTCTGAATACCTTTAAGATGTTAAATAATGAAATACTGTGCTAAAATATATCTTAGTTTTTGCGATTTTTTTGGTGTGTTTCTGTATTTGGATAATTTTAAAGTGTGTTTGCAATCAAACAATTTAAAGTTTTATTATTAAATTAGCAAAATATTATGAAGGTTAAAGTGAACAAGAGGTTACACTGGGTCTTAAATTTATAATTAAGTAAATTTCAAACATGCTATAATTTCGAATTTCATTATAAAATTTATAAAAGACAAAAAAAAATGTGTGACAAAATTAATATCTTTTCAAAAATTCCGATTTTTAAACCTATTAAAAAATAATAATATTCTTTCATAATTAAAAAAAATAACAATATCTAGTCTAGTCTGGGAGGGGATTCAGCCTTCTTAGCTCCCCCCCCGGGGGGTGCGCAATGCACTGGTTTGAATATAAATAAATAATTCGTGTCTAATATACATGGGTTTAGAAAATGCTGATTACGAAATATATGGATTTGTCCTTGAAAGAGTATATTTTACCTTTTAAATGGAAATTTTTAAATACAGAAATATGCAAAAAATGTAAAATTTTCTGGAATTTAAGGAAGAAAATTTGCATTAAAATACGTAAATTGCCAGTATAATTTCCATATTTTAACGGATATTTTTTTACATTGTAATAAAGCTTACAAAAAAAAGTGAAAAATTGACTGCCTATTACCGAACTTCCAGATTGGTCAAAAATGGATGCGATTCAGACGTTTGAAATGTCTTAAATTCAGACGCATACACGTGTCTTAAAAAATAAGACACTTTAAAATGTCTGAAAATTGAACACTCCAGTTTCAGACACTTATGTATCTGAATTTTAGACATTTCAGATTACAGTGTTTATGCCATGATCATATAGTAAGACACTTAAGTGTCTAAATTTCAGACACCTATGATGTCTGAAATTCCATATTCAGACACTTAAGTGTTTGAATTACTTTTTCAGTCACATATGTGTCTGAATTTAAGACGCCCTTATTTGCAGTGTATAGTTTTTCTTCCTTTTTTGAATAGTTATATGAATTCCGGCGGGGTAGTTTTTAACACACGTGGGGCTCATGTGAACACAAGGAAAAAATATCATTTGACATGATTTTTATTCTATAATTCATTTGCCATTATAATCATTAGTTATATTATCTGTTAAATTCACCATAAAGGGATATATATATCTATATACTCTATATATATAAAATCCTAATGAAACGAATTTATGAAACGACTGATTAAACGACTGATTTAGTTTCACAGCTATTTCTCCTAAAACATGAAAGTTTTGGCGGGAAAGTTAACACCAATTAATAATAACGAAAGAACAAATAAAATAGTGAAACATTAATAAAAATACTAATAAAAAGTCGGATTAAAAATCACTTGATTATACGTAATAAACACTTTCATCGTGTTTAATGTCGAGTGAATGTGACATCTACGATCATCCATTATTGGCATTTAATCTGATAGTTTTTCTGTCGACGGAATAATCAAGTAGCACAATACAAGCAATATACATTGTAAAAATAACTTGAAAATATCCACGATGGCGTATTAAAATAGAGAAAAGAATTCGTGAATAAGCTATAACTGTTTTTGAATTATCTAAAACTCGATCAAGGCATAAAATATAAGCATAGTATTTCAAAATACGATGCTTTTCACTAAGTGGATCTGAAAGCTATTCCCAAGCAGACGGAGTTTTTTAACCTTAAACCTAAAGGAAGAATATTGCCCATAGAGTCGGTATAAAACACCCAAAGATATTTCATTACCCAAAGTCATTTGTCACCTAATCATTTTATGCAAGCTAATTATCAAATATGTAATTGACCTTACTTACCTATCCCGGAAACAGACGTCATTTATTACGACAGCGATGGTTGAGGCCATGGTAACCGAAAAATGCCCATTCAAACGGAAAAACACGGCTTAGCGAGTGCGGAAGATAGCCGCTGTTATACTGGTAATATCATTCAATCTTCTGTAACCTGGTAATATTTTTTTAAACAGGGCACATTTGTATATTTTCAGAAGATACGAAGCCTGAACGGGGGTTGGCAGACGTAGCGCTCAGGAGGCTGAGCCCCCCGTATATATATTTTTTATCTAGTTCTTGGGCGATATGTTTAAGCAAAATATTATTAAAATAAAATAAGTAGATTTGTGTGGGGGCGAGGGGTTGGCTTAGATGATTGATTAAATATTGTTGCAATAAAATGTAAAATAAAGAAGTAAATTTGAAAAAAAAAATTCGTGCGGCACATGTGAACACAAGGAAAAAGTATCCTTTGACATGATTTTCATTCTGTTATTCATTTGTCAGCATAATCATTAGTTATAGTGTCTGTTATTAGTCATTAGTTATATTATCTGTTTTAAATTTTGCTTAGCGGTTTTTTTTTTGGGGGGGGGGGGGGCATTTTAAGGAAAGGGTATTTACATAATATTTATCATAAATCTGCCAAAATACGAAAGATTCTAACCCCTGTATTTGCCTTATTTACTGCCAAATTAATGATTAAGACGGGTTTTTTAATGATTAAGAAAAAAATCTCGATTAACCCTCCCCCCCCCCCCCCCAAAAAAAAAATTGCTTTTGAAAGAGTGGGGTGGCTTACAATCGGGATGTTTCGGTAATTATCATTTTAAAAATTTTACTTTCTTAAAATATTACTGATGCCTATCTCCATTCGAAGCATCATATACATAGAGAAGGAAGTAAGCCATCATTGCAAGTTTGGAACAAATGAAGTAAAAAACTTTGCAAAGTTGTTCAGCGTAATAATTTTTGTATTAACAATGCATAAAAAAATTGCTGTAAACCGTTTAGTAAAATACAGTAGAACTCCAATTATCCGAACTCCAAGTACCCGAATCGTTAATTATCCGAATCGCTTTCAGAATTTCAGGAGGAAAAAAATTAAGACGGAAACGTACTGCGATTCGCAAAATAAGGATTCTATCTACGCGTGCTATTGTCTTTCTGCCGCGAAGCTAGTGTAGGCGCAGAGCGAACATTATTCGGATGATGAGTCTCATAGTTCTATGACGTCTCATAGTTCAGAAATTAGTGCTGAAGATATAGGAGAGTGGATGGTGTGTGATTCGTCAGACTCTGGGTTTCAATTTCTAAATGATGAAGAACTTATTGAAAGCGTGAGAGCCAGCCCTAGTGCGACCACATGCAACTTCTTACTGTCAAGCGCATACGCGACTTGGCTGCCCGAAAACAAGAGTGAAGACTGTCAAACAGCTTACTTTGATCGAGATGTTCAGCAAGTAATGACTTTCATTTACTGTAGGGTACGTACATACTGTGCTAATGTACAGCTCTTGCAAGTGCTCTTAACATGTACAAGTGTTACGTTTTCATTTAATTAATTAAAAGTGTTTTTTTTTCTTTAAAAATATTTTTTCTCCCATTTTCAACATACATACAGTAATTAATTAAAATAGATCATTTTTCGGAAAAAATCCAACTATTCGAATTTTTGATTATCCGAATTTGGTGCGGTCCCAATTGATTCGGATAATTGGAGTTCTACTATAATACATAACACTTATTGCATTTTAGAAAACAATACATTTATTTAAATTACAATTGAACGTAAATGAGCTTGTTTCTCTTATGCACTTGCTGACAGATGTGTTTGTGGAAATTTTAATACAAAATAAACTTTGTATGACGGAAATGTCTTCTATTGCAGGAAAACTACAGATATTGGAGCTAACCTTATTTCTCATGTAGTTAACTGAAAGGAATAGAATCACAGAATGATTATTGGGGTTCTTATGAACGGTTCATATCTGCCCCAACCAGTCTGTTCACAAGTGCCCCACTTGGCTGCTAAAGTTACATATTGATAAGTCATTAACATTTCTCAATTTTAAAAGAAAAAAAAAACTTTACCTAAATGTTTATTAGTATTCATAGTATATGTTAAAACATTAAAATTCAAATAAATGAATAATTAAACAAAGTTATTTACTTATCAAGTTGGAACTGAGAGTTTACTTTTGAGATCTATAAACAATGTTTTGGCTTCTGAGGACAAACAAAATGTCAAAGAGCTTGAAAAAAAAAATTACCATATGTCTACAGGTGCTAACAGTTTTGGAAATTTTTTTTCAAATAAAACAAACAAACATATAATAACTATTGAGAAATTGTGATCTTCATATCTGCCCCATGTTCACATGTGCCCCCTTCTTCCCTATACACATTATATAACTAAGTGTTAGAATATGTATGTAAAAATGAAACGTGAATAGTGAATTTTCAAGAGCAAATCCTCATTATATAATTAACTCCAAACTAATTAAACGACATTAAGTGAAAGTTGTCCAAGAAAACTTTAGAAAGTCAGAATATTTTTTTAACTCTTAAAGTATGCCCTCAGAACTTTCTTTTGTTCAATCCAATATGTGAGTCGTGACATTCAGTTTAAGGGGACCATGGGCCTTTATTTGAGCAAAAATTCACTCAAAAATCGAAAAATATGTTTATACATATTATTATTCACCAGTTTATTTTGAGACATTTGTGAGAAACCGCATGCAGAGGCCATTATTTTTCACAAAGTTACAAGCATTTTAATTTTGTACACAAACAATTTTTCGGATCTTGTAATTTAAATCTGTTTATCTCAAAACTGATTTTTCAACTTTTCTAGATTTTTGAAATTCTCCATGCGTCTTAATTTATGACCAAAATTCTTGAAATCGATAAGGAAGAATCCCGATATTGCTTACAAAGAAACTGTGTATGCCTTTTAAAATTCAACTTCATTAAGTCAATTAAATTTGATTTTTAACTTAATAAAAGGCAAAATTTGGACGAAAATAGATATGGAATTCAGAAAAAAATCTCCAAAAATTAAGTATTCAAGAGATTAACAAATCGATACACAGATTTTTTTTTTTTTTTTTTTGTAATAGAGTTTAAAGTGATTAAAATGTAAAATCAAGGAAATACCTCAGAAAGTAAGACGCATGGAGGATTTTAAAATTTCGTTTAAAATTTAAAAATTTTCAAAAAATAATAGAATTACAATAAGATTGAAAATTTCTTTTAAGGTTTTTACTGTACTTATAGTGAAATGTATATTTCCACAAAATTTCACATAACTGTGATGAAAATTAAAGTAAAAGTTTTTTAACGTCCACCGTCCCCTTAACGGACCAGTGTCACGCGCACTAAAAGCTGATCAAAAAATTTAAACGCATTTTCTTGAAACAAGTTTTATCTTTAATCGAAGTACCTCCTTACACTTCAACTGCTATAGACATTTTGTTTTCGAAAATTAAACTAGGTAATTTGAGTTAAAATTCTCATAAAGCACAAATAAAACGTACTAAAATTTCGTTTAGGTGAATATATATATTATAAAAATATTTAAAATTACATTAGGATACCTTAAAAATACATTAAAAATCAAATTAAAATCCAAAAACGTTTTCGGTCAAATTCACACGGTCATCTTCCGTGGTTATTTAAATGTTGTTATCTCTCTTTGTGCTTATTCGTCAAGAAGAGACCATTGTAATTTAAGGTATCTCACTCAATGGTCTTGAAGAATAAGCGCAAAGAGAAATAACATTTAAATAACCACTGAAGATGGCCGCGTGAATTTGGCTGAAAAGGTTTTCGGATTTTATTTGTTTTTTTAATGTGTTTTAAAAAATTTTATATTATGTATATGCAACTAAAAGCAATTTTAGTACGTTTTATTTCTGCTTTATAAAAATTTTAATTTTTTACTCAAGGTGAACTTAGCACTAGAATTTTAACTTTCCTTTATGGATTATTTTAGTTGATGGACAAATTTTCCAAACATTGAAATTTTTAAGTAATTTTGATTTTTTAAACAGGTTCGAAAATGAAAATTTATTACCAAAAAAAAAAAAAAAAGCAATTTAACAAATTACAACGACCATTTGGAAAATGATTTTTTTCAAAAACTAAAATTTAAGACATAAAAAATCGCACGGAGTTGATCATACATTACGTACGCCATGAATTAAACATTAATAGTGTTATTACACGTAAAAATTGCAAGCGACAAAAATCGCCTGCGACTCGTGAGATTTCCTGAAACTTACGTATTATCCACCTGAAACTTGCGTATTATCCAAGCATTTCATTGGCTGTTCGGGAAAAGGTTTTTCCATTGTAGAAATCTGACGACCAATTTTAAATGAAATTTTATTCTTAAACTTCTAAACATCCCACAATATTACTTATTACACCATAGAGAAAACAATGTACTTTTAAATGCAATTTGTTTGAAAGCTGTATCTCAATTTTTTTATGAGTTATTTATTTTTTTTTGTAGTTTTTATTACTTTTTTGTCGTAGTGGCAACAGAAGCATCCATTACTGTTGTAAGTAAAGGGAAAATACATACCTTATAGACCAATCAGAAAATGAATAAAATGCGGATTCATCTAATAAAAAGCTTCAGATATGCTTTTGTTTTCCTACCCTGACGAGGACAATAACCATTTTTCAAAATGGTTAAAAAAACCCCTAAATTTCAGGTTTTCTAAATGGTCCTCTTTTTGAATAATAGAGATACTGATATTCAAAAATGGATTACTAGGAACATCAAAATTTCAAACAGCTGCCATTTTCTGAAAGTTTGATTTAATCTTATCAAATTGGAGTTTAGCTACCGATTAATTTAATATACTTTAATTATCCATGCGAATTGTTCGTTTTAGGTAATTGTTAAGTTTGAAATCCCGTACACTGATTTTCGCTATTCTAAAATTTGGAAGAGTTTAGCTCTTTTAAATATCGACTCATTTTTATTTCACAATATTCATACACTTAGAGGAAATTTAATTCAATGCCAAAACCGTTTTTGTTTATGTAAATTATTTAAAGAAAAAATAATTTCCAAAAATGAATTTAAAATCAATCTGTATCGGAAGAACATCTTCTCAAATTTAAATTACTCATTAAATTTTTAAGAAGTCATATTACCTTTTTTAATATCTTATTTATGAGTTTGTGAATGGTTGAAGTGTTTTTAAAAGACGTTTAAAGATGTTATAATCGATTACTTACTTTCAATTTGAACGAAAAATTCTGAGAAACAAAAATTGGTCGGTAAAATCAATCCCTTTTAACACCGACTTCAAAAAAGGAGGTGGTTATCAGATCGACGGGAATGTATTTCTTTTATATATTATTATTTAAGTTCACGTATTACTACAAAACTACGCGACCGATTCGTGTATTTAAAAAATATATATATATAAGTATACTTTGATATTGGTCCTACTTAAATTTCATCAAAATTCGTTTAGTACTTTTTTAAAAATTAAATAAAAAACAATTAAATCAATATTTTTCCTCATTCTGCTGTATGATATTTGCTTGCGAATAGCTGAATTAGCTGGATGCGAAGTGCCGGCTGCTTGAGCAGCCAATGTACAACAGAACTATGAAATATTGGTCTTTTTTATTAAGGAGTCTCAAGACTCTTAAAGCTTTAAAATTTTTTTTTAGATGTTAAACTCTTATATTGTCTGAACATTTTGATATAATTGTTTCCTTGAAATTCCCATTAGAGCAGAAGTTATGGCTTTTAGAATTATACACGCTCAATAGCTGAAGCGAAGTTTTCTAAATTTTGAACTCATTTTTCTCCAAATGACATTTTTGGCCATAATGCGCACGATGTCTCCAAAACTTCTGAATATTTTTTCATGAAATTTTTGAAACATGTGTTTTATATTAATCTGCAGAAACTGAACCTAAAATTTCCTTTTTATTGTTCAAAGAAATATTTTTGTAGGTGATTATACTGTTGAAATTTTCGAAATTTTGCATTAGCTAAATACAACTTTGTATTAAAAATATAAAAATGTTTTAAATATAAATTTATTTAGGTTAAGGGTAATTATTTTAATCTGGAGTATAAGTAAGCACCAAAATTTTCATTCTAGTTGCAAAATATATTTTGTAATCCTGCGAGTAATCTTTTATACAAATTTTCAACTCGACAAATGTGTGACAGTTTGGAGCCCCCTGTAATTTCTAATTCTGAATCTTGTAATTTATTAAATACGTGAAATATGAAAGAACATAATTATATCTTTCAATTCCAATAAAAATTGTGTCTTAAAAAATACATTTTAAAATGTTGAATGTTGAAAATGGTCTTTTTTTTATTTTTTTTCCAATTTTAAGAGTCCTAAGACCCCTTAATCTATATATATAAAAGAAAGTCTGGATTTTGTATTAATCAATGCGCAGCCAATACTACTGAACCTAAAATCTTGAAAATCGGGGTAAAAATACTTCTTATGATATAGAGTGCCGCTAAGAAAGGATTTTTCCAAAATTCTACCCCTAAGGGGGTAAAAAAGAGAACGAACTTTAAAAAAAATTCCTTAAAAATCTGATTTTACAGTTATTTTTCAACTGATAACATATTTTGGTGTATTTTTGTATGCTGAATCGAATGGTACTAACTAAATTCTTTTAAGCCATACAATTCGAGAGATATTTCATATTTTTCTAATTTGGCACTATCTTTGGCGCCAAAACCTGATTTTTTCAAGTGATAATTTCTGAAAACTCATTATTTCATTCTGTTACTATAGCATGGGAAAAAATTCCAATTGAATAATTTTTTAACCAGTCCTTTTGGATAAATAAATACAACTTCGTCAATTAGAAAAAAATAATTCAAACGCCTCAAAAACTAAAACTAAATTAAAAAAAATAAACCTGTGGTACTTTTTCGTTCTAATTTTCGTCGCGATACCATGCCAGAATGTATGGTATCGCGCCATTTATTTCAACCCTAATCGTGCAAACGATTTATATTGCAAACCGTGCCACACATTAACATTTGCTAATTATTGAACTTGAATATTTTTATGCAGGAATTTTTAATGATGGAATTTATTTTATTCCATCATAATCTCGCAAAACTTTTTAATTTGTTATTTTTTAAATAGAAAATATTTATTACTGATACTGATACAGATTTTACCATTTCGCAGATATCTGATGATGAGGAAGCTACAATAAAATTATTTCAGAAGTTAGGAATTTACATATAAAAATTTTTGTTCTAAAAACCATGAATGTCTTCATTGAAAGAATGAAATGTTTTGTGCAATGTGAGACATACGTATTACGTACGCCATTTTTCAGTAGTAAAAGACATTTATAATTTCAAGACTGCAGTTTAAATTGACTATATTTTATTACTTGCAAAATATTTATTTATTCTTACATTTTAAGTATTTATTCTGGTACCCGTCGACCAATTTCGCCAAATTATATAAATCTCCAAACCACTTGCTAAATTATACAAATTGACATAATTTTTATTTTAAATAACGAAAGAACAAATAATTTGGATAACATTAATAAAAATACATTTAAAACGGCGAAATAAAAATCACCTGATGATGTAAATACGTGTAACTTGCTTAAAGTCAAGTGAATGTGACATTTATGATCAACCATTATTGGCATTTAATCTTATAGTTTGGCAATAGATTTTTGGTCGGCGGGATATCCAAGTAGTAAAAAAATGGTAGGTCAAAGTCTGTAATTTTCAAAAGTTATATTTTTTAAATGCTCATTTTTTTCAACATTTTTTTTCCCCTCAACTGTATCATTTCATTTTTGTGCCAACTATTACGCTTGGTGACAATGGTGATGGCATAACAGGGAAATACCAAAACAGTTACTGATTTTATTTCAAATGTAAAGAAAAAAATCCCTGACGGCTCGGGCCTACAGGCGGAGGTAGATTTCGGTGTTAAGTACTAAATTCTCCAATAAAACTTAAATCAAGATTAGAGATAAAACCCAGTTTCTTCACAAAGAGTGAGCTGTAGGGAGCTAAACTTTTTGTGAAAATTATAATATACACGAATACACACACACACATGTATATGGAACAGGTTTAAAAAATGGCTACAAAAAATTCAGAGAACCTTAAAGTGTTAAAATATGTTAATATTGCCATAGTCGGGTTTTTATCATGTTTTAATACGTTTCTTCAAACTTACATGGCGTTACATATTCACCTGCTGAGGTCCATTATATTTCCAATATGGCGCAATATACATATTTTTTTAATTCGTCAAACTATTTATTTTGAGTTTTTATGCTGGAATCTTGCTCTAGAAAACTTATGATGTAATATTCAATTTGTTTTCAATTTGTCAAACTATTTAATTTTACACGTGAAAATTTTGCAAAAGAAAAGTAATTTTTGTGGTGAGAATTTTATTGTTTTTTTTTTTAATTGTTGGCAACTGCTATAACGAAAAACTTTTATTTTTTTCCTGCCATTGTTGTGTAAAAGCTGGTTTTATCAGAATCATGTTAAGACAGTATTCAAAATTTTGAACCCTCCCCATTTCCACCCTCTTGGGCCGATTTCGCCCATTTTCAATCCCCGCCGAGATATTAGCCATATCAAAGTTGTTGGCGAGTTTGAGGACAATCCGTGCATAATTGCGACTTTTATCGTGCGGACAAAATTTAGTACATACGTACATACATACATACATACACATATATATACATATATATATATATATATAAACTTTTTAGATGGGGGTGGTTTTGGGTTCCTGGTGTCCTATAATGAAAAGTTATGAAGGAATTTTTCAAAAGTCGCACCATGGTAACGACTGCAATAGATAGTATTTCTTACGAAATCTACCTAAAAAGGCTTAATGAGCAATAAATATTGCAAATATGACTATAAGTCACATTCTACTGAACAGAATTTTGTAGAACTTACACTGTTAAATAGTAAATTCGGTTTATAAATGGTTTAATGTAAAAACCATCATTCTAAGTTGCTACGGGAGTTCTAAAATTAGGTGAACTCGGTTATGAAAGATTTCAAGTCAACTAATTAAATGCACAGTAAGTTGGATAATATTTCAGGGATTTTTTCACTATTTATCATATCATTCTGTGTTGTTTAGTTACGGAGCTATGCGGAAAAAGTTCTCCTCGGTACAGTAAAGAAAATTGGAAGATATATACAACAGAGATAGAGTATACTAGAGAGTATATATGCTATAGTTATGGAAGTTGAGCTGAGTTCCTTAAAAAATTCAGAAGTGATGCAGTATATACCTACCCCTACCTCCCAGAGAGTTCTATAATCAGGTTAACGTAATTATGAAAGTTACATTTAACTATCTCAATATATATATATATATATATATATATATATATATATATATAATACAAATAGAAATTTCATTCCGGCCGCTTATATCTTGAGTTCTGCTGAATAGATTTTGACGGGACTTACATTGTTAGTTAGATAATCTTTCAGGAAAGATGTTAGTACAAAATATAACGTTCTACGTTGCTTAGTTAAATAATTATGGGGAAAGTTCTAAATCAGATGAACCCAATTTTGAAAGTTTTGCTTTTTTTAAAGGTTCCACTGAATGAATTTTTATGGGATTTAAACTGTTAATTAGATCATTTTTAGGGGAGATTTCGGTATATTTTCCAGTTTAAAAGAGTCTGCTAAGTGGATTTCGATGCAACTTGATTGGTTAGTTAACTTTCAGTGAATGTTTTAGTATAAAGCACATATCATTTGCTGTTGCTTGGTTGTTAGGTTACTTGAATGTAGAATTATAGATGAAAGTTCTAGAATCAGGCGAACCCAATTATTATGAACGATCAGCCTTTTCAAAATGTCCAATTAACAGATTCTGATGAGACTTGCATTGATAATTTTTCATGAACGCTTTTTGTATATTACATATTGTTCCATTGTTCTTTACAGAATCCTACACTAACAGATCAACTAAAGAAATTGGTCCTTAATAGTCTAAATTTTGTACGACTCAATAAAAGATATAATAGCGTAATGACATTCATATTGCTTTCAGCAATTCGGTTGGATACACGAGGTAAATGTCCATATTGCTTTAAGACGCACGATTAAATTCACAGATATATTTTGTTTCATTCAAGATTTTTTTAGAAAAAGCTACCAGCATAGCGGGCGAAGGCGGCTAGTTTAATATAAAATCAAATAATTACTTTTTCTTTGGTTTTTATCAGTACTTCAATGGACAAAATATTTACTTAAATATCATATGCCGTATTCCTTATCAGAAGTGCTATATTATCATTATAATTATTTTTTAAAGATTGTAAAATATAGAGAATCTTTTAAGGGGTCCGGTAACCTTTGAACTAACAAAATACATGAAAAAGTGACCTCTATAAGAATTGCAAATACTCTTTAACTAATTGACTTTTCATTATAAAATTTAAAACACAGATTAATACAGATTTATTTTATCAATTAAAGTTCTCAAAAAAGGTATACACTCATTTAAAGTTTTTAAATTTGTTTTTAAATATAAATCAACTTTTACGAAAGAAGTATTCTTACATACATTTCGCGCATGATTTTTTACACTTGAAAGGGTTTTTTTAATGAGTATAGATATAATATGTTCTCAAAATGACCTACAATGAAAAAAATATAATGTGTAGTTCCCGAAAAAAAGAAATTCTTTTTCAAAGAAACTCGAAATATTGATATATTTTTTTATACAAAAAAGTAACTTCTGTGTAAACTTCTTCCTTAAGAAAAATAATAATACTAGATCATTTGTGCATCCGAGAATTTTGTAAAATTCTAAGCAAACATTTTTCAGAAATCGTACGCACAATGACCAAATTCATCGTTTTCAGAAAATTGATTTAATCCTCATCTGTACTTAATTATGAATTCGTGGAAATTTTATCTTCTGAAGCATTTTTCGTGATTTTTTGAAGCTACATTAGAAGTTTTACATAGTCATTTAATAAATTTTAGAAGGATTTTAGAAGGATTGAAGGATTTAGAAAGATTAGTGAAATTTGAATTTATAGGAACTTTGTGCAATTTTCATAACCCCCACTCAAATATTTTATTTTAAATATTTTTCTTAGTATTTTGTAGAATTAGGAAATGTACAAATATAATCTTCTTACAATAGAAATTTAGAAAAAAATTCCGAATTGAAAAATCCTCCCTCCCCAACGGCAAGAAAGCTGAAAAGATGCAAAAGCAAAAGAAATCATTCTTTTAAAAATATTTTAGTTTTGTATAACCAATAATGCTTCTGGAACAAGATAATGTAATGTATCTATAACTCATTCTAAACTCTATTACTACTAATCCATGTATTAAATGAATTTTATAACAAGCTATTTTATTGGTACTTATGGTACCATCAATAGATAAAGGTTTAAAGATCAAATTCCCCCCTTGATCATACAAAACGAGTTGAAAATGTTTAAGACATAACTTCTGTTTTAATGGGAATTTTTTAATGCATATTTTCCTAAAGTATCGTATTTAATTATAAACTATTTTTGTTTTAAATCAATTTTTGGACACTTTAAACTGTACTTGACCAATTAAGACAAATATTTTAGCTCATAAAGTGACATTAACTTTAGTGCAATAAAGTTAAAGTTTTGATTTAAATACGGATGAAGATTTATTTTATTATTAAAACATATTGTGCATTTTTTTAAAAAGATTTATGGAGAACAGATATTATTACTTTATTTTAAATATCCAGCATCAGAAAATTTCATAAAATAAAATTATGTCCCATTTGCTGCTGAGAATTCAAACAAATTTGTGAAATCGCCATCAAAATTTTCTAGTATGTAATATTTAATAATAACTAGGCATTTTACTATTAAATTAACTATATTTATTGTAAATAAAATGGACTTTGAAAAAAGTACATTTATTCATTTCAAAAATCGAATTTATATAAGGGCCTGTTTATGACTTTAGAAACAGGTAGTTTATTTTATTTTATTTGTAAAAGCTTTATTGTTCATTTGAAAGGCTAAAAAATATCAAAATATTTACAGCAGCATGTAAAGTTCAGAAACTTCTGAAAAGTTTTCAGAAAATATTCCAAGTACACATTGATTAACATGTAATAGTGAAAAATCAATTTTCATTTTACAAAATGAACTACTTAATACTTTAGAAGTTTGGAATTCATTATATCTTCTGAAGTGAAAAGGACAAGCTTGTTACAAAATGTTTTTTATTTTGAATTCAAATCTGAAATGTCGTGTTACTGATTAAAATTTCACTCTTTGAGTAAATTTCAGGAATGTATGTACAGTATATTTAGTATTGTCGGCCTAGCTCAGATTCAAATCAGACAGAAATTTCCCATAATTTCAAAATATCACTTTCTCGCGGTAGCTTTTTAAATATTTTTTATTTAATCTTGATAAGGCGGCACATCACAAGTAGAACGGCACATAACACATATACACAAAATAATAAAAGCGCGAATAACTTTCTACATGTTAGCACAACTCAAAACAGAACAGAACTCTAACGAACTCGCAGCATATTCTTATTCGGCAGAGCTCACGCAAACCGGTCACGTGACTACCGGTAAAGTCTATTTTTGAAACGGGTGACGCGCATTATATCCTCCCCCTCTGTTTCCGATTTACGTCTCGGAGAGGAAACAGGATGCTTTCTGGGTCTTCCTCTTTTTCTCAAGGGTGCAACTGGAATAGTTTCAGTTTCTTGAAATGGTGACAAGGCAGAAACATACTAAGACCCAATTCGCTCGGTAGGATTGTCCAGGCTAGCAATATCATATGTCACCAGTGACTTCTGAGTCAAAACTATGTATGGCCCATCTCTCTTAGGCATAAATTTTGCTGTTTTATTTTTACTTGCCTTACTCACAGGGTGTAGGGTAACCCATGCTTTATCACCAGGTGCGAAATACACTCGTCTACGATTTTTATCGGAATATTTCTTCCGCTGATCTTGTTTCATTTCAACACGCTCTTTCACACTTTTTGAAATAATTGCAAGACGTTTAAGATATGGGGTTCTGGAACAAAATTGTCATTTTCCACAACAGGTCTGAAATCGTTCACCACATTATCGATTGTTCTTAATTCTCGACCAAATTGCAGATAGGCGGCAGTTTGGCCAGTTGTATCAGATTTGGCAGAGTTCAAAGCAAATCTAATAAAAGGAAGTTTGTCAATCCATGAACTGTGTTCATCTCCAACAAGGATTACTATTCGAGATTTCAAGTCTCTATTTTTGCGTTTGACTGGATTGGCCTGAGGATGGTACATAGGTGTCAATGATTGGTCTATTCCAAGAATGTAACAAACTTGTTGTAGAACAGCGCTCACAAACTGAGGGCCGTTATCACTTATGAGTCTTCTTGGGATACCATAACGAAGGAAGATCTCTTCAATCAGAGTATTCGCACATTCTTGTGCAGTGGCAGTGTGTTAGGGAAAATAGCTTCACCCATTTAGTGTCACAATCTTCTACTATAAAAATCCATCGATGTCCATCTTTACTAGGAGGTAATGGTCCAAAGAGATCAATGCTGAGGGCCTCAAACCGCTGAGCATAAGCAGGTGTTCGTAATAAACCGGCTGGTTTCTGATTTGTTGCTTTATAACGGGCGCAATCTGGGCACTTCTTCACATATTCAGAAATGTATGTTCTCATGCCTGTCCAATAATATCTTTTAGCAATTCTCTGATAAGTTCCTGCTTCACCATAATGCCCGGCTGAGGGGTCGTCATGATGAAGTTTCAAAATATTTTGTCTTTCTTGTACTGGAACGACCAGTTGCGTTTCTTCGGCATCTGATTCGGGAGCACACCTATAAAGCACACCTTGATTCATCAGGAATCCTCTATCAATCCAATTGGCGAAATCTTCGCTTTTATGTTCGTATTCAAAACAATCTATAATCTTCTTAAAGTTTTCATCTTGCAACTGCGCTTCTCTGATATCTTTTGAACTTCTTGTCGGCATGTCTATGCTGACAAAAATGCATGTTTCACAGAAAGCAGATTGATGATTACAGACAGGGCGTGACAGCATGTCAGTCACAACATTAGATTTTCCAGGTTCATATTCTATTTTCTTCTTAAGAATTTCTTTCTTAGCAGGAGGCAACCGATAAGGTGGTACAGCAACAGGACCAGGAGCACTATCACCTGTATTGATATGATGCTCCACAAACGGGGTTGTCTCTCTCCCTGGTTGAAAACATTTTTCATACTTTTTCAGAACATCATTAATTTTGTCCCTTTCATCGGAATTTAGATTTTTGTCTTCATGTTCACATACAGCGTACGGACTGACTTCGACCACACTAGCTGACGTATTATTTTCTTTTTCGTATTTGTCTACAAAATAAAAAAATTTTCCGAGGTTTATCACTGAAATGCCATGTTTTGTTAGCGGTATCTAACACTATGTTAGCATTATGCAAGAAATCCATACCTAAAAGAGTTCTATTTCCCTTGGCATCTGGTAATACTATGAACTCCGTTTCGAAGACTCGGCCTTCAATCTCTACGGGCACAGTGGCACATAAAGTGTCTCTAACTACCGTAATTCCGTCAGCTAGTGTTACATCATCAGTATGAGGGTTCAGGGCAACACCAGTTTTTAAAAATAATTGATACATACGTTCTCCCGCAATAGAACGATTCGCTCACGTATCTGCACAGACTAGCACCTTCTTATTGCAGATCGTGATAGGCACATTTGGAGCTGAAACTGCTGATGTATTTAAACTATATAGCTCAAGATGCTGTGCTTGAGCAGTTTGTTTTTTAACCGTAGGGGAACAATCTGGGCATTTCTTCTTTATAAATCCCAATTTACCACAACCATAGCAAATAAATATCGGATTCTAAGCGTCGATTAGCAAACTTAGGGGGCGATCGATCTTCTTTTGGAGACTTACTCTGCTTCCAATTATTTTCTCGACGAGAAAACTCTTTTTTATCTTGGGGTACAACCGGATTTCTTTTAGGAAACGTAGATCTGATAATGTCATAAGCATCTAATTTTTCGGCAAGGTCGACTGGCGAATTTAAATTTTCCCAATTGTCTAACATATGTTGTTTGCATTCAACAAGCACGCGCCTTTTCATTTGATCAGCTATGATAAGATCCTGAAGAGCTTCAAAAGACGTCACAGTTAATTCTTTAAGCCAGTTTTCAAAATAAGCTCGAAGTTCAAAATAATAATCTCGCCAAGTAATTTCTTTGGCCTTGCGATGAGTAAAGAACAGCTGCCTAAAATTTTCGGCACTAATTTTAAACCTTTTTAGAAGTGAATCTTTAACATGTGAAAAATTTGAAGCGTTTTCTTCTGATTCACGAGCGATAAGCGTAGAGATAGAAGATGGTACAACACTGAGTAAATACGAAACTCACAGATGCTCTGGTACCTTCGAGAGCTTTAATTGACGTCCCAAGAGCACCAAAAACAAGGTTACATCATCAGTTTCTGGCCTGAATGTAGGCAACAGCTTTTGGATATCTATCTTACTCTCCGGGTGAGACATTACCCCTGCTGCATTACCACCTACCGTTCCACTGGAAACACTTTGGCTCTGAGCCTATAACTTGAGCTTCTCAAGCTCAAAATTCATCTCAAGTTTTTTTAACTCTAACTCTTCCGCTCTATGCTTTTCTTCTAATTCCAGTTTATGCTGTTCTAATTGAGCTACTTTTTGTTTTTCCTCTAACTCTGCTACTTTTTGTTTTCCTCTAAGTCTCGCCTGCGCTGTTCATCTTCGCCAGTCGAAATTTGGTTTCTGACTAATGAATTTACAATATCAACTTCGTACGAGGGGGAGGATTTAATTTTTTCACGCAATGTGACAACCGTCATAGAGGGTTGTACATCTAAATTCATTTCTAACGCAACCTGATATAAATCCTCTTTACGAGCTTTATTAATTTCAGACATTTTAAACTTTAGGAAAACAACAAAACAAGTACCCCACAAATGCCAAAAATTCGTTTAAATTATTCCCCAAATGTGTCAGCTTTGCCGTTACAACTCATATAAACAAGACTTTAATAAAGCAAGACAGTAAGGTTTAACCTTAGCAAAACTTTGACTACAAAACAAAACAAACTTTAAATCCCTGCAGGTATAAATAAACTGGATGGCCATAACGCGACATTTAATCAAAACAATATTTTAACCAATATAAAACTATTTACTGAATAGTTAACACTTTCAAACCATATTCTAAATAATATCAAACACATAAATGAATAATTAAAATTTCAACCAATATTATTATTATATTACTAAGACTACTTAATATCGGTTACATTCAATGTAACTTTAAAAGAAAAGAAACTTTCTTTTATAAACAAACAATAAATGCAAAAACTCATACCATTTTGAAAATGAATCAAATTCAAGGCTTTTTCATCAATAAATCAGCAACTCAAAATTAAATACTTACGTTTAGCATTTAAATAATAACAAACACTTAAATAAAAATAGTAATCAATTCTCTTGTGAAACCAATAAAAAAAATGAAATAGATAAATAAACACGTATCTTTATGAGAATTGCGAAAAAATTATAAATATCATTTTAAAAATTTCCATTTACTGGCAGTTTATTTCCCTCATTATAAAAAGCAAAGAAAAAAAATCAACGAAAACGTAAATGAATGTTTACTTCTTTCGCTTCCGCTCTCATTCACTCTTTTTTTTTCCCTTTTTTTTTTTTTTTTTTTTTTTTTCTCAAAAAATATCTTACTTAAAACAAAGTAAAAATTAATCTTGCAATAACAGAATCAAAAGTAACTTTTCAGAATAATGGGTGAGGGGAGGGGGGGGGAAAGGAAAATATACAATACATAAATGAATTCAAGATAATAAAATGAATTCAAAATAATAATGTCAAAAGTATTAAAAATTTTTAGAATATTAGTAATATTACGAAGGATAATGTCAAAAATCTGAAGAATGCATTCTTTTTAATAAAAATATTATGGATCCATTCAATTTAAAACGCTTACTTGGTAAAAATATTTTGTAGAACAAATAAATCTTGTAGAATAAACCACTATAGGCATAAACACAGTAGGCACCGTTCTAAGAACAAATGAAGTGAAAGTCCCTTAAAAACACCCTAGAACTTTCTTAGGACATTAACGAAATATTTTGTAGAACTTAACTTGAGAAAATAAGAACTCATATCAGGTATGATGGAAAGAGAATGGCAAAGATAACGAAACATTTCAGATTCAGAATATATTTCACAGTTCGACGACTTAATCTGTAGAATTTTAGGAACATATTTCACACACTGACAACGACTTAATCTGTAGAATTTTAGGAACATATTTCACACACTGACAACGATCGGTCGTGCCATTTTTTTTCTCTGCTAGTTGAAAACCACACTTTATCAAGATGCTTCTTAATTAAAAATATTACTATATCACTTGGTTTGAAGATTGATGAAATAATATTGCGAACGCTTTTGAAAAATTAGGATGTGAACATTATTCTTCGAATTCGTGGCCGAACGTTGGGTAGCCAATTGTCGGGCTAGCTCAGATTCAAATCAGACAGAAATTTCACATAATTTCAAAATATCACTTTCTCGGGGTAGCTTTTTAAATATTTCTTATTTAATCTTGATAAGACTGCACATAACACATATACACAAAATAATAAAAGCTCGAATAACTTTCTACATGTTAGCACGACTCAAAACAGAACAGAACTCTAACGAACTCACAGCATATTCTTATTCGGCAGAGCTCACGCAAACCGGTCACGTAACAGCCGGTAAAATCTATTTTTGAAACGGGTGACGCGCATTACAGTATGCAATATTACTTATTTTTTAAAGTTATTTATTTTAAATAAAATTAGAATATCTGTGACATTACATAATATAATAGATATTTAATGTAATTTTAATAAAATAAAATTTATCTGAAATTAAAGTATTATGTATAATATCTTAATTTGTAAACGTCCCACTTTTTTAATAGTTAAACATTTAAATTTATTCCCACTGAATATCATTAAGTGAATTTAATCCAAGAAAAGTTTCACTGCAATGTGATCTACTTTTGAAGCATTTTAAATTGAATTTTATTTAATTAATTTTAATATATAATCAGGAATTCTTGTAATGAAAAAAAGCGTTACTATGTATATAATTTTAAGAAATAACTCTTTTAAAATATACTTCGACGTATTTTACAAATAAATTTGAAATTTTATGAATATTATTGTTTTTTATTTTTATGTTTGGGGGTGACGGATTTGAATAACTTTTTAATAAATTTCTCCTTGGTTCTATTGATGGAGATACTAAACATTCAGCTTTGATTCAGCTAAATTTGTGCGATAAATAGTAGAATATCTGCAATGATAGATGTAGCATTCTGAAGCATAAATTTTATTTATTCTTCTGCTTATATACATTGAACATGCAAATCAGTAGATCAGAGGCATCAGCATCAAATATAGAAGTCATATTCTAATTTTAGAAAATATCTAAAAATCTACAATACTCAATTTACTTTTTAATCATATGTACAACATTTATAAACATATAAGATGTAGAAGATTCACAATATTTACCTTTCATGGACTGACAATTTTAACACGATTTAACGCAGTTAAGTTCTTTGACTTCTTATTCTTTAAAATTTTTGCAAATAAAAATTATCTATCTGAAGGTGGGTCCTGAACATCTAAATCTCCATTGTCTCGTTAATTTTAAGTTCATTATTTTGATTTTTTGTGCTGATTCAGGATTCAATTATAATACAGTATTCAAGTGTGGCACAGAATAAAAGAAGATATCTAAATAAATAAGGAAGAAATATGTAAGAAAATAAGTAAGAAACGTTGTGTTAAAGTATTACATCAAAACACTGTAAGAAAACAAATAAGCAGTATTTGCTGAAAAACATTTTTAGAAATTACTGCTCAGTCCAAAGACGAAATGTTTTTTTTTTTTTCACTGTATACGAACTATATATTTTTATACATATCGAGCAAGATATTAAAATTTAATTCGGCTTGAAATGACCTAGCACAATTGTTAGCGCTTTAAAAAAAATTACTATTATTATTGTAGTCAAAATGTCCATATCCCTTTGTGGCTTCCTGTATATAAATTTATGTTTATTATACTCACTCCCAATTTATTTATATTATACCCACGTCACTTAGTATAATAAAATTTAGTGCAGCTGTAGACGTGCAATGCAATTCTTAGGGAAAATCAGTTTAACCCATAGACAGTAAATAATTCGAATTCTTTTAGGAAGCACTGTATATTATCTGTTAAATTTGTACATATCATACAACATACTTAAATTTAGTTTAAAATGAAAAAGCAGAAAATAACTGAAAACGCAGTTCCTGGAATTATAGTTTATGCATGACAATGTATCTAATTTTTTTGTTCGGCCCTATAAAAGAAAGTTATAAGTTACTATCACTATTTCTATTCTACGGAAAATGTTATGTACTTCAATAATGTCTATGCCTTATTTTTTATGCTAGAAATAGCACAGTATATTTGATGAGTACTTCAAACAATTACTGCGTACCTAAAATATGCAATTCAATTTTTTAAGTGCACTTGTAAATGAACAATAAATGCTATGTACACAATTTTTTAAGTAAGACAGGTTGAAGTGTATGTAAAAAATGTCTTATTCCTTAAACATAATGTTTGAAGCACTATAACATTCTGCAAATATAGTTCAAACAGTTATCTTCCATAAGATATAAAATATCCGCTTATCTTGGGTATCCTTGTATGTTAACGAACGAGTTAATGAAAATCATCCACATGCTATGCAACATTTATGAGATGTTCTTCACAAGCACATCCTTCAAATTTCAATCTTATTGGATTTTTTCTGCTTTAGTCATCGTGGAATATATAGGGGAGAGTAGGGAGGGTTGACCATAGGGCAGGCTTGACCCATCCTTCAGTTTTCATGTTTAACAGAATTTCAGAGTTTTGCAAATAGGTGGTAACCAAAGCTACTAAAATGCTCAATTAATAGTCTTTCTATCATGCAGGTAATTGAAACAGGTATGGAACAATCAATTGTGCAGTGTTTTCAGCTTAAAAAGTGTATTTTTAAAAAATACTTTGTTAGATTTTCCCAGATTAAATATATCATAAAAATTTAAGCAAGTAGGTTTTAAACAATGCAGATATATTGGGCTTTCATTCCTGGAATAAATATTGTACAGTAAATTAGGCTAAACATAACCATGTGCTATAATTTAAAAAGTGGCTATGTGGGGAGGCTTGACCCTATCAATGTGAGGGAGGGTTAACCAGATGGTCAAAGCTCCATTAATTAAGTGTTTTTGGAAATCTTTTTATTATACTCTTTACATAATAAAGAGTTAATAGTTATATTTCTAAAATAATGTACATTTATTCTGTAAGCTATAGTAAAGTAGGGTGGCAGAAGAGAAAATGTTTAAAATTGTTTAAAAGAAGAGATTGGAAAATTGCTATAGAAATAAGAAAAGATTTAATGAAATATAAATTAGAGAGTTGACAGGACCTTATATTTTATTTAAACCATACCCACAATTGATAACTAGAAACAATGAAAAAGACTAGAAAGGATGAAAGCAGCATCCTTAAGAAATGTTAAGTGTTTACGCTTCTGCCAAAGAACATATCATTGATAAAACACTTTGGGAAGGTATGTAGACAAATTTTACTAATGTGTATACAATCTGATGAAGCCAAACTATCTATCAACTTAAAAGGGAATTTTTCTCCTGTGACTTGCATTCCGTCAAAGTAGGTTTGTTTGTACATCACATATTCCCAAATATTTTTTTTAAATAATTAAACCATATAGCATAAAGTTATTATGCCTTTTTTTAAACTGACTTTATTTCCCTT